>JAPDVR010000002.1:65079612-65527112 GCA_026230005.1 Gila orcuttii | reverse complement strand
GAGCTTTCATACAGACAGCTGATGTGATGTTTGTATGTTCTCGCAACCGGGTAGGTTAGTGCCTTTACTATGACGAGGACGTTCAAAGGACATAAAGACATTTAGTAAATACCACAGAGTGAGGTGGAAACTTGATTTTTATTTGCAGACAACATGTGACTGCATGGAGTTCTTTAAAAGAATGTCAAATAGACTATAATTAAAGAGCAGGCCTGTGGTTTAACGTAATAGACGCTACAATAGAGACTTCTTGTTCTTTGTCTGACAGCTCGTTTTATAATGTTTAAGTCAACAAAACACTCTTACATATGTGTACATGTCCGACAACATTCAATTAGTAATAGTGAAGTACGGCCCTACCCGAGACGCTTTGTTCTCGCAGCTGTTTGGCCTGACATCTTTGTCCATCGAAGCACAATCAGGAATGCATTTCATCCTATTTGGTGCGGCTCCTCCCTCTCGTATGAATCTGCTCGGCTGCTAAAAGGCTTTCCCAGACCCCATTCTCATCCCTCCATCCATAATTGCAGCATTACTCATTTTCAATAATGCTAAGTAATCCACTTACCCATGACAGCATATTATTTAATTCAGCTATGAGGCATGGCACAGCATGGCTCGCAGGACTAGTAGGTTTCTGAGGTGGTCTGGAGTCGCGTTGGCGGGGAACTTGACCGTGCGACATGAAATAGCTATACTTATGTACATGAAATTGGTCAGAATCAATATGATAACAATGTGTGAAATAAAATAAATAAATATATAATGCATTTTTTTTTTAAGTAAACATTTTAAAATTAATTACAAAGCATTTTTTTTTTTACAAAATAAAAATGTACTAAATATTTATGATAAAAGTTTTTGTCATTCACACAAAACAACAGCTTTAAGATCAAGCAGAAGCCTTAGTCAAACATTATTATTATTATTATTATTATATTCATGAGCCTAGCTGGTGTTCCCCCCCAATTTTCAGATATTTCCACACTTTGGTAAAACTTTGGCGGTTAACTTTTTTTTTTTTTTTTTTTTTTAAGATGTCAATTAAACTGTAAAACTATCATTTAAAACTGCAAGTTGTAATTGTGCTTATAAATATGACATCACCAAATACAGCCACTTCACATTAACCCATACTGGCAATGGCAAGCTTATATGGCATACGTGATTGGGCTTTACGATGGTCTCAGTAATGAAGCGTCACTAAAGGTGGCTTCTGACCTGAAACCAGAGCTCTGGTGTGAAGTGAAGTGGAGCTTTGTATGGCTCGACTGCTAGGTTTGTTTGAGTTGGACCAACACTTGTTTTCTGGCAACATTTCTGTTTGCTTCTCTCACAAGGGTACGACTGCAGAGGAGCAGCTCTTGGCACAGTTTCCTTCAAGACCTCTTTAAACATCAGCACCGCTGGCTGAGTATACGCAATCCTAGTGAAAAAAGAACAGGATAACAGAAAGGTGGCATAGGGTTTATTTGGTCCGGAGTGAGAAACTCGCATGTGTCTGATGATGAGATGCTGGTACCTTTCACCCCTATTAAGTGCGGTGGATGGTGTCCATGTTGCCGCTTTTATTTGGGCTGGGGTTACGTCTGGGACAGGCTCTTTCACAACCTGAGTTACGTCTGATTTATATGAGGCATGAATTGCAATAAGTGAAGCTTCGGAAAAACTAAATGATTCAAGCCCTGCAGGATCACATGTCAGTGTTACAGCGCAGTCGTTTACCAAATCTTTCAGTATAAAAAAACTGAAGGATTAAACATATATATATTAAAACAAAAAAAGAAAAACAGAAAAGGAAAAAAAGCATGTATGTCTTTAGAATAAAAATAATGTAGAATTTAAAATACAAACACATTTAAAAAAAAATTTATATTTTAAATCATTTTTCTATCATTTTTTCTACTATAATTTTAAGCAAAGTATAATGTAAAGAAATGAAAAAGTTTATAAATTTCATTAAAATTTCCCAATACGGATGGATGGATGGATGGATGGATGGATGGATGGATGGATGGATGGATGGATGGATGGATGGATGGATGGATGGATGGATGGATGGATGGATGGATGGATGGATGGATGGATGGATGGATGGATGGATGGATGGATGGATGGATGGATGGATGGATGGATGGATGGATGGATGGCAGTGAGTTTAGTTTACCAAAATATTTCAGTACAAAAATACTACAGGATAAAAAAAAATATATTAATAAAAAATGTTATTAGAATTAAACACATTTTAAATATATTTAAAACATTATATTTTAAATGATTTAACCCAAAAAAAAATATAATAATATATATATATATATATATATATATATATATATATATATATAATTTAAATATTATAATTATATTGTGTCCACCAGGGGGAGGGGGAGTTGCATGTTCTTGCCATAAACTGTAAAAAAAAAAAAAAAAATTAATATGGATGTTTAGTCGTTTTTGCTCAGGCAAGATTCTAAAGAGAAATCTCTAACAAGTCGTAAATAAGTATTAAACTGTGGTGCATTACTCATAAAATTATGTTCCAGACATGAATGATTCCTCAAATCATGTGTCTTGCTGACTAGAGGTGTGCTGTTACTTCAAGTGATCAGATGCAACATTTTCAGCCACTGGACCAAAAAACATGTGGAAAAAATCCTCAATGATATCACAGAGCCCTAGCAGCGCCCTAGCAACCACTCAGAGCACCATATTGCATAGCAACAGCCATAACACCCTAGCAAAGGCAAAAAGCACATTTTCTTCAGAAGTATATAGTTTGCAACTTGACCAAGTACAAAAAAATAAATGAAAAAATAAGACTTCTGAGGAAAATATAAATATTTCCTAAATGGGGTTGTTTACAATTTAGAAATGTGATTTTCAATATTTACAAACAAAAGCTTTGAAGTCAGTTTTGTTTAAACCATGTTTACAAGAATTATGAAATATTTTGAGGTATTCTACTGACCCTCAGTAAAAAAAAAAAATCCATTATTTCAAGACAGAGCATTGTAAAAACAAAAACAACAGCATTTAACGTAATACACCAAATATTTAAATTCTGTCATAGTTTACTCTTTCATATTGTTGCAAAAACTTCATAGTGGCAACAGTTGTGTACATTCCATACACAAATCTATCATACGGCTTCAGAGGACTTGGAATAAAGTACACAAACCATTTCATTTTGGGTTTGAACGACATGGGTGAGTAAATGATGACAGCTTTAACACAAGATAACACAATGAAACATGCCAAACTGCGTAACATGCATCATTTTTTCTCCAGGCTGTCATACAAAAAAATTATGAGCACATTCAAAAACAAGAGCGAACTGATTACAATTTAGTCAATTTTTGCTTTTTCCTGTGAGCATTAATTTTCTGTGCATTTTTTGTAGCTGTAGCTTTCCTTTTTTACCAAATAATTTTCAGAAAAATACCTTAACCATGTTTAGTGTTCTGTTATTTCCTCATTTTTTTAAATATATATAAAAAATAATAATAATAATAATAATAATCTCCTCCAGATATCACTTTTGGCCACTACTGTATAGCATTCCTCAAAGACACCAAAAAGCCATGTGTGAGAAAGAACTTAAATCAATGTTCTTCATTGGCAGCATATATACCATCCATGGAACATTCACATATCACAAAAGGTTCTTCAGATTATTAGAATGTTCTTAAGTTCTTCTGTTCACTGAGAGGATCTTTTGGGAACCCATGGTTCTTCTATGACATCACTGCAAAAAACGTTCTTTTAGAACCTTAATTTTTAGAGTGTTAGTCATCAGATCATTGTCAGTATGGATATCCATCATAACAGATCAGCGGTGTGGCATCAGTTATCGCCCTGTGAGTGTAGCATCGTGAGGTGGAGCAGCCACTGTTCTCACCCACCAGCAAAACTGGGAACCGAGCCATGGATAAACACATACGCATTTGATTGCTCAGATGTTGCTCTTTCTCTGCTCAGGAGATTTAAAAAGTGTTCCCATTTAAATTGTGTTTTTTTAAGGTTTTAAATGTCAATATTTTTGATAAAATACATTTTCTAAACCCAGTTCATTGTTCATTGACTAATATGCCATTCATGAATTTATCTCCGCCAAAAGTGTGAACATTGAGCCTCCCAGGCACCATCTAAACACTGAGAGCGGTCCGCTCAGATCTGTCAATCACTTTCCAGCTCAACCTATCGTGAGAGTTTGGGGGCGTGGCTATTGTAGTATTGTCTGTTTAGCCGCTGTGGGAACATGACTGATGCGTTACATGAGAAAAGAGATTCAGCTTTGGTTACAGATGTGCAAGACAAAAATTGGTGAATTTAGACGTTCAAAGTTTAAACGGGTCATAAACACGTCAAAGTGAACTGGGCATTGCGATGAAATGCTAGAGTGGATGCTTCAATACTATACAGCATCATCATGCACCCGTTTAAAATGACAAATGTACAGTTAATAATGTTTATTTAGCCTTAAACGGTTGTGACGGGTATATTATAAGTGAGACGCTCGCGTTCGTTCAAGACAGTGTTAGTCTGCTCAGTTGCTTACTCATGACACATAGCAACACAGCTAAAAGTATTCATTTTATTGAAGTTATAACCTACTTTATGCCTTCACAAGCACCCTAAGAACTGTATTTGTCATTTTTGAGTTGGGGGAGGCGTGACACGCAAAAGGAGCGTTTGAAAGGTTGTTTGAAAATATGCTTTATTTTTGTAATTCCGTTAGGTGCCACTAGTGTCGCAGAAACTACGCCTTAAAGTATATTATATTATACATCCTAAATTTCCTTAGGAGGCATTAGGACACTTCATTCAAATTTTTTGCTTCTCCATTTATGAGTTTGTGGTACTTCTTTCCCACAGATCTCACACCTCACGGTGCTTTAAAAACCAAAGTGAACATGTTGTAATGAATAAAGGGAGTAAAAGTTAAACGAGTGAATTAGTCTCATACTTGTTTGGTTTGACATCTGATGGGAGGGGAATTCACAGCTATCAATGGTGTGATTGTGCGGCGATACTGCTGTGAAATTCGATAAGCGAGATGGGCCTCGTGCGACGGCTTTATTTCTGACAACTTCTGATTACAGTTGGGTCGCTGGAAAAAATAAACGTCTTGTGGAAGTGTTGTTAAAACATGTCTGAAAAATGAAGAAGAAAATCTCCCCATATGAAGCACATTTGCTCATATCAAAGCACAGACAAATCCATAAATCTACTTGTGTGAAATGTAAGTGATTACAACTGTAGGAGTTTGCACGCACACGTGATGCACACTGCTTGACGGTTAAATCATATTGTTCGGTTTGTCCATCTTGATCAAATAAGATATAGAACGATTTAATTCACCAGATGCCCCAATAATAGAAATAAATATTAATGCAACAAAAAATTATAATATTTTTATAATTCGTTTTTTGTGCAAATGTGCCGGTGCATCAAAACTTCAACATAAAACAATGTTAAAATAATTTCTTGGAGTTAAATGTCAAATTTGACTGAAAATCTCTGACTATTTGAGTACCAAACACATGACTCACTTTGTGACTCATACAAACCGCACGTACAAATATACAATGTTGTGGTATACAAGTATATGATACAAACAGAAAAATGTGGTGCACTTCTGACTCACAGACGGAAAAACAAAGAGTGCTGTGCCCAGACATGCTGCGAGCTTTAGTGTCACCTTCCAAAAGCCTTGAGCTCGTTTCCATTTTTTTCTCCCTAAAACACTGGCCCACAAAGGCAATAGAAGAGCGAGGAGACAATAGTGTCTATTCTCCTTTCTTTTTCTTCGGCTCGCTGTGAAGCTAGACATGCCGCCTGTCACAATGCCACTCTGGTCGTGCCAATCTCCATGTCCATTTATAACATCGTTCTGTGATTCGCCGCTTGTACCGGGCCGGCCTAATCCACACTGAAAGAGTCCAGAGCTCTCCAAGGGAGGCCCCCCATTGTTACACAAAGCTGCATTTAGACAGATTTCAAAGCATTTCTTGTGCCACCTGGCCATCTTAGATGTTGTGAAACATAAAGATGACTCTTATTGGCTTGATTCAGTTCATCTGAATGGCCTCAGACCACAAGAAAAGCCACCAGTGACATGAGATACTGCTGAGACCCAGGGGCGTGAGTGATGGTTTGAACCTGTATTAAAGCAATCAGACCACAGTAAGGATAGAAATATAGGCAACTGTACGCAAGACTGCAAAATTCATGGCAAGTTAGCGCACAGTCCTGGTTTACATTTTCAAGAAATTTTTCACAGAAACAACCAGTGTTGGGGAAAGTTAAGGCCCTGATATACTCACGGCAAAGTTCTTTTTCGGTCTTCATTTTTGGGTAAAACGAAGTTCGAAATACATGACCAGCGGTATACTGTTAGCAAACATCTGACTCCACTCACACTGCTGAGAGCAACAGTTCGATCCGTATGTAAATATGTGCTGCACGCTTTCCTCTCAATAACAAAATAATAAAAAATGAGAAAACAACAAGCATTTTTTAAAGAAAGCATAAGAAAAGCATCTGGACGTGGATATGTTTGCACCAGCTCTGTAATTCGGCATTCCAGTAAAGTCACGTCACTTTTATTTATATATAGCACTTTATACAATAGATTGCTTAAAATCAAGCAGCTTACAGTATTAAACATGAAAAACAGTGTCAGTGTCTCATTTCATCAGAAGTAGGACTACTTCATTTTCTACAATAAAGCAGCTCTCCAATATGTTTATGTTTTTTACTCGCGGACCTGGATGGATTGAAAAGAAGAAATGAACCAGAGGAGATTTCCACGTGAAAGAAGGCGGAGCCTCAGCGCACACCTATTACGTAATCACCACGGACCATTGGTAGTACAAAGGTGTTTACTAGCCAGAGCGAACTGTTCCAGAAAGTTCACTTTGGCGAGTTTGTTCGAAATTACATCACATCAGTTTGCTCTTCGATTACGTTTGAGGTATATCAGGACCTTTACTTTAAAAAGTAATGTGTTACAATATTGTTAATACTTTCTAAAAAAGTAACTAATTGCAGGAGTTTGACACTCTTCAGCAATAAAAAAATTAAAAAATAAACAAATGTGATGTTATTCTAAAGTAATTTTTGCTTATTCATATGGTTGAATTGGGTCATAAAAGGTCAGCAGCAAAGACATCGGTCAATAAAGTGAGATTAAATACATAAAGTATATGTATTTTATATAACATTTAATTATTGCAGGTTCACCTAATATTCTGAGTTTGGATTTAATATTGTTTTTCAATTCATATTGAGGAATACTGAATCTGTTTTTTTGCAAATGATGAGTAAATGCACGCTCACATTTAGTCTAGCACTACAATCACCATGTTTACAGAGCACACACAATGCCTCTGCACTTACTCATGATTTCTCTCAATAAGAGCTGTCAGTATATAAATGGGAAAACAGTGCGTGTGTGTGTGTGTGTGTGTGTGTGTGTGTGTGTGTGTGTGTGTGTGTGTGTGTGTGTGTGTGTGTGTGTGTGTGTGTGTGTGTCAATAATTTTTACCTCAACTGTATAATGTTGATGAAAATAGTAATGTGTGTTCTACATGAAAAATAATAAAATAAAATCTAAATTAATTTAAATTCTATTATAATACAATAACTGGCACTTTGGCATTGTGGACGGTGAGAAAACACCAGACACTCTTTCATTAAATAAAATAATTTATTGAACCCTAGTGTCTTTAATCATTTTACTCTGGTCACCGTTTAATAAAAGCCATTAGCTATCAATGATTTAGTTGCATGACTTATGTGAAAATGTGATTAATGATGCAATCCAGATGCTCTTAAAGAACTAATTTGGCCACGGGGTCATATCCATACAAAAGACCCCTGACACTCATGAGCCACTATGAAGAGAATCGAGACAAACGTGATTAAGGGAATCTTTCAGGTAAGACATTAGCTCAATTCATCAATGTTACACATGAGAAGAAACTGTAGCGTACCAACGTTCACAAGGACAAAATAAGGGCGTATAACAATCTGACAGCATAGTCAAGTCGAATTAAATTAGCCTAACCCACTTAAGCCGAGAAGAGAAACAGGCGAGGGGAGATAAACTATTTAAAGGCAATGAAGATGGTCTGAATGCGAGGGGTTTCGTTCGAGCTAAATGACAGCAGGGTCAGCCTCAATTTTGAACTTTGAAGGAATTAACTTAAAAGTCTTATAAATAAAGGTCAAAGCAAAGAGCCCACTTCTTATCAAGAGCTAGTTTGGCCTGTATATGGTTCTTTGAAGATTAAAAACACTCTTAAACTTATATCAGTTATTCAGATCAGTAAATTGGTTTTAGGCATTAACTTTGGTTCTTTAAAGCAAAAGAAGATGATTTTCTTCTTCATTAAAAAGCACTGAGAAGGTTCTGCAAACACATCAAAATTGACCCTATTTTTATTCTTTCATTAAGTCAACCTCATGCCGTTCCAAACCTGTTGTTATTTCTCTCTTCTGTGGAACACAAAAACAATGTATTTTGAGCAATGGTGGAGTGAGTCCAAACAATATTGGATACTACTGATAAGGAAAGTAGTAATGTGAACATGTCTTAAATAAGAAAAATAAATAATAATTTAGCATTTTCTTTTAAGACATATTCCAGGTCTCTGTGAACAATTCATCAGTGCTCATTATTATAATAGCAATAACAGAAAACAATTAAAGATTTAAAAAAGCATTATTACTATCATAAAATGTCCTCATTAAATGGCCCATGTAACTTTAAATTCCATCATTTTATGGAAGAAAATGGGTTGTGAACATCGTCATATTTAAAACTTATTTACCTCATCCTCATTCAGCCCTCCTAATTTAAGAGGAGGTGATCCCATAAAGATATCTTTGAGATCCCATAAAGATATGGCTAAATTCTGACCCAGACGTTCGCCTAAAAAATAACCCACTTGAGGTCTCCACCTCAAGTGCAGCTTTCCTAACCATTCACCAAATGTCCATTTCCTCCCCTAGAGGGAGTTTATCACTGGTAGTGAGTGGTTAGTATATTTTTTTCAGGGTTATGTTGGTTTTGGAAACGGCTTAGTAGAAAAAGGGAAGCCTGAGCAAACATCTCCATTATCACCCGCTTTAGAGAAGCTGCTCCTGCCGTCCAAAAAAAACACAGGGATCCTGCCAAAGCAGGACTGTCTGAGTGCAGAACACGGCCGTACGCAAATACCAGCCATACCTGGACCTGCTGCAGAGGAGCTGTGACCGCAATGACCCTGCCATCTGAAACACATGCTTACTGGAAGACCACAGCACACTAGAAACGAAAGCGCAGGGAGATCCACGAAAAATGTAATGCCTTTTAAAGTTGAGAAAGGTGTTCTGACCCATTTTATCAGTTTAGCTTAGAAGATTGCACAAGTTTAATAATCATGGTTAAGTAAACCCCTAACCACAAATATGACCAACAGTGATGCTACTGCAGTCTGGGTAGATTAGATGGTAAGCAAACAATCAGTTATTGTAATCAACGTGTTGGATGCAGGAGAAATGGGCAGGAATAAAGATCTGAGCGACTTTGACTAGGGCCAAACTGTTATGGCAAAGTGACTGGGTCAGAGTATCTCTGAAAGAGCAAGGCTTGTGTGTTGCTCCTCTTAAGCAGTGGTGAGAATTTCCCAACAGAGGTTCAAGGATGGACAAATCCCGTCTGGTCTGAGTCAGTCATAGGTCTTAATGATGGTTATGGGAGGAATGTGTCACAACACACAGCGCATCAGACTCTGCTGTGTATGAGGCTGCATAGCCACAGACCAATCAGAGTGCCTATGATGACCCCGGTCCACCGTCGGAAGAGCCTAAAACGGGCACGACGCCGTCGGATCTGGACCTTGGAGAAGTGGAAGAAGGTCGACTGGTCCGATAAGTCCTGTTTTCTTCTCCATTACATGGACGGCCTTGCATGTGTGCACAGTTTACCTGGGTAAGTGATGGCACCAGGGTGCACTGTGGGAAGACAACGAGCCAGTGGAGGGAGTGTGATGCTCTGGGTAATATTCTGCTGTGAAACCCTGGGTCTGGCCATTCATGTGGACGTATATTTGACACGTGTCTCCTACCTAAACATTGTTGCAGACCAGGCACAAAACATTATGACAGTGATGTTCCTAGTGGAAGTGGCCTCTCTCAGCAGGATAATGCACCCTGTCACACTGCACACATTGATCAGGAACGGTTTGAGAAACATGATAAAGAGTTCATGATGAAGAGTTGCCTGTGCCGATCGGCACTGTTTTTGGCAGCATGCAAAGGACCAACAGCATTAGGCAGGTGGTGGAACAGATAAAAAAGATTTTTCTTTTTTATGCTGACACATAAACAAACTGCTAATAAAAAATGCACACAGAACATTCAGTTATAACAAATACAAGCAAACACACAAATTATAGTATGATTCCACACACACATACGTTTCTAACATCACCTTTTGGCTGCCCGCTGCAGTTAAAGTCTTGTTTGGGAATGAAAAGAGTCTTTGCATTTCACCTCTGCAACGGACAAGAAAAAAAAAGAGAGAAAGAAAAACGGTGAAAACAATCTCGTGGGAGTGTGAGGTGTCTTGTGATGTGTGGGCTGTAAAAACAGGAATCAGGATGAATTTGGCGAGACTGAATTGGTAGGGGATGGTTGTGAAATACACTCACCACCATGACTGCTGTTAACCTATCAAACACACTCCCCTGGCTCTAATATCTCCAGCACGTGTGTATGAATGTCCCTCTTAGTAGCTTTGACCTGATCTGCCTAAATGAGTCACTGTTGAGTCAAAGAGAGCGCAGGCAAACACAAAATGCCTTTCTGTTGCTTCTGGACGCTTTAACCTCACTGGCATAAAGAAGGTAAAGTCAGGTGAAGAAAGAGAGGAAAGGGAGTGTTGTGTATTGCAATTCTATTGGAGCCACTGTGTTCATTGGATAAAACTCTTTATGGGGGTTTCTACTGAAATACTGATTGTTCTATGATACCTGATAATCACCTGATTCATAAAAATCCAGCTGCAGGTAAAAGCAACAAATGCACGTCATAAGAATACACTTTTGAATGTATACTAGTAGAGAAAGATGACAATCTGAAGAACCTTCTTCCACTATAAAGAACCTTTTGCACAATTGAAAGGTTCCAAAGGTTCCATTAAAAGCAATGCCAGTAAAGAACCTTCATTGTTAAGAGCCTTTATTGTTATACACATTACACACCACACACACACACACACACACACAAAAGTAGCTTATTTTAAGTTTAAAACACTAAAGGCCCATGCATACTGACTCAGAAATTCGCATCCGAAATTTCCGCACGTTAAAAAAAAAATTCGACCTCACGTTATGTCAATCACGCTTGCACACTGTCTACGAAACTTTCGTCCGTCATAAAAAAATCCGATCGGGTTCGATTTTCTGCGTTTTTCGCAACCGTAGTAAACAGTTTGAATGGTGTTTAAAAGGTGTTTTGACAATTCAGAGCAACCGAATCACGAATACGAAAAAACGCATACGAAAAAATTCGGACTCAGTGCAAGGGCCTTAAATCAAAACATATTGGCATTGACTCCCTTTGGTTTCCTCGGAATTTAGAAATGAATGTTTGTGAGACTGAAACATAGTCACGCTTAGGATTTCCCTGTCTTAAAGTTTAAAGAAATGTAAGAAAATATGCTATGTTATTTGTTTGGTTTCCAAAAAAAGGAAATTTTCTTTGGAATATTAAAAAGCACTGAAATCCTTCACAAAAAGACCTGAGAATATGTATTCAAGTTAAGGTCAATTTTGACTGCATGCTTACTTTAATGAAGCATGGGGATATCAAACAAAGACAAACAAAGTTACTGAAGAAAAGACGGCCAAGAAAAGTCACAAACCACAGAGATTGCGTGGGCAGTTATAATGCTACTGGACTGGACACTGTTTCATTGGATGCATATCAACATACTCAGCCATGGGTAAATCTGCCCGGTCTCCACCGAGTACAGAAAAACAAAGTCTCTAATTAAGCTCTTGAGAGGTTTTCAAAGCTCCCTCAATGTTTGACTTCTGCAGTCCAATATAAACAAACTCAAAGCACAGGTATGCTGCTCAAATCAGAGATAAAATGATATTATCTGTGCACTAGATCAGGCAAGAAAAAAACTTCTGCCCTCACTCTTCGACATAGACTGTGAACAGCAATGCTTGTATTTTTCAATGCCAAAAAAAAGATCTAGCATAGCAGAAAAACCACATCAAAAAGTATAAATGTTAATACTATTATCTAATGGCTTTGTTCTGGATTCGCTAGTGAGCTTAACAAAGAAATTATTACAATAATAATAATAATAATCTTACACCAGTCTGGACCGACTTCAATTCCAAGATGGTTTTAGATAGGTAATGCTGGTCTGGTACTGGAATAAGCTTCTTAACTATTCATCATTACAAATATTATAGCTTGACCAGATGGATGACTAGCTAAAACCCATCAGGAAACATCAAGATGGATTTAAATTTGTGTCAGAACGACTTGGAAGGGTCAAAACATGCATGTTAACCTTATCTGATACACAACCAAGAATACATTGTTTATCTGATGTATTCTTTTATTTACGACTTTCATTGTGTATCAAGTTTGTTAACTTTTTGCATTATAAATTCAAGCATGCCATATAAACAGCAGTATTTAAAAATGTAAAAATATAATAAATGCACACTGTAGGAACAGATAATGTCCAATACCTTTAAAATTACCAGTACCTTTCCCATTAAGTTTACGGATAATGGTGGTCTGGCATCAGCCAGCTTATTCTAGATACAACAGACAAACAATAAAACGTCACTACTGAAATAAAGGCTTGATAATAATGAAAACATACAGCCTTTCGCCAGCGGTGCTCCTGCTCTCCTGAATGATGTTCTGGTGAAAAACATGTGCATAGAAGATGCTATCTCTCCTTTTTAAACCCCTTACATCCTTACAGGACAATAGCCCAGCTCTGTCGACAGCAGCATCTGTTTAGCATGAGAACTTCAAAGCTTCATCGTGAGATGCAGGACATTTGTTCTGCGCATTATGTATCGTGAATGTGCGGCATGGTAAAGTGTGTAATGTATTTGTAAACAGGTCTTCCCTGAAGTCATAAAAAGGCAGTGCAAGGCTGATTTAGTCCGATATAACCCAAGTCTTGTTCAAGAGCCAAAGTAAAGGCTTACAGGTTCAAAGAGAATCTTGATAAATGATTAAAAAGACTCAAACTCCTTACAGCTTTGAGGGGTATTACAGCTCTCAGATGGCGCCGGAGCAACAATGGAAAAGAGGAATGCTCGGCCGGTGGCCAATGAAGCACGAGGCTATGCCTTAAGGTTTCTTTAATTATCATTTGCTATCCTATTTATGTAGCCATTCATACCTTGTCTTTAAAACATTTGACCTCTTATGCAAGTCCACATTTGTATATCTCACTGTGGATTGCGAGAAAAAAAAAATTTCTAGGATGCAAAATGTCATCATTGTTATAAGTAGGCCAGTCCATGTTTTTACTTTCCTGAGGAACTTCCCAGGAACCTAGAGGCTGAAATTTGGATCATCTTAGGGTGACCCTTCCAAAATGTGTAAAGTTTCAATAGGCTATACTGAAAATCATGCAAGAAATTACATGTTTATATATTTAATTGAAAAAAGTTTAATTGATAAAACAGTTGGAATCGAGAACAAAATATATTACAGGATAAACTCTTGATTTAAATAACTGAAAATGTACCAAAATATTAAAAATACTGTGTATATATATATTTCATTTAATTTATCTTTTAAAAACATAATATTGAATCATATTAAAATGTCTTATATTATAAGATAAAAAGCTTTTAGAGACTTTTAGATTTCTGCAAAATCACAAGACATTCATACACAGCAAAAACAAATCAGGGTTTAAAAATCTGTGGCGCAAAACGCAGGAATGTTTAGACAATCCGAATATCAACACAAGACAGGTTAGGAAGGACCCAGAGCTCCTCTGTAATTGCTCAGTAATATCCATCTGTCACTCAGGGCCGGATGCTCTAATGGTATACGACAGCAATTATGTCGTTATATCTTCAATATGCCCAAGACCTGGAGGAAGCTGAGTAATAGAGCCAGAGACGGAGAGAACGAGAGAAAGAAAGAGGGGAGGGGGAGTCAACAGGAAGAGAATGTTTTATACATAATCAAACCAACGCAAAAAAAAGACAATTCCAAGAGAAAGCAAAGTTTCACCCACAAAAGAGGTCAAAAGCATACTATATGAGTTTAAAATGACATGAGGGTGAGTAAATGATGACTCTGAGCGAGCAATGACCTTATATAATCACAATTAAATACCCATAAAAAATGCTATAGCCGGGAAGACATGTCATAAAGTGCACTTAATAGTGCAATAATAGACCTAAAATAATGGTTTCTCTCTCTTTAAAGAGACACGCACACATTTTATAGCAAACCACTAAATAGTCTGGGAAACCCCAAAACCTGAAGAGGATAAAACGACGGAGGACGTGATCAATGAGAATCCATTTAGCCAAAAGATGACGAAGAATGAAGATGAAAGCAGCAGGTTCTTGAGTTTGTCCTGTCTGATCACTTCTTCAATGAACAGCCTCTTGAAGTGCTTAATACAATTCAACCAACGCTAGCGTGCCTAACGGCTATGAATGCTTCACTGACCTCTTTAATCTTCAATGCATAAAAACTAAGAATGTTTTATTTAAACTTTCTCAGACTTAATTTCACTGGCTAATAAAAAGCAAAGCATCATGGATGTTTTAAGAATGTACGCCAGGGCAGAACTTCCCTCTCATGGCAGTCTTTACTCTAAAATAAACATTCAAATAGCACTTGGAAAGAGACAGCAGAGCGAAGTTCATCGGGGGCAATCTTAAGAAAATAAGAAAAACAGGCCAGGGAGAGATGTAGACAGAACCTAACTAGCTAAAAAGTAGCAATCCAACAAACCAAACAACATGTTTCAGTAGTTTCTCCATTATCAAGCTACTTTTGTATCAAGAGGAACACTACATGACACTAATTCATGTGACAATACTGAAACTTTCTCTTTCTTAAGCAGTGTTTAAAAGTTAGATTCATATAAATGAATTAATTCAACAATTTGGTTCAGATTATTTTTTTTGAATCCCTGCACTAAAATCCTGGTGTTCAAGCCTATGTTTTGAAGTTATATAAAGTGTTGCATCACTAGCGTATACACAACTGTTCAAAAGATCAGGGGAAATATTTTGACTGCTTTTGAAAAAAGTCTCCTCTGCTCACCAAGGCTGTATTTATTTGAACAAAAATACAGTAAAAAAAAACATCAAAATTGTGAAATATTATTATAACTTAAAATAACTGTTTTCTATTTGAATATATTATAAGCTGTAATTTATTCCTGTGATCAAAGCTGAATTTTTAGCATCATTACTCCAGTCTTCAGTGTCACATGATCCTTCAGAAATCATTCTAATATGATGATTTGCTGCTGAAGAAACATTTCTGATTATTATCAATGTTGAAAACAGTTGTGCTGTTACATATTTTTGTGGAA
Source organism: Gila orcuttii (assembly GCA_026230005.1). Lineage (NCBI taxonomy): Eukaryota > Metazoa > Chordata > Actinopteri > Cypriniformes > Leuciscidae > Gila > Gila orcuttii. Next base: position 65,511,505 of record JAPDVR010000002.1, on the reverse strand, counting down.
ATCATTTTTTTTTTTTAGGATTCTGAAGAATGAAAAGTTCAAAAGAACAGCTGAAACAGAAATCTTTTGTAATATTATACATGTATTCAATGTCACCTTTTATCAATTAAATGTTTCCTTTCTGAATAAAAGCATTAATTTCATTAAAAAAAAAAAATCTTACTGACCCCAAACTTTTGAACTCTCTAAGAACCTTATCTGATCCAAAAACATCTCCCTCTGAGCCCAATGGAAAAAAAAAAAAAAATTTATTTAGGATTTTGAACTTTATTGTTTGTAACTTAAACCTTCAAGTGTTTACATTTTTGTAGAGCAGTAAGAGGGCCATTATTTTCTCATTCGCTGGAATCTTATAGTTGACCTGCTCTAATCCGAGCAGCTCACATTTCAGACTTGCAACACAAGTCTAAATTACTGTCACTGTTTGCAAACAGTCAGCTGCGCTGCCAGAGAGTTTGTCTCTTTTGTTTGCCTGTGGTATAATTATAGGGTCATTATGCCAAATGTCTTAGGGGACATAGAGGAAGGGGTTAGATAGTGGCACAAACCATATCCTGCTTTTGAAGATGCTAAAGCCAGACACATAAAACCACAGGAATAACACTGTATTGCTATTTATGCCTGCCGTCCCAGTTGGGAGTTTATTTGAGAGCGAAATCCTGAAGCAGCCACTCATGAACTCATGAAGAGAGAAGAAAGAAGTCCAGAGCGGGAATTCCTGACAGCTTATTACACTTGGGAAACAGAGTCACAGATGAGATCTCTTTGACATTTGTCAAAGTACAAGATGCTAAACTCCACGTTTTCTTTCTCAGAGTCTGTCTGTCTTTCTCTCTTTCTTTCTCTTAATGGAAAAGAATGCTGTCTTTGCTGAAACCTGTCATTTACTGCACGGCTGCTGAAAACAGTCTGGACTCCTTCACCCCATTTGTGTCTATGGTCTCTAAATCTATGGAAAAGCTTTTATTTCAACACACTGACACAGACAGGAACATGCACATAAAACTCAGCCTGACAGTATCTCTTACAGTTTATATGCCAATCCAAGACCACCATAGTAGCAAACTAGTAACCTGGAACACACAGGAAACTGTCAGCAATTACACAGCAATACCCTAGCAACTACCAAGAGCACCCTAGTAACTGTACACAACACAACTGCCTTAGCAACACCAAAACTTATTGAAACCACCTTAGCAGCATCATAGCTACCACCCAAAACTCCCTAGTAACACCCAAGCAACCACCCAGAACACCCTAGAAAAACTTCCCTAGCAACACCCAGGAAAATGTCTAGCAATTGTATAGTTACTAGTGTTCCGGGTGCGTTCAGGCCGTTGTCAGGATGTGCAAAGTTTCTGTGCTTAAGTTGCAGCAATCACCCAGAACTTCTTGAAACCAACTAGCATCACCTTAGTAATATCATAGCAACCATGATCAACTCCCTAGCAACACACAAAAAACCACCCAGAACACCCTTGAAAACCTTCATAGCAACACCTTAGCAACACCCAGGAAACTGTCTAGCAATCGCATTGCAATGCCCAAGCTGACAACCACCCTGAACGCTCTAGCAACTATGCACAAACCTTTGCACTTTCCTGACAATGCCCTAGCAACTATCCAGAACACTAGAAACTGACATAACTTACTGACACAAACTAGCATCACCTTAGTAACATCACAGAAACCACCAACAAATCCCTAGCAACACGAAAGCAACCACCCAGAACACCAGAAAACCTCCCTAGCAATTGCATAGGTACTAGTGTTCTAGAATGGTTGCTAGGGCATTGTCGGGAAGTGCAAAGGTTTTGTGCTTAGCTGCAGCAACCACCCAGAACTTCTTGAAACCAACTAGCATCACCTTAGTAACATCAACTCTCTAGCAACACCCAAGCAATGAACCAGAAAACCCTAGAAATGCCCAAGCAACCACTCAGAACACCCTGACAACTATGCATAAAACATTTGCAACTGCCAAGCAACACCTTATCAACCACCCAGAATTTATTTAAACCAGCATCACCTAGCAGAACAGAAACCCCACACAATTCCCAAGCATCCCCTTTAACAACATCCAACTAACCACCCAAAACACCCTAGAAAGTACCCAGAAAACCCCTAACAACCATCAAGCAACACCTTAGCAATGTTGCAACTACCCAGAACATCCTAGCAACCACTTAGCAACTATGTTTAAATCTGAGTCGAAAATCTGAGTCATTCTACCATTAAAATGTCAGAATGTTTTCCTGGATCTTAAACTAAGACTCTCCCAGCAATCACCAGGCCGGTTATTAAAGAATGAAAGTTTTCCCCCAGGGGTCAATGCGTGTCAAAAGGCAAGGGCTTCCTCTCCTGCGTCTCACACTTGGGCCTGTGGCGTGGAAGTCTGTCAGCAGAGGTCTGGTTTGTGGTAAAATGGTGGCAGTAATGAGCAAGCCACTCTTAACAACACACTTAAACAGGGGTATTAGAAGGGGCTCTGAAAGGGGTGTGAGCCAAACACACAAACACAAGAGTATTATTAGGGGCCCTCCGAATACAAGTCATGACACACACTGACATTACTGTGTGAAAATACTGCTGTGTTCTAGTGGTACACTGATTTATTGCTTTGCTGATGGATCAGCGCTGATAAGAAATTACTGGAAATCTGCAGAAATGAAGCATTTATTTCCTCAAGGAAGTGTGTTATTAATATCCTTAACTAATATCATGAGACAGTGATTTGCTTTCTATGTAGAACCAGAAGACGCTTATGCTCCCTCTAGGAAGCTAAAGTACACATAGTTTAAACATTTCAATGCTGTCAATCATCCTTTGGAAATAATGTTAGATAATTCACGATTTCTGCCATGAGCATGCTAATGTTAGTGTGCTGATAATCATTTGGGAATCAATCATCTCATTCTATCCAAACAACTTGACAGTTGAAACAACAAGCATGAGATGTAAAGTTTGATCTATGTGCATAAGGAATTACCAAACTGATAATGTTTGGACTTTTATTCTTATTAGACAGGTTGCATTGTTACAGCTAAACTAAAGAATGACATTAAAAAAAAAATTATATAGAAATATTATATAAAAACAAATTAACTTAAAAATATATAAAAATGTATCACATTAAATTAATTTTACAATATATTCACACAGATTTTTTTTTTTTAAATTGTAATAATATTTCACAATATTACTGTTTTTACTGTATTTTACAAATAAATGCAGTCTTGGTGCACAGAAGAGACTTCTTTCAAAAACATTTTAAAACATCTCACTGACCCCAAACTTTTGAACAGCAGTGTATATAAGAGAAAATGAGAAACTAACAATATAATCATAATATGGCTTATCTTTGACAGCATCCACAGTGATAACTACAAGATGGATCACTTCCTGAGTTACGATGTGTTCATTTTCTATTTCCATGAGTACATGTTGTGATTATAACTGTATACTGTCATGCAATTCCATTGAAAAGTAAATATATTCAGATCCGGTCTGCTCAAAGTACTAGCCTATTTATTATATACATTAATATGCACTAGCTTTGCACCGCTTTAAACTAATGTCATTAATACTTTACAAAACCATTTGATTTCAATTAAATTGCATGATAGAGAACAATACTATCTCATCACTCAGACTGGATGTTCTTCCTATCCAGAAAATTAATGACAACTCTATTATTTTAATAATGTGAAAAGAGCTCTTGAACATATTTCCCAGTTAACAGAACAAATCAAATTCTGAGCCTGTCGACAAACAATAAGACATCCATACGCATGCATTTGCTCATTTCCAGTGTTTGTTTACTTGCCAAATAATTGCAGCTTAAGACCCTTAGGGGGACACAGAATGAGCCAAGTTCAGGTTTCAATATCGAAATGCTAAATTGGGCAAAGCCTACAGGAATTGGGGAATTTTAATAAGGTTGACGGTGAATGGCACTTCATCGGGGCATGAGGGCCACTTGGCCTGGTGCGACATCAATCTCTGATTCATGAGTTAAAGGAGGCAAAAATGCACCGAAGACAACACAGCAGCGGTAATGGGACAAAAGCATGTCTTTGCCCTCTAACCAGAGTCCTTTACCAGGAAGCCATTTCTAACAGAGACATTTTGTTTTCATTAGGCTGCCTTTGTTACTCGCTCCAGTGACAGGTTCTGATTAGTGAACGTTTGGGTACGGAGAGGTTGGTCTAGGTCATTTGCCTGAAGGCTACAGTAAATCACGGGCAGGTTCATGAGAGAGGAATGCTGTGGACTTTTCGTGCAAATGGCGTGACAGTAACTCTAAATGCAAGGATGCCACTGGTGTCCTATTGGGAGAGCAAGAACATGTGCATGGGAAAAGCCATCTAAATGGCACTGTTTGTACAACAGATATTAACTATATAAAAAAAGTCCCTTAAAGGAACACTCCACCGTTTTTTGAAATAGGGCTTATTCACCGTCTCACCTACATTAAGATAGGTGGGCAAAAGCATTTTTGTCTCAGTGTATGCATTGTCTTAGTTTGGCAGCGCCGACGCTAGCTTAGCTTAGCATAATGAATGGAATCCTATGTTGTCAGGTAGCATGTTGTGAGTAAAAGTGATAAAAAAAAATAAAAAGTACTTCTTGTGGCCTGTGTATTCACAATTCAGATTAAGACTAGGCGATTTCCTAGGCAGAGATTGACTTGGGACTATATTAGGGTGAATCACAGGCGAAGCAGTGCTACATGGGCGCAGTCATATCACGCAACACCTGAAATCCCCCAACTTCCATCAACATACCGGCGTGACCTGACCTGCACCGAGTATCTTCGCTTTTGGATTGTGTTTAGTTTGAGAAGTTTCAGCAAACATGGTAATTACCTGCATAGCAAAAGGTTGTGAAAACAAGCAAAGGACATACACGAATGTAATGTTTCACAGAATTCCACCGAATGTGGAACTGAGAAATCGATGGCTAGCTGCTCTGGATATCTGTACTTCAACACCTCACTACAAAATTAGCCAGTATCGTGTTTGCGAAGAGCATTTTGCACCGGAGGACTATGTTGAAAAAATGCTATATAGGAACAAAAGAAGGTACTACGTCTTAAGGATACGGTCATCCCATCCATTTTCAAAGTACAGGTAGAAAAAAGTGCACATGTAAGTTGTCTTTTATTACTCTTCCTTTCGTGAATATGTGTCTTTATTCAGTTGTAAGTTAGATGCTGAGAAGCTGTATAAAGACTATGGTTCAAATTGCCTCATCTATTATAACCTCATGTTGAGTTCAACCTGTTTAGCATGAACAACATGATTGAAAAAAAAAATTCGCTGTTATCGTTACCTGTGAAAAAATTGGCTCTCAGGCTGTTGAGCGATCGCAACCTCCTCCTTCTGTCGGTCTATTTCCAAAGCACGCAGCTCCTCTTTTGAAAACTCTGGTTCATAGATGTATGGTTCTGGATCTTGACTGTCTGAGAAGTCAGCCTATTCGTCTTCCACAAAATCCCCCATGTCCATCGCCGTTCACTATTTCTACTGTCGGAAAAATAGCCGGCTAATATTCACGCCGGTATGTTGACGGAAGTTGGGGGATTTCAGGTGTTGTGTGATATGACTGCGCCCAAGTAGCAGTGCTTCGTCTGTGATTCACCCTAATATAGTCCCAAGTCAATATCTGCCTAGGAAATCACCTAGTCTTAATCTGAATTGCTATTTGTACTCGTTGTGAATACGCAGGCCACAAGAAGTAATTAGGCTTTTTTTTTTATCACTTTTACTCACGACATGCTACCTGACAACATAGGATTCCATTCATTATGCTAAGCTAAGCCAGCGTCGGCACTGCCAAACTAAGTCAATGCATGCACTGAGACAAAAATGCTTTTGCCCACTTATCTTAATGTAGGAGCGACGGTGAATAAGCCCTATTTAAAAAAACGGTGCAGTGTTCCTTTAAGACAAACTTTGAAGTTAGCTTGAGAAAGCCAGACCAGAAAATTTGGATGGATGGATGGAAGGATGGATGGGTTCATATAGGGTGTTTCTTTTTTTTTTTTTTATGTTGCTAGTAGGGCTGGGCGATATGGTCAAAAGTTATCACGATACAATTGTTCATATCAGTCGATATTGATAATTATCACCATAAACCTAAAATCTTTCTTTCTTTCAAGTTTAAAGGCAGATTTTTGCTCCTGAGTAAAAGTTGTAGAAACCAGACAGTCAATTGTGGTTTTATCATTCAGAACACGACAAACACTTGCCAAACAGGTGAACATTTCACAAATTTATATTACGTTTTCTCTCTTAAAATTGCACAGCTCGAGTTTTCAGTAGCAGTAGCTTGAGTTCAGTAGCATTTTAACAAAAACAGGAACATCTGTATAAAAAAAAAAAAAAAAAAAAAAAAAATAAATTTAAATAACCTAATTTTAAAATTTAAATATTTTATAGGTTAAATTTGGTCGTCCATAGTATTTCGATCATGCTAACCACAGGAAAAAACACACAATGCTCCTCACTACCATGGTAAAAAGTAACTAGCCTCCACTTTTGTTGGAGCAAGATGGTGGGGTATCTTCTCTTAATGAACTACACAGTTTTAAACTACTTCTAGAAAATGAAGAACAAAGAATGTGCATCAGGTGTGTTTTGCTTTTTAAAGCTTTTTTTTATTAATTTATGAAGCCATTGTAAGCTTTATTGTTACATATTATATTGCTATATAACAATGCTATTATTTTTTTGTGCAGGAAATTAGCTTATTTTGTTTTAAATAAAAAACCTGACAATGTCACTGCTAAATGCCTATAAGTATTGTGGTATTCCGCCAAAGAAAATCCAGAGCTCCCCACTTGTATTTACGATATATTACTTTGGATAAAAATAGTAAACACATGAGATGCCAGAACGATGCTATGGTCAATCACAATTTCTGTAGTGAGTTAAAATGCGGTTGTCACTCCTGAAACTTTACAGCATGTAGGTGGCCAAAATGTCAGATAAAGAAATTCGGATCACATCCTCCATAGTCTCCACTCTCCACGGAATGTCAATCTGTGACATAAATGTTCTAAACTGAGCCCATCACAGCTTACACTACCACCCATGTGCCATTGTATCTTCCTGCTATTGAGAACAATCAGTCAAAAAGTCCCAGAAAATGCATATGGCCACATAAGCATGGAAGGCACGGAGGGACGTTCAATCCTGCCAAGATGACTTCCTGAATCACAAAGAGGATTTAAGGGACCGCAATGCAAGTTAACCAGGAGACATTCGGAAATACAAGTCATGCATATAACGTGTTTTATGAGCTCAAAGTGGCCTGTGACAGTTGAATAAATTGACAGGCTTTGCATCTTTCATCCTGTTGTCCAAGTGCCACAGAAGATGCACAATTTAAAAGGAAAGCTTGTTTTTCCTATACCTTTTGGTTTAATGTAAAGTTCTTTACAAGCAGCTGCAATCTGTCAAATGTATAAATCCAGAAATTATAATGTATACATATTATGAAGGATTTATGAAGGGCTTTGAGGTATCATGCATGTTGTTTAACACGTGAAAAATTCATAACCAAATGTATGAACCCTATTATATGAAGAAGAAAGAAAAAAAAACACATTACAGTGATGCCTTAATTAAACACAAAGTTGACAGCTCTATTTAAGAACAACATCTGAATTATAAAATTGTCTTTTGGGTAGTTTTATTGTTGGAGAAGTTCCTTTAAGTCTCCATATTTGCGAAATAGACTATTATCTGTACGCAGTGACTCTGTTTCGTTGTTTTGTGATGGTTTAATTTTATTCACTGTGAGGTTGATGAATCAAGGCCTTGTCTCCATCTGTATCAAATAAAAATGCATAATTGCAGGGTTTGTGTCTAACAAATGGGCACTTTAGTCCTTCCTTTCAACTCGTCCCCCCCGGTGTGACATGAACACTGACTGTATGAGTTATTTGTGATTAAATTAAGCTAGGTCTGGGGTCTGTCGACTGCCAGTTGACCCATCTTGTCCTTGACCTTGTCATCAGCATTACATGCCTCCGATAGCTTTGAATATCACTGTGAAATATGGAGAGGGAGTTTGAATAAGTCACACTGTAAATGTAAATTGATTTCATTTAGGATTATTATTTGTTGCATTGGTCATGACTTTTCATGTAATTTGTTATCAGTGCATGATTTGCATAACTGAATTATTACTGGTGGTGGCTAAGGCAAATATGACTGCTGCTCAGATAAGTGTAACAATACAGACATAAATAATACATTAAAGGGAAGCTATTATGCTTTTTTTACATTTTCAACTTTCTTTAGTGTGTACTGTTGTTGTTTGAGCATGAAAAATGTTCCTCCAGCAGAATTTCTTCTCTATATCAGTGTCACTGTTTCTGAACTCTCTGAAACGCTTCCATTGCAGGCTTGAGTTTTCTTCCAGGAATGAACACGTCACAATATTCCTCATTTAAATAATTCACACATTTAAAGAACCTTTTGTGCAAAAGAAAAGTTCCATGGATGTTAAAGGTTTGTCATGGAACCATGTCAATAAAGAACCTTTATTTTTAAGAGTGTACAGAGCTAGAAAATTAATGTGGAAGTTTAGTTTAGCTTAGTTTAAGTTTATTTGAATAGGGACAAGTATGTTACATAAACTCATGTTCCATACTACAACATTTTAGCCAAGGCTAATTCTCAATGTTAGTCCCTGGTCAGCTCAGATTGTTTGCTAATGGAAGAATATGAACAGAAATGTTTGAGTTTACATTGGGATCTCTTGATTGCAGATTGCAAATCTGAGTTGAGCATGAGGCATTGCTAAGATCTCGATATGTGGACTTTTTCCACAAGGTAAACAACTTAAAAGTCTCGGTGCAATCTTTGATTTATAAGAGGGGGGGAAATGAGATTAAAAAACTCTCGTTTGTGATATATTTCCAATGGGTACTAAGGGAATTACACAATTCAACATGTTACAAAACCACAAAACATTAATAACTGTGCAGTAACTTACAAAATGATGATTCACACTTTTCCATGTGATTTGCTTTGAATCAAACTGAACAAGCCAGAGGCTTCTTCACAAATTCTGGCAATTTTTCTCACTCAACTTTAAAAATGATGCCTTCTCGAATACTCTTTCAACAAGTGGCTTCCAGGTATTTTGCTCACTCAACAGTGCAATTTCGCTCTCACTAGTGAGGCACTCTTAAGAAAAACATCTTGCCCTCTTATCTCAGCCTCCGTCTCGAAACCGATTGCTGTTTTCGGCATCACCTGCCGAATGCATCAGCTCTCCACTGAAGCAGAGCTCACTTTGATGTCATTTGGCAATGCAGGGAAAGCAAAAAAAATAAATACGGCGGAAATAAAAGTGGAAAATGTCTACCCGACGGCCTTTTCAACAAGCAACCTTCAGCCGACTGAGAGGCCGCGACTCCAGCTCTACAGGAGTGTGTTTATCTTTAACCTCGACTCGTAAAGGGTCTCCGCGTCGGCCGCACAATGTGCAAATATGCTGCTGCCCACTGAGAGAGACGCCGGTCAACTCTCTTTCACTCCCGAGAGGTTTGCCATCGTTCCATGGCAACCACAACTATTAATCTTACCAGGTTGGAATAAACCACCATCCTGAGACCTGCAACTTTTTTTGCCAGGAATTCAAAAGGTGATAAACAACAACCACACAAAGAATCTGCATTCAATATGACAAATAAGGTTGTTTTTCACCTCAAAATTACAAATGCATGCAGAAAATAAGCCCTGTTGTTCAGAGCATTTTCACTCTGAGACAATGAAAACATTTCCACCCCCCAGAATTTTAATTTCTGTAATGCGTATTGGTGTTTGTTTTTAGTCTGATTTTGGAGAGGAGAAAATTTGCTCAATTGTCACATGTTTTGCCAGACTTGTAGGTAACAGGTGGGTAATATTAATATCTAACGTATGCAGGGATAAACAGTACACCTTTATAGAGGGAATTTTACACAGCTTCAGTAACAATTGTGCAAACAAACGGCCCGCACTGTTCACACATGACTGCCTGGTTTACAAAGGGGAAGTAGAATATAGTCTAAAAAGTAAACAAGTCATGTAGGTAACCAGACCATCACCTTGTGGTTAAATTCTCACAGTATGGTTGAAGACCAATTCCTAGCAATCAACTCTTTCCAACATCTACACTGTATACATCTCTAACAGAAACTAAAGCTTAATTGGGAAAAGGTTCCCATTTGTTTCAAAGACAGAATTATTTATTTTCCTCAAAAACCAACAGCATCATAATAATGGGTTCTGTGTAACCTCATAAAATTGGTAAACCCGCATTTCACTGGACCACCAAAATCAAAGCAAGTAAAACAAGATGTCACAGTAATTTCGGCAGCGCTGAACTATATTGCACATTCATTGTTTAAAGACGGGAAAACACATGGAAAAAGAGAATTAAAAAAACAGGATGGGGAGGATTTCCAACAAAACCTTTTTTATTGATAACCAATACAATAGTCAATAGGGTAAATATACACAAAGGCACATGTACTAAACATGCGCTGAAGCTGAGAAAACGTTTTTTTTTTTGGCTGAATTTTGATTGATTTTATATAAATTTTCAAACCACCTTTTTTTGTATTACAGTGTTTTCCCTTAATGTGAAATAAAGGAATACATTAAATTATAAGCCATTTTAAAAGAATATTGTCTGCTTCCAATATTTGCCTAATTCGACCAATGGTGAAAATTTGAAATTTAGCAATATCAATAGGGTTAATATTACATTCTGCATCCCTATCTCAAACATTTTGTGTACAGCTGTGTTTCAGCTAGGGCTGGGCGATATGGCCAAAAAATCATATCTCGGTATTTTTTGGTTAAATGGCGATATACGATATATATCTCGGTACTTTCTACGTTTTTCTATTTGGATAAAGAAAATCTGTATTTATTTAAAAAAAAAAATTATTTCACATCCTGCTCAATGATTTCCAAACAATGTTGATATTGAAGGATATGGAAACAAATATAGTGAATGTAATGTAGGCTATGCAATATATTATGTGCAAAAAGGTGGTTAAACTCACATTACATTGTAACATTACAAACTAAAATCAAATATAATTCTTTTGTTTTTAAAATGACTTAAGGCTAAACTAAAAATGAAAATAAAAACAAAAGCACAAACTAATTATATTAGCCTACATTTGATTACCCCATTATAATGGTCACTTTCATAAAAATATACTTGTAGGTTTAAAATTCCACATATGGCACATTTATTGTCTCCAACAACAAATATTTTAGCAATAGCCTATGTATAATTTAGTCAGAATTATTGCGCTACTATTCTATTGTGCTTGTCTGTTTGGCGCGCATGCGCGCGGCGGCGCTCATTAACGGAAGCTTGAATTTTAGCGGAGATTCACTTGCAGAAGCTCGTCCTCTCCTGACAGTGAAATGGACATATTTGTTTGATTTTCTAACATTTACAGATGGAGAATATACCTGTGACATGTAAGTTAAGCTGAGGAAAGCACCACGTCTCAAACGCATTAAACAGCGCAAGTATTTATCTGTCAGTCAGCAACAGTCTCTGTCAGAGCATCTGACAGGGCAAGCTGCTTTGAAATGGTTAACTATATCTTACCAGTTATTTTAAAGCGCTTAATATAAGCTTGTGTCATGTTTAGGACAAATTGTGGGCTACCATGTACTTTCACTGCAGGAGCTCACACTGCGTCCTTTGCTATTTTTCAGATGTGCTCGTATCAAAAACTACTGTATCGATATAAACGGTATTGCCTCATTACATATCGTGGGGATAAAAAATATATATATATTGGACAAACTCGATATACCGCCCAGCCCTAGTTTCAGCCCTTGTTTTATCATACCTGTTCTAAGACAACAGCGTTCAGTATCATGCGCAAGAGGTAATAGCTAGTTAGACAGCAGGAGGCTGGGACTGGGCCCTGTAATATGGGCCTAATCTCATAAAATGAGTCATGTGATTAGACACCATCAGGGCTCTCCCCGAGTCTACGCCCAACAAAACGTGCAAAATGTTTTTATGGTAACTGCCACCTGAATACCATTCTTCCAAATGATGTGATATAACAGGTCTTGCGTTGAGATAAAATGGGCCCTAAACCACAAGCGAAATAATGCAAGAGGTTTGGTTTAATGATATAGTCTCGATTGTGAGGGAAACTCTCACAGTAATGTTGTCTAGCAAAGTAGGCAGTAAACAGAAGCGTGTCTACACCTGCGTTTGAACTGTCAGTCACAACTCAGTAATGCAAGAGAAATGCAAAGTCAAAAAGATAATTTTACATAAAAACATGGGATGAAATGCACAGCTGTTCGAGAAGTATATCAGTAACCATAGTTAAAAAACGTTTTCTGAATTTGTTGTTGCTATATTTATTTGCCTTTTGCAAGTTCAGATTTACAATGATGACAATTGCATTGGTTATCAATGACAATGATCTACTATCAGTATCAGCTGATTAAGATATATTATAAAGCATCACCTCACTCGCTCAAACAAAAACCTTTGTAAATCTCAAAGTCAGCATAAAAAAAGTGACACTTCACTTTTACTGTAATGGAGACTCTTAATCTTCACTCTCCTGGCACATTTGCAGCAATCCAAGAACTCCACACACTCACAATGAACCGACCCATCATGAGCTGCTAGCTACACACTGACTGACTAACCACCTTTGTGAAACCTGAGAGAGAGGCTCTGCTGTGAGATTACGCTGTAGACGACATAGAGAGGTTTTTGTCAGGATCGGTGCATCTTCTTGCATCAGCACTTATGGGTGATTACAGGTTATCCGGGTTTGTTATTTGGTTCAAATGAAGGATACCCTCCTCTGCAAAGGTGCGTAGGCTTATATGACCTAACATTATGAAGCTGTGAAGGGTTTCATTAAGGCCTTAAAACAAGCATCTTGGTGTACAGCTCATCAAGGAAGCCATTCATTGAAAAACCTTAAATGAACACTGGTAAACCTGAAATGTACTGAAAAGCAGCAGAATTAAGCCCTTGGAGAGCCACCAGGGAACTAAATCACATATTGTGGGTCTCAGGGAAAAGTATACAGTGGTAATGCTTTACTGTACAACAGTAAAATGTCTGGAATCAAACTGACATCATACCAAACAACAGCACTCCAACCTGCCAAGCATGAAGTGACTCTAAGGTGTAGGATAAACGGTACAACCGATCTTTCGGATTTCTCATAAGCTTATAAACTAAAGAATAACACACAACATGTGGTAAGAGAATTCAGGAACCGTTTACTGAGAGTTGCAGACAATATACCAGTGCTAGTCTCTAAAATCAATGAACTAACCTTGAAAAGCAGCCACATTGCGTGAGATGAGGAACTTCAGACTCGAGCTGGATGTCTGGATAAGGTTCTGGATGTCCCGTCGTGCCGCCACCTGGTAACGCTCCTCCATCTTCTTAGTGCAGCACGTTACATTTTTTGATAAACAAACCTGGAGGTCTGAACCTGTTGGGATAAACAAACAAAGATTAGGATTGTTAATTTTGGTGGTAATGTGCATTTAAATTGTATGAAATTATCCATAGATAATTGGTACTTATGAGGGCAAGCATCTCTAATATTTCTCATACTGTTCAAATAAATGCTGTAATTTTTGCAGACAAAAAACTAGCAGCTGTGGTGGCAGAAAGATTGAGTAAAAAATTTAAATATATTTACAGAACAATCTGTAAATTGACTTCAACAGTAAGTTTTTTCCTACTATGGAAGTCAATGGGGTCCATCAACTGGGACCAACATTCTTTAAAATATCTTCTTTTGTGTCCAACAGAAGAAAGAAACTCATTCAGGTTTGAAACTGTATACAATTTCAAAAACTATCACTTGAGGAGAGGTGTGCTGTTATTTTCCAAAGTGAAAAGAGTCATGATTTATACCTAGCTTCATAAAAAAATAGATTATAAAAGGATAAAAATAATTGTGAAAATAAAGAAAATAAAATAAATTCTTAGGGTCCATGTAAATTTAAACCAAAATATTAGACACCTGGACCAGTATCTGACTATTAGCAACATCATAGCATAGCAACATCCTGGCAATCAGTCAAAACACCTTGAAATTGTGGCAGTGAGTTTTGTATGAGCAAACACAAACAAAAAAAACAACAACAATTTTTTACAGCACCTTTAGTGAGAGTAGTAATAGTGATCTATTTTGTTTGTCCCTTCACAGGGCAATGTATGCAGCATCAACAATAAAGTACAAACTGAGATAACAAAGAGACATCACAAACATACATGAACTACAAACGTTCACAAATCCACTCATGTTAAGGACCATTATCAGACTCGCACTCCCACCGGCTGGCCACACAACTCCACATGTATGCAAGCTGCAGCAGGCCAGCAGGGTGGGGAGGATGAAAGGCCTTGATATCTCTAACATCAAAATTCTTATTCCACTGAGATCCGACAAAAAACTTTCCATCACTACATAAGAAAAAAAAACTTTTTCTCAAAAAAAGGTCAATGCAAATGACAGCACCTAGGGGGGCTATAACTCTAGGAAAACAGCACGGGACGTGCCAAGACGAGCCAAGTGTTGCCAAAGACACTATCACCACGCCGTGACGCAATGTTGTGAGTTCCTGATCAAGATGAGCGAAATGAAAGCGCCCCAGGAAGTGTTTATTTCTCACTCACAACCTGCTAGATGTTTCAGTATTCACCTGAGAGACTAAATCCATCCACCTGTGACCTTTCCACCCTCCTTTTTTGCCCCGGTTTCACATGATCCAACAGGCTGTGAGATTTGGGAATTGTTGGAGATGACTGAAAGAAGGGATACGCCACAGATAGAGAATCTCCTTGCTGACATGGTATCAAATCACTTTGCTGCAAGTACAACTCTCAACTCAGGCTCAGGGGAAAGAACGTACCTGTGGCAATATACCTGCAAGATGATATTACAATGCTTCTTGCATGTTTCACAACAATTTCAAAAAGGGAAATGTCCAGTGAAATTAGCATACAACCAAACCGATAGAGTTAACAAAAGCATACAATATAAAAACACATTTGCTGAAGCAATCATGCATTGTAGCTTGTTTCTACAAGTCTTAAAGCTTTTTTATCGTAACTCGCAAATGAAGTGCTGTAGGTGAGCTCCTGAGCAAGTGTACTAGAAGCCATACAAATGGAGCTGGTTATGTGATACAAACGTCAAATTAAAAGTTTACAAATCATGCAATATGGTAAAAGTGTATTGAGGCAATAACACAGATTTTTGCAAAGCAGCAGATGAAAATAAGTCTTCAACAAACTATAATATGCCCCATAATCATAATTTGCATGAAAAGTAATAAAAGTTGTACGTGTTTTACTGCGCCTAATGGAAATTTCAGCTGAAAACTGCAAAGACTTGCACATAAAGGTTTACAATGAGTCTATAGGCCCTGTTTAGATCTGGTGTAAGATGCATTTTGGACGACCAAAAGTGGACAATGCTAAATACAGGTGTAAACGGGGTCTATAACGTTTTGAGCTTGTCCACTTTTGACCACTTCCATGAGGGAGTTGAAAACACATTCGACCGGACTGCTTTCGTAGAGTAAACGCTCATGTGGTCGTATGTGTTCAAACAGAAACAAAAGACCGTCTACTCTCCGCCTTGTGAGCTAAACATTAAGGGAAGCGCGCTAGCCAGGCGGGATTTAAACTTTATCGGCTGAGACCCAAGTTTGGTTTTAAGATGAAAAACATACCAAACACAATGTTCTCTCACCATTTCTGATTTCTAACACACACTCACAGCGTTCAGCTGGTCTTGTGGCTGTCAGAACAGAAACGAAAGCTGATGCTTCTCCACATGTTTTTCTGTCATCTCCGGTTGTACAATATGTAAAAAACCCATACGTTTACCCTCCCCTCGAAGAAATCAGGACAGAATTGTTTGAAAGTGGACAAAAGAGATGGATTAAAACACTAGGTGTAAACGGGTATGCGTCGTCCACTTGTGATCCAATCGACCAAAACGCATCTTAATACAAGTTGAAACAACATAGGCTGCATTGACAATTCAAATACAATACTCAAATAAGAGAAAATACTCTCAAGTTCATGAAGCCCTTACATCCCCAGCACTTTATTACATGAAGGCATAATGGAGGAATTACAACAAAAAACAAGATTGATCAAATCATAACAATTGCAACGTAAGGCTTTGCTAGCAGACCGAAAGTATGTTTGTTTCAGGGGTCTGAGCGAAGCAATGAAAAGTGTCATTTAGAAAAGATGGTCAGTGCTTTTTTACAAGCTTCTCTGACCATGGCCTTAGGATTACAACAGCTAGGCCAAGTTAACAAGGAAAAATGTCTGGCATGCATGCCACTGCTAGAGTAATGTTAACGTACAGAAATAAACATATTTGAGGAATCATTTAAATGTCAATGTGACTATTTTTACATTTTTATTCACTAACCCACCATGGTGGTCAGTTTATTTTAAGTTTCAGGACTTTAGCCCTTACAAGGGGTCATGTGGTGTGGGATATAATTGGCCTGGAAACTTGCTGGATATCAAACAGTTTGCATCGCTACTAACATCCAAGACCGGAAGCAAAGAGAAGAAAGTTCCAGTAGCATTTAGAAATGTGCAAAGTATGAACTACAAGAACGTTTTATCTTCAAACACGTCTTCTTGTTTATTCTTTGCTCCATTTTAATAAAACCAAACCGGTCAGGTAAACTCATAAAAATAGAGTGCTTTGAACACATTGCTTTATTACATGAAAACTGAAGGAAAAAGTGGGGTGATGGGAAAGATGTCAAAAAAGGCAGGATGCAAGTCTATCTAAAGTTTCGTTGACAGCACACTTATTGGGTCGTAGAAAAAAATGATGATGAACAAACATCTTCAACAAGGTCAAACTTAGTCCGTCATGGATTACATTACACTCACATTTATCATGATGAGCAGAAAAGGAAGCATGAAACCATGCACCTGTTTCTGCAGATATAATTATAAAGTATAGCCTAATTGAATTCAACAATATGCCTATAACAACGAATGTATGAATGTTTTCTCTAAATCTGTGATAAATTTAGGCAACATTATCTCTTGTGAACCAAAAGAAAGCTAACCTAAATCCGCATTAACAAAATAATCTAAAAAAGCAACTTTTTTCCAAAAAGATTATTAGGAAATGAGCAAACAAAATGAATTAAAGAAGACAGAAGCCAATATAGGAAGTTACATTATTCTGCAAGTTACTGAAAAGCTATAGAGAAACAGACCTCCCTTAAACAAGATGACACTTGAACTTGTGGCCCATGTCAAGACATCAACTTGTGGACAAGTGCATTTAAAAGAAGCTGTTCAATGCGCAAAA
Organism: Gila orcuttii; assembly: GCA_026230005.1. Classification (NCBI taxonomy): domain Eukaryota; kingdom Metazoa; phylum Chordata; class Actinopteri; order Cypriniformes; family Leuciscidae; genus Gila; species Gila orcuttii. Next base: position 65,494,107 of record JAPDVR010000002.1, on the reverse strand, counting down.
TTCTCATTCACTAACTGACTATATCATTTCATAATCTCTTATGAAAGTAAAATTGAAGATGAAAAATAACTTCTGTTTTTAACTGCTCCCAACCAAAACCTCTGAAATTCAGGATGAGCAATGGGTAAACACCTTTCCTGGAGTTTTTTTTTTTTTTTTTTTTTTTTTTTTTTTTGAGTTGTGCAAAAGTTTAATAGCAAACCACAGCTCTACATTCCTGTAAAACTCAGAAGCAACCTCTTCCAAGCAGCACTTTGAAGTGAGCTCCATTTGATGACCTCTGTGGGAAACAGTGTACAAGCTGTTCTCCTCAAGCCACTTAGCATCCATTAACCCAGCAAAGTTTGTCAAACTGGTTAAAGCCCTTTTCTTTGGATATGAGCAGGACCATCACTTATTAGAGAGGTCACAAAACTAGTTTCAGATCACAAGAGCAATAGCAAAATGGGACGATTATCCAAACAACCTGACAAAGACCATTCAACAGACTCAGAGGTCACAAACCAAACAGTCCTGAGAGATTTACATGACAGCTGTTTAAACCAAACAGTGCATTTGCAACTAATTATGGTTGTATTTTGCAGTCAAGTGGCATGAGCTTTTCTGAAGTATACTGAGATTAGTATACTTGATCTCGAGGAGTGATTTGAGGGAACTTTGAACTGATTTTAAAGGGATAGTTCACCTAAAAATTAACATACCAACATTCTTAAAAACATTTTCTTTTGTGTTTAGCAGAAGAAAGAAACTCATACATGTTTGGCACCGCATGAGGGTGAGTAAATGATGACAGAGGTTTCATTTTTGGGTGAACTATTCCTTTAAATCTCAGTTTGAGGGTGATGACAACCCTTCAGTCTCCACTCAATTTCATATTTTTGTAACATGCTTGTGCATATACCAACAGCAAAATATTAGCTTCCTCAAAGAAATATTTCCATAGGAAATTGAGATAAATGGCCCTAACAGGATAAGGCGCATACAAATCCTGAAAACTTAAAAGCAGCACTGCATAATCACTCAGCCAATTTCAGATGATCTACTTCCAAAGTGTTTTTCATGAAAGTAAACGGAAAATCTTTGGTCTGAAGTCTTTCGGGGGAAGTACAAGTTTAAGGCGAGACACTACAGACAAAAACGCTGTTTTTTCATGCATCTGTCAATTTGGGGTTTTGTGGCTTTTCATAACTTGTTTTTTCAGACTAGTGGAAAGACAACATCACAAATACACTTTTAAGTGCATCTTTTATGGCCCATTATCAATTTGTGTCAGTAGATTTCAATCACAGTACATAAAAAGGCTGTTTGCTCAAAATGAGTTTTTTCTCCTGCACTGAGCCAGAAATCTGCACTTCAGGAGCTTTACACCAAACAGTTGTGTTCCTATCTATATTCTGAAGATTTTTGCAGAGTGGTTTGTTCATATATAATTTGGCTGATTTTTTTTTTTTTTTTTTCCAATTCTTCATGTAATCAACTGGGGAAATATGGTGCACATCTAGTAGTTAATTGTTGTACCCTATTCACCTGGGGTTGTCTTGCCTCATGCTGTTAGAAGAACTGCTCCATGAGACACGATTCCTTATTTGAATGTAAATGTGAAAAGTAATGTGCGTCAGTCAGTCTTTCGAGACATCGATGATTATTTACCAGCTCAAACTTCTAAAGCCGGTAAACGCGCCCCACGGCTATAATGTTGTCTAAAACGTCTTGAAAGCGTCATTTGAAGTAGCCTGCATTATATTACGAGATTAATTATGAGGGGTCAATATCGCGGAGTTTATAACAGTATTCAAATCTTTTACACGTTCGATACCTAGACCTATGTTGGAAGTTTCCTATCTGAGGTGACCAGTTTCACTTTTAATTCAGGCTGAGTAAGTTAGCTGAATTTTAGTTACATTTCAAAAGCGTTAAGACTTCCGCATAACAAAAACGATTTGCGATTATTCCAGAAACATAAATGTTTAAAACTCCAAATCTATTCTAAATCTTTGAATTATAAAAATGACAACATGAAGCGTTAGACTGTTTAGGAAATGGTGATCGGGGAAAGGAACAAAAACGAATAGACAAAATCAGAGGCGCATCATGTCAAATTAAATACAGTCAGATCTTACCTGTTCTCGGTGTTTCAGGTAGGGATTTTACAGGTCCGATTTGCTTGAGTTGAAAAACGTTACGCACTTCATCGCAGTCCATTAAAGTCCCCCGACATGGACCGATGAAAACCGCTAAAAAGGCATAAACCAAAACAGCATACATCTCCATCTCCACAATCCGAACAGAGTTTGTCTGTTCGGGTAAAAAATCAGAAACGCGGACGTGTCGTTTAGATCTCGGAAAACTTGTTTAATAAAACCAGCGGTGATTTTAGGGGAATATAGCAGCTACATATATTCAAGAGATTGTGTATGTCTCTTGGGGAGGTTCTCGCGCAGGACCTTCAAATCGAGCGCAATGAGTGTGTTGGTGAAACACGGAGCTGTCAAGAGAGAATGGGCGGAATCATTAGTGTAGAAAAGACGAAGAGAAGCTTCTGCACGATCAATTCATGTAAGTTAGTCGGCTATGCTACAATATCGAGAGCTTTAAGGAGTTTACTAGCCTATATAGTTTTGTCGAATTGTCGTGTCGCAACATTTTCCGAACTATGAGTGTGTTTGACCCCAATTAAGACAAAAAACTAAGTTTATATTCTTAGGAATAAAAAAAAAAAAAACTAAGTTTGTCAGAGTGCGCTAAATGTAGATACGCTCGCAAACAAATCGCCTTTGCTTGAGGTGGTAACCATAGCAACAGCTGCTCGATTGCAGAGCCGTTGAAATCAGCATCGCACAGTTTTTATAGACGGTTTCAACGGCAACAACATAAACAAACGTTACTGCGCATGCGCGCTTTTGTGGCCCAAACTTAACTTCCGGTAGAATCGATAACAACAGAGTTCATCTGTAGCAGAGCCGGTCTTTCTACACAAGCAAATTACATTAGCTAGCAAGTATGTCTAGTCAGTATTATATGGGACTACCAATAGAAGAAAAGAGCCGTTACTTGGACAAACTTAAATGTGATAACGTTACACTACCAGACCCGTTCAACAAAATTTTGAGGCAAACATTTTTTTCTACAGACCTGTCTGATTTACCGGAGGTCAGTCAGGTAAATATATTTGAATACTTAGTCGAGAAGGAATGTGTGTACACAAGGGAGGCGTTCAAGGCATATCGTAGCTTGGATGCCTATAACTATTTTCATTCCGGAAAAGTTAAACAAATTCTAACACACACGGATGGAAATACCTGTATCGTTTACGGGGAAATCGAGGCGGGTCAGACGCTTTCAAAGAGCTACTCCGCCTGGATCATTGCGATGAAGTCCGGCGAAATCCAGAGTGGGCATTGCACCTGCATGGCAGGGTAAGTATGGCTGGCTAGCTAACGTTACATTTTACAATAGCATTTAGATACACTTTTTCAATACTTGCATTTATCCCGCCGATAAAATGTCTATCTGGATCTATGCAGCAATGGAGAGGTGTGTAGCCATGTGGGTACGATTTTGGTTGCTGCGGAGCAGTGTGTTCAGGATGGACTCCAGAGTGGCCCATCTGTCACTTCAAAACCAAGTGTTTGGTCACGGGTGACTAAAAAGGGGAGCATTTTAACAATTATTATATTTAATAATTATATCCTAGTCTTTTCAAATATCAGTGTACATTTGGTGGTATTTTGTACAACACTACATATGCCAATTTTCCTTAATAATTATTTTTATTATCATGTATATTTATGTATAATGTACATTTCAAATATCCTTTCAGGCTGATCCACAACCAGTAGCTCAGTGTGATTTCTTGAAACCTGGCAAGAAGATCAAGCTACAAGCTCCCCTCTGCCTTCCCCCACTAAATCCAGATGGGTCACCAAAAAAGCTTTTTAAAGCCCTGAAAGTAAGTTATAGTTCATATATCTCTAACAAATCAACTAGTCTAATGTAAAAGATTCAGTACATATATATGGCAGTGTAGGTAAGGTCTTTTCACCATTTACAGGTGAAACTAGAAAAATTAGAATATCGTGCAAAAGTTCATGTATTTCAGTAATTCAAATTAAAAGGTGAAACTAATATATTTTGTGTATATATAACTATATACATATGCATGATTATACTTATCAGAGGGTCGACATTTCTGTATTTAAAATCCTTTTTTTATTGATTTCATGTAATACTCTAATTTTCTGAGATTTTGAATTTGGGGTTTTCATAATAATCAAAATTATAACTTTTGCACGATATTCAAATTTTTTCACCTGTATTTTAGGAAGTTGTGCCAGGCTGTGCTCTCTTTTCTGTCATGTGTGACAGCAGTGAGACAGACACAGCCTCTGAGTCAGGTAGTCAGGATTTCACCAGCAGTCAGGGAGAGCAGGATGCTCAGGGAGAGGAACTCTACGTGTTCAGCAGCTTAGCTCAGCCCCACAGTGAGCATGGTAGTGCTCTGAGCTGTCCAAAGTGCACAACATTTTATGATGCCTTCATTAAACTGAACCCAGATCAAGTGGTGGAACTAGAGAGAAACACTAGAAAACAGAGCATAGAACCACTCTGGCATGATGCGCGCAAGCTACGCATAACAGCAAGCACAGCCAGCAAGGTGCCTCAGCGTGAGACAACTGACCCGGCTAAGTTTCTCACTGAACACCTCTTCCCAAAGTTCCAGGGGAGCGTGGCCACAAGGTATGGGAAGGAAAGCGAGGGACTTGCTAAGGAGCAGATTAGGGAGAGGGGCTGCATAGTGATGGACAAAGGGTTGGTAGTGTGTGCAGGAGACCCATGGCTGGCAGCAAGCCCTGATGGTATCATTGATGACAAGCTGCTAGAAGTAAAATGCCCTATCACACTCAGTGCTTGCACATCCCTTAATGATGCACTCACTGCCACAAACCAAGACATAAGAGTGGAGGGCGGGCAGTACATTGTGAACCCAAAAGGCCCCAGAGGTTACTACAGGCAGATACAGTTAGGGATGCACTGTCTTGGGCTGAAAACATCCTGTCTTGTTATTTGGACCCCAGCACAGCACCTGGAACTTGATGTGCCTTATGACAATGGTTTTGTCTCCAAATATATGCAAAGGCTACGTAGCTTTTACTTTAAACACATGCTGCCAAAAGTTGTGGATGCATTTGTAGAGGGAAGACTGCAGTTGAGTGACAGCTACATGAAAATAGTCTCAAAAGCAGCTTAATAGTGCTGATCTGAAATCAGGTTTACAAGAAAAATAGTTATTTTTCTTAAAGCATAGGTTGTTCCTGCCTTTTTGAGCACCAAGCTTTTTCACTTTTTACATCAAATACATAAATACATTAAAAACGGAAATCGTAGTCTACAGTACTTTATTCATCAGTCAATAAATCAGTTACTCAATAGTTGTTGGTGTTCATTACTGCATATATAATTTCATTTTATAATTACAATCCATGTGAAACATTGTGATACAACTGCAACACTACAAATATCAATGCATGTGTTTGGTATTTTAATATATTTAATAATAAAAAAAGTAATCCCATAGGTAAAAGTATCAAATTAAAGGGTTAGTTCACCCAAAAATGAAAATTCTGTAATTAATTTCTCTCCCTCATTTCGTTCCAAACCTGTAAGACCTTCGATCATCTTCAGAACACATTTTTGATGAAATCCGAGAGCTTTCTGTCCCTCCATTGACAGCCTAAGTAATTAAAAATAGCTTAATTTGTGTTCCAAAGATGAACAAAGGTCTTGCAGGTTTGGAACGACATGAGTGTTTTTATAGGTGAACTATCCCTTTAAGTTGTGGTTAAGTCCTGCTTTATTTTGGTACAAGTGGTTTCCCCAGATTTGAAAGTGCTGCACAAACAATTAATATTTTATCTATTGTGCAAAGACTGTTATCATTTCTCCGTTTGACCATACTGACTGGCAGGGTGTTCCGCAGAATTCTGAATGTCTTCAGTTTTCCTATGGCCCTTTCCACGTGGATTCTCACTCGGGACATTTTTCTAGAGTGTGTCACCTCTAATCCTGTCAATTGTTTTCTTCCCTTTGTAGATGCTGGTACAAGAAGACGAACACATTTGGTGGCAAAATATTCAGGAAAATTGAAGCCTCGATCAGCCATTACATGGTCTCCTTGTTCAAGAAGGTCAATTAACCCTGAATTTTTTGTTATAACCTTGTCACTAGCACGACCACCCCAGACTTTTGATAAAAATGTAATAGCTCCTGTTGGACTAATACCAACAAGGAACTTCACAGTATTATGTGATTTGTAGTGGGAGTATGTGACTGCCCGTGTTTGCAAACTAGTTGGCCTCTCAATGAACACTTCAGTACAGTCTATTAGACATCTAACTTGTTGGAAACCTGTAGTCTTGAAGAGGGTGGGGAGATTTCTTCTGATATCTTTCCTGGATGGCCACCGGACAAGGCATTGTAACTCTTTAGCCATTACATCGAGCCATTCATGAAAGATGTTTGAGACAGTTCCACTACTCACTCTGAAGCGAAAAGCGAGGTCTTGATGAGTTAAGCCTAGACGAAGCTTCATCAGGACCACAAGAAACTGCTCAGGAAGGGTAAGTATGGTTGATGATGCGTTCCATGTTGTTGTCAGGTAAGTGAGGAGGGTGAAGAACACAGAAGCAGATGGTAGACCAGTGTAAAAATTAGTGTGCTTGTCATCATTTAAAATAAAATCGGACGGACTGCCAAACATATGATCTTGTAGTCGTTTTTCTTGAGATTCCAGTTTCTTCTCCAGTGAAGCCATTTTTATTTTTAATTCAACATTTTCATTTTGTAGCTGGTCAATATCTGCCATTGACAGATCTGTACCCACAGCAGTGCATCCTTATTCAGGGTCAGCATGGGTGACCTCTAAGGAAGGTGAATCCATAGACTCAACCACAGATGGTCTCCTCTGTCTCCTCTGGTATCGCTCCAACTTCTGTGAACCATCAATGGTGTTTTTATGAGCGAAAATTGATGGAACGTAATCTGGATGGCATGGGTCCACTGATGGCGCACCTAAAATAAAGACAAACAGTGTGTGTTGACAGTATTGCACCTTGCTAAGCATCATACATACATGATTTGCATAATCCATAACTTTTCTGGTTTCATGTGCATTTCTATGATATTGATTACAACTTATTGATTAAAAAAATATTAGTAGCCTACTAGTACAATGAAATTAGGTCAAAGTCAAATTTATTTCACAATGCACATTGTTTTAAAGCTGCTTTACAGATAAAATATATCAGTGAAAATGTAGTAAAAGTCCATATTTAGTACTTCATTTAAAGCTTCATTACAAGAGCTTTATTCAGCATTATTGTATTTATGTCCCCAGGGAACAAGCCTAAGGCGACTGTTATTTGTAAATGTATGTAGGTTATTTGTAAAGCATTGATGGAAAAACATTGTGGCTCTTATGTTTGATAGATATCAGGTATCATAACGCTAGTTTAAATCATAGCTAAAGCGTATCAACTACAACATTGTCGTTGCTGTGTAAAATTAATGTATACAATGTTAGCTACGTGTGTAGTAATCAATTTAGTTAATACATAACTATTGCAGGTTTGTTACTGGTCAGCTAGCTATTATCTGTTGCTTATCATGAGTTTTTTACCTGTAACGAAGTGAGTGCTACAGATCCTTGAATTCTTGCCTGGCTGCCAAGCCTCTCTTCGCACAGCGGTGATCCATGCTCGCCGTCTCCCTTCGTTTTTAGGAATCCGAAACATTTTTATTTTCGATAAGGTATTTGTTCCAGAGGTCAGGTTGCATCCCACAGCACAACAACCTGAGCCCAACTTCAGTCTAGTCATCACCTTAATTTTAACTGCGTTTGTAGTCGGCGCCATATTACCGACAAAGAGTATAGAAGTAACGTTACTTTGTTACCGATAAACAAACAGACCGGAAGTTAACTTCGGGCCAGCACGTAACCCTGGCAACGCGCGTGCGTCCAATAAAACCGTCTATATAGCCTACAGGTGAAACTCCAAAAACGAGAATATCGTGCAACATTTCACGTATTTCAGTAATTCAAATTAAAAGGCGAAACTAATATATTATTTAGCCTATATATAACTTTATACATACCTGATTATAACCTTTTCAGAGGGTCGACATTTCTGTATTTAAAATCCCTTTTTGTTAATTGATTTCATGTAATATTCTAATTTTCTGAGATTTAGAATTTGGGGTTTTCATAAACTGTAAGCCATAATCATCAAAATTATAACTTTTGCACGATATTCAAATTTTTCGAGTTTCATTCATTATAGGCCTCTTTGCACCAAATTACAAAATAATAGGCCTATATATTTGTGAGTGTTTCTAATACAGCGGAGTGAGGGTAAAATTAACATCTTTCTTCTGACCTACGTTATCAATCTCTTTATATAGGTTTCCTCTTTTGAAAGTTGTGAAAACACGGTTGTGGTGTTTTTCTTGTGCTATTCGAGCAAATGAGAACACTAAAAAATATATTTAATATATTCTCAAGTTTACCCAACCATGACGACTTCCACTTCTGAGAAACTCGTAGGCTAAATATAAAAAGGTCAATACATCGACATAACTGTCAATATTAATCACGTTATTGTAGAATTACAAATTACTAACATAATTATTGTTACTGCGCTAGGGGCGTCCTAACAACCATTTAAAAAAAATAGTTCCCCTTCAAATGATAGGTGATTCCGTAAAATTGTATTGACATTTCCATGGTTAGTTTGAGTTAAGTTTGAGGGCTGTTAATAGAAAGCTTATTCAAATACCTCACCAGACTATAAAGTACTCTAGAAATAGATAAATTACTGGAAATATTACTGGAAATAAAACATTTCCCCAGAGAAGTGCAAAGCCCTCAAATGGGTTGCAATAGAGCCATCTACTGGACAAGTACTGAAACTAGTTTAATAACTCTGGTTTGAGTTTGGTATCTTATATAAATATAAAAATAATACTACATATGGAGTTACTCATGTGCTCTTAATATGGGCTGTTACTCACGTGTTCTTCCTACAGAACTACAACCGTATTCCTTTCACCAGAGAAAAGGTCATACCTCATTTCCGAGAACGGTGCCTGTTAAAGGGATAGTTCACCTCAAATGAAAAGAGTAATTTACTCACGCTCAAGATGTTCCAAATCTGTATGAGTATTTTTTATTTAATTTTTTTCTGTTGAACACAAATTATATTTAGAAAAATGTCAGTTAACAGTTGCTGGGCCCCATTGACTTCCATAGTAGGGAAAAAAATACATAGCCTACTATGAAAGCCATCAATGGCTACCTCTACTGTCTGGTTACCAACATTTTTCAAAATATATGTTGTGTTCAACAAGAAAAAACTCATACATGCTTGGAACGACATGAAGGTGAGTGAATGACATTTTAATTGTTGGGTGAAGCATCCCTTTAAAATGATTAATTCCATTGTGATTCAAGCTTTACATGCAGACCATCCTCATCATCAGATAAAGTGATCAGGCAGATTTAAAGGCTTTGAATACTTAGACATGCTATAATTTCCTGTGGATAATCGTCAAATGCATTTTAATCTCAAAGAGAACATGTTCTCTTTTTTTAAAAGTACTGCTCATCTTTACAGTGACAAAACCTCCTACATTCCACTGCACAGTAGCTGGACACCATGGCAATGTCCCATTAGAAAGAGCTTCAGCTAGAAATACACAGTAAATAATGGTTACTTTATGTAGACGCCATGCATTTCTCATCAACCCAAACCATGCATAGGTAAGGCATCTTGCACACAACCCTTGCAATAGCCTCAAATTAAAAATGATATATATGCACCCAACAAATAGGCATTCAAAACACACCTCGGCATTAAGCATGTTTGCTAAAGAGGGATGCCGGATAACTTGGCTCACTCTGCATTTTTATAATTGGATTTAACAAATCGAATGATCTGCTGATAAACAGGGTTGAATTTTATCCGTTCATGTTGGTCCAGTATAAGCCAAGTCAATACCAACCCAATCACATAGTAAATTATGGTTAATTACCAGCCCAGAAGTCACACCTTTACATCTTGCATGCTGTAAAAGTGACAAGTTAGTGATAACATATGACAGAATAAAGACAACAGCAAGACAAAGCACCTCTTTATCTTTTATTGAACATGTCATTTAAAAATCACAGCATTTGAAGTCTAACAAGTCATTATAAAATATTTTTAAAACTCAATTGAATCTTTGTGATATACACATATATGTATAACATTTATATGTTTGTGTATAAATGCATGTTGGAACTTCCAACAACAATGTACTTGTGGGGTTCAATCTCCTCAATCCTCTACAGGCCGGGACAAGTGCAATACCTTCCAAACACAGCATTGCTACCAATCCCAACCTGTGCAGAAAGGGACCAAACGGCTCCAGAGTGGCTGTCGGGTGTGTGCTGCCACGGTCAGTTTTGCATGGATTTGCACAGCGCTGTCTTAAAAGCTGAATGCAAACCAGCAAAACTGACCGGGGTCCAGCAAAGTTACAGAGAGACAGTGTATAGAGACCCTGGGAGTGCTTGCAAAAGTCTTCAGATCCCAGATGCATTTAGCTAGAAGTACTTCAAGTGCTCACACTGCAGTAGATGAAAGAAACACTACCTGCACTATAAGCACTTTAGCACTGCTGAAACTAACACAATGACAGCATTGGCAGGTTTATTTTCATGAAAACAGAAAATGAGACGCCTCAGATTTCAAATAAAAATTAGGAAACGTGGAGAAGCAGCAGGCCACCATCAGTTTTGCATAGATTTGCACAACTCCCGTTTTCTTGTAGTGCAACTATGCAAAACTAGCAGAGAACTGCACCAAAAAAAAAAAGAGAGGGGTAAAAATTACTTAATTTAAATATATGGATGCAAGTCACAGTCCCTCGTGCCAGAAGGAGCACTTAGGGCAGTAGGTGCTAGTCTACTTCACTATCTGCACTAGATGCACCTTAGCACAAAGCTGTTATACTCAAAACACTGGGTTATTTCTACTACTCAAACACTGGGTCGAGCCTGTTGGGACATTTTTACCATGGTTGGGTATGGCGTCTTGGTGGAGGAAGGGTGCTTGGAGAAGAGCAAAGTCAATGGCCAAGTGTATTGCTAGAAGTGCCTTCACTGCAGTAGATATTACATAATACTACCTGCACTGTAAGCACTTTGACAATACACTGACACCAACCACATTTCACATCAAGAAAGTCCCATGGATGAAAGTCTCCAGAGAACTTGCGGAGAACTACTCCCATCTTTCTTGAGGTTTCTGAGAGAGGAGAAATAATTGAATTAGTTAATTGCCTGCATTATAATTCAGATTCAAAAGAGAAAACTAGTAAATGGGATAGACTTTCTATAGGCTAGTACTCCAAGAGCGAGGGCCTCATGGCAAAGCACATGTCACACGGGCACTGCGGTACTATGCACATCCAACTTTGACGGTGTATCACTCTTCTAAAAAAAAGCCAACTCCACCAAACCACCATTACCTACTTCGCTCCCTCCGTTTAAGAAGGTGCATTCACAATCAATTTCCAAGTTATGAGAACTAGAGTTGAGCGAGTGATAGAATTGCGCAGCCTGCGGACCGCGCGCGCCGTCCGACGTTATGACGCATGCGCAGTAAGACGCTACCCGATCACCCCTCCCCCAACCCGAAACAATCTGCACTAATATGGCGCCGTTGAGTTCATGAACCGGATCATTCTCCGCATAAAAACTAATATGATAGACAACAAATAATAAGTTCAATGTGTCAAACAGGTATAAACAACAAAACGGGTTTGGGGAATAAAGTGACGCGCTGTTGATTTCGCGAACAATCGATAGAGAGCACAGCGATAGCAGCTAATGCTAAGGTAGCTGGCTAGAATTCTGCCTTGAACACAAATTCAATGAATATAAAAAACAAGGAAATGTTTTAACGTCAACCAAAAATGTGTTTAGAGTTATTTACACGAAGTGAAACTAGCCAAGTTAGCAGTTCAACTGAAATAGCTAGTGCAGGATAGCCCCATCCATTCCCTGTTAAAACTTCTCCTGATTAAAAACCAACAAGCGAATTAACTTTAATAAATTATAAAAACATTTCACACGTAATCTTAAACTTAAACAGAACGTAATCGCACAAAGAGGGGTGTTTTTGTCCCGCGCGCTGTTGTTAAGCTAGCCTGTGCGTGCGCGGCCTACGCATCCCCCCATGTGCTACTGCTTTGTTCTGGAGGCACTTTAACTCGCACGCGCAACAGAACGAGAAAACATCACTCTACAAGTCTAAAAACAACTTAATTCGCATTCCACTACGCGAACGCGTATTAATAATGCGAATTAGATCATATCACGCAGGCGTGCGGTGAAAAAAAATTGTTGGTAGTTGCATTGCAGCCAGCATGCTTTTCAAATCTCCCACATTCTCCACAACTATGGAGGTGGAGAGGACTACCATGCGCCACTTACTACATTGTTTGTCTCACCACCGTCGCCGCTTGCAATAGCCGAGTTACGAAATCATGCGCGGAAATCATCTCGCATGCGTTTAAGCGGGAAAACGCGATTGAGTTTGTGAAACTAGAAGCGAGAAAAAATTAACAACAGGTTCCTAGTCAATAACGCACAGTAAGACACTCACCAGTGAAATCCACCATCTTCACTCACTTGCCGTTTACAGCCAGTGCTCTGGACAAATCTGCGAAACTGGTGCGTAAACTTAAAAGTAGGACCGCGATCGACTGCAACGCACGCGGCGCGCGTGCAAAGCGAAATGAAACTTCTCCTAAAACGACTTTCTTGATCATAGTAAAATGCAAAAGTGGCGCGAACGCGACCTGCCTTGAACCATGTGGGTGAATGAAGGGCGGCTCCCGTTGAACGTAAATATCTACAACCCCCAACTCCCTTCATTAGCATAAATAAACTACTTCCGATCTTTAGTCCTCCAACCAATCGAAAAGAAAGCATTGGCGCAAGAAAAAGAAAAGGAAACAGGCTGCATAGGCGTTTAGATGTCTTTATTAGTCATGCAATAAATAATAACAATAATAATAGTAAAGAAAATCATAGTCAAAACTGAAAAGCAAAAAAAGTGACGTTTCAATGTACAGCTGCAATTTAAATAATGTTAATATTAATAAGCAGGCTAGAAATAACTTTCTGATTATGGTAAAGGCAGATATATCATAATATTTATTATAAATCAATGCTAAATTATAGATCATGCCTTAGCTATGTGAATGCACAATTTTCAAAGAGTAAGGACATTTTTAATATAGCAATATACGTACATAAGATTAAAAAAAGTGAATCACAGAAAGATATTAATAAAATCTATTGAGGAAAGAATGTAACTTTACCTCTTCTTTCCAAATTCCATGATTATAGGTTATTTTCAGTTGATGAAGAAATGATATTCATAGCATGAAATTAGAAATCAGAGCATTAAATTATATTTATCATAAATCAATGTTAAATTATAGATCAATGCCTTAGATATCAGTGAATGCACAATTTTCAAAGAGTGAGGACATTTTGTATAATAATACTTATACACAAGATTTAACAAAAAAAGTGAATCATAAAAAATCATTAATAAAATGTATTTGAGTAAAGAATAGGCTATAACTTTTCCCCTCCTTGTCAATATGATTATTGGTTATCTTCAGTTGATCAGATTAAATTATATTCAGAAATCAGTGCATTAAATTATATTTATTATAAATCAATGTTAAATTATAGATCAATGCCTTAGCTATCTGAATCCACAATTTTCAAAGAATGAGGACATTTTTAATAGAACAATATGCATCCTACATAACGTTTCTTTTTTAAAGTGAGTCATAAAAAGATAATAATAGCATGTATTGAGTATAGAATATAACTTTTCCTCTCCTTTACAAACTCCATGATTTTTGGTTATTTTCAGTTGATGAAATCAGTGCATTAAATTGTATGAGCATTATAAATAACAATCAAATGTAAATAATAAAATTCACAAGTTATTTTTGTAAAACTTTACAATACGGATTCATTAGTTAACATTGTATTAACTAACACTGAGCAATACATTTATTCCAGTATTTATTAATCTTTGTTAACATTAACAGCTGTTCATGTTAGTTTGTTCACATGCATTAACTAACGCATGCTGTAGACGTGCAGATCATGCTAACTACATTCGTTTTTAACTACATTACTACATTTGATTGTTATTTATACAATGGTGTAATGCTCATACAATTTAATGCACTGATTTCATCAACTGAAAATAACCAATAATCATGGAGTTTGTAAAGGAGAGGAAACTAATGAAACCTGATTGTAAAGTGTTACTGTTTTTTAATGTAAGAATAATATTTGTTTTTACAACCCTAGATCCTTTTTGTACCACCATTGTTTGTTTGTTGTTTTCAGTTCATTGTATGATTATATGATATTCAAAGAGAGAAAGAAAAGCAACCGCTGTATTGTTCGAACATAATGTGCTCATGTTAACTTGAAAAGTCAAATTGGAGTTCCTTTTGATAAAGCAGTGCATGTGCATGTTTTTGTCTTTGTTGGTCAGAAAGTCTTGAGACACAAGTGTTGGAGTGAGCAGATCTGGTGCTTGATCGCTGGCTCGTAACCTTCCCAACCCCCATCCCAATTCACTACTTTGAGAACAGGGCTGTTTGGCTCAATGGGGGCAGGTTTCAGGCCTCACGGGCGAGGGGGTCACATTCGGCTTAAGGCTGCCTCTTGGTCAACACCCCGTTCCCCTGTGTCTCTGGACAAAGGATGCAATTCCATTTTGGAGGGAGGGAAGGAAGGAGGGTGGACATATGAAGCTCACAGACCTGGAAACAGAAAAGAGGGGGGGGGGGGGGGGGAATCAGTCATATGGTCCTGAGAATTGATACCGAACAGGAAAATAAAAGTAGAGGGAGAAGAAAAAGAAATCAAACAATTGCTGCATACAAGCAAGGAAAAGAGGATAAAGAAGAAGGAAGTTTCAAAATCCTAAGCAGGAAGACGGACCATCCTGTTCCTTAAAACCCTCCCTTTTTTCTTGCTTTTCTCTCTCACTGTATCTCCTTCTCTCTTTCCCTCTCTCTGTCTCTGTCTCTTCCTCTCTTAAAATGGCAGCAGACTCCTCCCTCTTTAGGGGGCCAGGCACATTTTTTTTTTTTTGTGTGTGTTGAAATAGCAAGGCAGGAATTGTCAGTGTTGGTGACCCGAGGTCAACAGACTCACCTCGCCCTACCACAGTCCATTCATCTGACAAATCTCACACACCAACACCCGCGCTTTCTTACAGCCACTGAAACTCCAACAAAACCTGGTGAAAAACGGGTATAAACTTTCCTGTAGTTGTTTTACATTGGCATGGAAATAATCCAAAGATTTAAAGTTGAGTTTTATTTATTATTTAAACTATTTTGCTGTTTAATGGAGTTATATAACCTGTGTTTAATAGGTGAAGATAAAAGATTATAGTATTTTCTTGTTCAAAACTAAGCAGTAATAATTTCCTATATCACATATTTATCGATTTTAAACACAGATAACTATTGGATTAATTCATCTTGGCATTAGAAGTGAAGCTGCTTTTCATATAACCAAAAACTATGTTCAGGATGGAAATAATAAGTATTGTCTGCAGGAAAAGCATTAAACAGACACTGAACTGGATTCTTCCAGATGTACATGGAAAAAAAAAACACCCAAATTAAGGAGCATTTAATTGTTCTTGCAAGTCACTTCCAAACCACTTCAAATATTGTTTTATAAGTAGTTGTAAATGCAATGTTTGCTCTGTCAGTGTTCACAATATATCTATCTTTGTTTTGTTTTTTATGGAGACAATATGCAACATTTTGTGATTGGAATTTGGTTAATTTATTGTTGCTGCTTTTTATCTACTGTTTTTAAGACATTTCAGCCAATGTGGGGAGCTTTTACTGTATACAATCATGATGTATTTATTTCACTTGCTTATTATTCATATCATTTGATTGAATCATAATTTGGGTGTAGAATATTGTATTTTACCTCATGTCAGTTTAAAGGTCATACATTATCATTTAATTTTGGTGTTATACGTGTAACGAAAAAATAATCAGTTGCAACCTAAAAACTGTGTCTTTTTATTTGAATCAAAAATATTGCTTTATATGACCGAGTCAAATGAAATCATGGAACATTTACTAACAAAGGAAAATGTCAAAGGACAATTATAAATGTTTACCAGTTCAAATATCAAGATTCATTTTTATAGCCAAAATTTCTATTTTATTGTTGTTTCTATTTAATGCACTATACAATTGTTGAATTCCAGCTAACCACTGATGTTGTTTTTGTACATGTTTGAACTTGTTTCTATTGATGTCTAAATTTAATTGTGTTGTTTTAGCATATTTTAGGGGGGGGCTCTTACAATAACACATGCCTTTTGTTTGGTATAATATTTCCATTTGAAAACAAAAGTCTCCTTCCACTAAACAGAAGAAAAGCGAGCTGATATATTTGAAGTGTTGTCTTCACATTAAAATAAATTCACCATGATTTTATTCATAGATTCTATTTATAATTAAATATTTAAAATCAACATCATGTAAAATACACAGGAACTTAACACTTTGAATGTATGAACTATGCGTGTAGTGTAGGCTATATGAAGTCATTTCTCCTCAAGTTGTAGTAAGAACGAAATTCACTAAGTGTTCCACTAACAAAGTCGCAAAATCTCTTTATGTTCAACAATATTGTTTAATTTGCTTTAAAAGTGTGCTTCTGTGATGGTTTTGGATCTAATGTTATCTCATTTGATTCCATACTTCAAATATATAACAATTACTCTTGGGGAAACCGGGGTTAGTTGTCATATTGACATTTATTTAGACACAAACCTTAAAATTTTGGTAACATTTTTTTTTTGATGGTACCTTTTGAACATTCTGTTAACTATAAGTAACTTTGCAACTACATGTCAACTAACTCTCATTAGAGTATTAGTGGACTATCTGCTTCATATCTGCAAACTCTTTATTGTGATGGTCCTCCAACACATAGAAACTATACTGACTATAAGTAACTTTGCAACTACATGTCAACTTATTCTAACCCTAACCAGTCTACTAATACTCTACTAATACTCTAATGAGAGTTACTAGACATGAAGGTCCAATGTTACTTACAGACAACAGAATGTGTTAAAGGGACCATCAAAATAAAGTGAAACCAAAATTTTGACTACAAAACACACATAGCCTATACTTATAGTCACAGATAAACAGGAATTCTTGACAAAAACAATATTTTATACTTTGAAATCTTTTGATCTGTATCGAAAATGCGGGTTTTTCCAGTAAATGGCATTTTTGTTTTTGTTGCAAAAAATACAAAAGTAATATGAATTATGAAACACTAAACAATTCATGAGTTGAAAAGATAATATACAAAGATAAAGACAAAAACAAATATCCTGTCTAAATATAAAACCTAGACTTTAAAGGTGTGCTTTACAATAAATGACACTTGAGGTGCGTCCAGATTTGTGTAATGCACTATTCTATGACGTTTGCTAGTATAAATAGTGTGAGTATGTGTTCACACGGAAAATTCCAGAAAGAACAAGTGCACTTTAAATACCCAAATGATGCACTTAATTAAACAAAAAAAGAAAGAAAAAAAAAAGAATGCTGTTTCTGACATCGCATACTCTCTCGAGTAGGTACTTATTTTGAATAAGTAATTACTTCACCACGACTAAAAAGTACATTCTATGTAGTATGAGTGTGTATGAATATAATCTTCTGGATGTATTACATTCACCTTGTTGTCATTATCGTGTGTCCTCTCCCGTGGCCTCATGGGATAGTAAAGTGTCCATCGTATACACACTTCAGAATCTCGCTGGAAGCTGTATCATCCGGGTACTTTTGCCTACTCTTTTATGAGTGCTGTGGATTTCTACACACTTCTTTTGCACATACTGTTTTTCACCTACTATATAGGGAAGTGTGTGATTTCGGACGTTGCCGAAGTGTAGAATGTTGAACACTTCATGCCCTTCAATTACATAGAGCATCAGACGACAAAATAACCTTTTATAATAACACGGATGAGTACATAGTGTATAAGTACATGGAAAGTGGATAGTGTAGTGTATAAGTACATAGTGCATAAGTACATGGATAGTGGATAGTGTAGTGTATAAGTACATAGTGCATAAGTACATGGATAGTGGATAGTATACATAGTGTATAAGTACATAGTGCATCAGTACAGTGTATTATCAGTTACTTATTTCCAGATCATATTCAGCCTTTACCATGTTAGAACTGTGAAACACTGTTTTTGAACACTCTGATCAGGCCGTTTGACATCATCAGCATTAGTCAGAATCCTTACACACTCCGGCACAGAAATGCAACTCTGATCCCATCGGATACACCACTAGAACCTTAATCGTACTTGACATCAAAGCTGATATATGATGACTTTAATGAAATCTGATTATAAGCAATTTAAACACAAACATACAGAAAATGTTAATTCATGCTTCAAACATTAGCTATAACTATTTCTTTTTTACAAAACTGCATGGATAAGATACATGCTAAGATGTTTTTTATCTATACTGTATCTGCTTATTATAACAAAATGGTTAAGCATCAGTATCTGCCTACTGGGTTTTTAGAACATTAAAAAAATTGAAAGGAAAATAATAGGTTAATTTTGAAATTACTATTATGCACATGAGCCTCTGAGACCTGAAAGTCAATCTCAGCACTACTATAGAAGCTCAAATATAAAGAAAACATCTGTTTACAGCGAATGCACAAATAATGATGATACAAAATAAAAGATTATTTTACTTAAAAAAAAACTTGTTTTATGTCTTTATTTGTCATTTGCCATTGTTCTTAATTCTTAGTCCTCAGGGAAGGTGAATTGTTGGAAATTTCACAGTTATGTTTTCTTTAACGTCTGTATAGACACAAAAAGCACACATTAACAGACAAAGGAACTCTTGAAAAAACAATAAAGTTTACAACAAAGTTTAAAAGAAACATATTCCACCACAACATATCATAGAATAGATTCATCAACAGATAAATGTGATATTTTTTTGATAAAGAGAAAGAATAACTGATGAATTTATTAAGCTTCATAAACCAGACCAGATTTCGGTTAAAATCTGAAATAAATTTTAAAACAAATATTATGCTATAAGTATTGTTTTACTGAAATTTTATTTTGGAGGACAAAATTCCCCAAATGTCCTAATAAACGGTGTGTGAAACCAACAAAACAAGTATTTTCAATTTCACTTTTGTGTCAAAACTTTAGACTTGAAGGTACTCATTGACTTCCAGTATTTTTTTTACTACTATGGAAGTCAATGGCTACTGTCAACTTTTGTTTACCAACATTCTTCAAAATATCTTATTTATGGTTCAACAGAAGATAGAAAGTTACACAGGTTTGAAACAACATAAGGGTGAGTACATTTTGAGTATGTTCACTTTTAGGTGAACTATCCCTTTAAGTGAGCTTACCTAACTATCTTACTGCCACCTAGTGGTTCATTACAGTAGTGCTGCTACACTATGGTGTTTGTTTACAATAAAACCAAATGAACACACTTTTTTCAATAGGCTATAAATCCATAAATTGCAGTATGCAGACATTTGCAGGCTTTGGAAATGTATATTGAACAACTCTTGTCTCGATTTGCAAGTTTTGAGTCTGAATTGCACGTTCATCGGATCATCATAATAGTTTCTGGAATCTTCAAAACATGATTGTTTTTAAAAAGTAGCCTAGCATAAAAAGTTACCCAATGTATGTCATTCGGCTGCAAAAAATGGTTTTAGTCCTGAATGGAACCTTTATTTTTAAGAGTGAATAAACAACACAAGAATCATTACATGATAATACTCAAAGCTTTATTTGTAATTTAAGTTTTACTTAGCTATTCAGCTAACGTTAGGCTAAATGTCATTTAATTGTAAAATATTGCACTGCCAACGATGATTGATGCGATTTGCTGTTGAAATACCTGAAATCCGTTTTTATAGCCTAATTTTGATTTATTAATAGGCATAATTCAATACAATTCACATTTATTTGCAGACCGCGCTTTCACCATAGCCTACATATTTGACAGAAAATGCATGTTTATATCAATCTGTTGTAGGTGACTGTGTTAAACTTAAAGTAATGTTGCTATGTCAAAAATGTGCAGTGAGCAAATCATGCAGTTAGCTAATATCACATCTAGGCAGAAACGATAAGGTCATTAAAGCAATTATTAGCCTACAATATAATAAATAATGAGAAATCTACGTCTAAATATGGCTCTGGACAAAAAAAGCTCCACATGAACGAGTGTGAGTCTAAATGCATAAACTAAGAAATGAACTCAAAGCAACATAATGTTAAAAATAATAATATAATGAAGAACTTAAGACCTCAAATCTGTCAAGCACAAAAGTTAATGTATGAAACGCCGCTGCTGATGTGTGTTAAATGTGCCGTAACTTCTACAGTTGTGTGTGTGTCTGACACTGATCACTGTGGGAATGACTCACTGTAGTGCTCCCTCTTCTGGTCATTATCGAGTACTGACGTCTAAAAGAGTAGAGTTGCATTCTAATCCAGCGGTTGTCAACCTTTTGGATTATAAACCCCCTCACACATGTTTTTTTAACATAGAAACGAGAAATATTGATATATTTAATTAAATATTTAAAATGTTGTGGCTCCAGAACTTTAAGAACTGTTCTTCAATGAAAAATTATGGGCATCATTATCATGACCATTTTGCCATGTTTCATGCTTTGTGGAGGGTTTATATGCCATACACTTTGACTATGACTATTTGATGAGAACTGAACTGAGCTGGACGATGACATCACTGTTTTCTGCACAGGTGCGTTATAGCCGAATGAAACTAGTTTAATAATTGATAATCTTTACAACGGAACCGAATCAACATTGAACTGAATCCATCTGAACAATGACACTATTTTCTTTTTTAGAGCTGCTTTACAGCAGAATTGAACCCTGTTTGCATCATTCAATCATTATTTTCCTGTTCATCACTGAAAAGCTGCTCTGAAACAATCTATATTGTATAAAGCACTAAAGACTTGACTTGACTACATACTCATATTGTATGATTTTAACTCATGCACACATGTTTCAGCAGCCAGCAGCCATAATAAGCTAGATGGAGGGAAAAATAATGATAAATTGTCTGGAGCTTTGGCTCATTTGCCTCAATTTATTTCATTTAGACAGATTTACCATAGCATGCTGCTGTATCCACTAAATCAGTATCTATCATCTCTCAAACTGAGTTTTTTCTCATAAGAGGACTGGAGCCAGATGTAGGGTGACAAACACTTTCCATCTCGTGTGTCTCAAATGATCATTAATCTCACATGTTTACTTGACTCCATGGTACAGTATCATCAGACGTGGTCTTTATTTACTATGGTTCAGTATCATCAGACAGTAAAACAATAGTATTTACTTGTTATTTTCAAGTGTACCATGGTACATGATTATTGGCATTTTTTTAAATGAGTAACATTTGTGTAGCTTAAACAATACAGCTTGGCACTAGCAACGGTAATGCATGAACTAATGAAATGTAAACCTGGAATGCATTAAGAATTGCTTTGGATAAAAGCATCTGCCAAATGTACAATTAAATAAATATCTGTCAAGTTTATTCGAGTATAGAGAGAAAACTGATTAACTTATCTCTGAATTTGAAAGTCCCCACCACATACAATTATTTTCTTCTTCTCAGAAGTGCACATAAAAAACTCAAGATAAGATGGTTATCTTTGACAATTCAGATAACAGGTGTATAACAAGAGGCGTTTGATTATTATCACAAAATCCTCAGCGGATATCCTGATAAACTCAAGTGCCTTCAAGTGTTCACTTTTACATTCATAACAAGGCACTTTCAGCAGTCAAAGTGCGTCTTATCACATGTCTGTTGATTAATGTTACTGGATGGTGCGATTATTGTTGGCTCTTTGACAAATTGTCTTTGTTCCTTTTTTGTAAGTCATTTTGGATATAAGTGTCTGATAAATATAAAAATGTAAATGTATTCATATTTCAATCACATCTAATAATTCAATTCAATTTACATTTATTTGTATAGCGCTTTCACAATACACATTGTTTCAAAGCAGCCTTACTGAAAATGCATAAGTCCACATTACAATTTAGAGAGATCTGTTATGTATTTCAGAAATGTACATGTAGAAAATCACAGTTAGCTAAAAATGTATTAATTTAAACAATGTAATCATTTAAGGCAGAAACAATGAGCTCATTTAAGTAATTAATACTTTGTTAACAAATGATTATGACATTTAGAAAAATGTAGCATTGCATACTGTATAATGCATTCCTCGTACTCATAATATAACCTGATGCAATCCAATCAAATGCATCTGTTGCAAATTCAGTTAAATTAAGGGTCTGTTATCACGACACCAAACGTAAAACTTTTTATGTGTTTTATCCGATCATTTACACGACAATGGCGTTTTGGGTGGCTGAAAACGCAAACTTTTTAAAACAGGTTTCAAAGTGCAAGATTTTGAAAATGTTTGTGTAAAAAACAAATCTCTGAAACGACGACGTCATGCACATGTGTATTACGTGTTCAGTGTATAGTGTTTCAATACAGCGTGGATCCGTGTGAATGAGGATCGTTTTGACAATGGTGTCGTTCGTATGAGGAAAACTCAAAGGAAAACGTGTAAACGTACCCTATATTTACATAACAATGATATAGCCTAAAAATTGGAAAGTTTTTCCTTTGCATTGTTCGTGTGTACAGACAACAACATTGTCAGACCGATCCGCGAAAATGTCTAAAAAGCGCTGTGTTCTGCTGTCAGGCCAGTAGTTGGCGATGTTACTTTGTAAAGAAACACACATGCCTATAGACCTTATGTAGCCACACCCCTTTTCAGCGCCGAGCTCGTTGTCGTTTGACTTCCGGTCTGTATTTTCACAGCGATCTTGCGTAGTTATGAATGAACGGCTCGTTTAAAAAATTTCCAAGGTCCATTTGTTAAGACATGTGCTTTACAATGCTTATGATAAACATTACAATGCTCATGATAACTTTTGTGAACTCTACAATAAGTAAATAAACTTCACCAGCTAATTACTCCTGGACAGCGATGCCATAGAAATATACAGAGCTTCCAAAAACGGAAGTTCAAAGACAATATTCTAAAGATGGCAGCGCCCACGTTTCTTTGGCGCATAAGGTCTATAGACTGAACACGTAATACAAATGCGCATGACGTCACCGGTTTCACGAATTCGTGTTTTTGTATATAGATAATGGTCTATTTCTCAAAAAACTTTCACTTTGAAACACGTTTTCAAAAGTTTGCGTTTCCAGGCCCCCAAAAAGCCGGTAATCGCATAAAAGTTTTTTGTTTTAAGTTGAAAACAGTGTCTGCCCCTAAAAGTTTTCTATGGATTGCACAATATGAGTAAACAGTGTGTGCATTTTAAATGAATAGTTCACCCAAAAAGGGAAATTCTGCCAACATGCACATTTATAATGTTTGACAAAAAAGACCTGCTCTCAAACATGTTCCTCCATATTTAAACATGTCTCAATGGGATTGATTGCGAGACACTTAAGAGCTGATAGCATTTGTCATCATTAACATAAAATCAGACGAGACATGATTTCATTTCTGAAAACTACACATCCTCCTCAGCCTGGAGCAGATGTTCTCAGCCTTAGAGTCGAGATTTTATGATATTCAATATTTTTTTTGATATTTAATGATAGTTATTCTTGAAACCATATGTTTATAGCCACAAGATAAACCTAAATATGTCCTCTTGGACCTAAAATATTGACTTAATGCAGATACTGAAGTGATTTTTTTTTTTTAAGCACATAGATTTCGAAGTTAGAGATAAAATGTGAACTTTCAACTATAAAAAGTCAAACTTTGATTTGCATAAGCATGCCACATAAGTCCAGTCCTCTATTTTGGATTTGTGGGCCAAAAAAGGTCGAGAACCAGAGGCTGCATGCTAGATTTGATCATGCACAAATCACCTCAAAAGTTCACTCACTAATTTCTACTTTAGATGTTTTATTCATTTGACCGAGGGAATAATGAGGACCATCCAAATTAATCTCTTCATGTAAGTGCTTTCATCTTGACAATGTCTCCGCCACAAAAGTTAAATGGCTTTACCGTCTCTTTTTACCGAAGTCATTGCGTCTTTATATCCATTGAAGCCTCACTTAGAATTTCTATCAAACGCTTCTGCTGTCTGCTTAATAATTGGTGCCAGGTGATTAGGTGCGTTCTGATTTTAGGACATCTGAAACGGGCTGTGTGATTGATCTGGTGGCACACTGGAGACAATTAAAGTGGTTAATCGGGGCCGACGACTGCCAGATTAAAGTGTGATTGGAAACGTGCCTCCGAAGGAAGTGACTCTTGAATCTGTCTGAAATTACAGGCATAATGATAATATTTGTTTGAACTGAATCGCTGCACATTATAAATAGTCAAAATGCAGTGAAAATCCAGATTAGAGAGTGCTGTGGAAACTATTTTGAAACTAACAGAACTAAATATTAATTTCCAATAAATATCGCCAGTAGAAGTAGAAAACATGTTACTTTATATTACTAAATATGTATTATATTAATCAGAAACATGACGAACAGCAGAAGAAGCAGGGGTTGAAATGATTTGGTGAATCATTTATTTGATCAGTGAATCCTTTTCTGCACAAATCAATCGATTCAATCGATTCACTAAATGAATCGGTCCCATATAAATAATACAGCAATGTTGAGTAATGTTAAAACATTATAGAACGTTAACATAGTACTTAATAAAGTAAACAACCCACATATGAATACCTCAATGGACTTCAATGACTTCTATATCATATATTCAGTGCCTACTTTTTTTGTTTCCTGAAACAAATACACCAGAAATTTCACGTTTTTCCTCTAAAGTTTCAGATCACAACACCACCAATCTGTTTAGGTTGCAATCAAAAGTCATTAATTATTTATAATCAATAATTATCTCATGTTTGCCACTGTAGACTTATATTTTTACATATGCATTCTGGGATTGGATCATAGGGAATGCACCTAAGTGCCTTAAAATGCTACTTGCGTAGGAAGCTCACTAGGATTTGAAACGTTAATATTTTCCTGGTAATGCAACTATCATTTTTTAATCAATTACTCTGTGAAATGATTCCGTCGTTTAAAATGGTATTTTTCTGCAGAAATCCTGAGGAAGAGCAACTTTACAATTTGGTCTGCCTCTCCACTGTGAGCATGATGCAAGATTCTGCAACGTTCGTGCCAATATCACCTGGAGAACTGAAGGTCAGTGGTGTTGACGCTCAAGCTATCTGCCAAAAGTTACAGGCTTTGTACTGAAAAAATATATGACATTATTAATTATTTAGATGCATGTGGATATAATCTGGAGTTTTTACAATGCATTTGCATGCAGTACAAGAGTGAAAAAAATACCATATACTTACATTGAAAGAACGACGCATGACATATAGACAGACTTTGGGGTCAGTCCAATAACAACACACCTAGCAACCACAGAACACCCTAGCAACAGCATAACAACAACATCAAATACCTTAGTAGTTGCATTGCAATATTTTCAACCACCCTTATATGATTAATAAGTTATGACAACACATGAATATAAACTATTTTATATAAGTAATACAAGTTATACAAGATTCAACTTATTTTTTTAGTCAGTTTAATGTAATTTAAGTTGAATTGTTGAATTGAAATGTTGATTATACTTAAAAATGTAAATCATGCAATCATACATCCATTTGCATGGGTAATAACACTCTAATAACATATAAAATATAGTTAAAAGTAATATAAATATGAAATAATGTACAATAAATCTAATTAGAGTGACTTTTATGAACGTATGTGTAAATGTAAAGGAAACTACCGAAGTAGTTGCATTCCAATATTTTCAACCACCCTTATATGATTAATAAGTTATGACAACACATGACAAATGGTAAATAAACAATTTTATATAAGTAATACAAGTTATACAAGATTCAACTTAGTCAGTTTAATGTAATTTAAATTGAAATGACTTTAACATTCAAGTTGATTATACTTAAAAATGTACTTTTGTTTTGCATGGGCAACAACACTTTAATAACATACATTTAAAAGTAATATAAATATGAAATAATGTATAATACATCTCATTAGAGTGACTTTTATGAACAATGTGTGTAAATGTAAAGGAAACAGTCAGCTAAGATCAGCTTCTATGTGTCAGTTCAGACGATTTAGTCAGTTTGAGCATCTCAATGCAAACAAACATGCATTAAATGCAGAGGCAGCATTAAATAAGTTTGACTGCGCAGAAAAGCATTAGGAATTCTGGCAGCGCCTCTGTTTGTGCTCATTTGTTGGAGAACACGAGACGCTCAATCATTCAGAACTGTCTCCGCATCTCCCCCTTCAGAGAGACAGGACGGGTCGGACTCACCGCAGACCCGAGACCAATGATGCCTTTCCTTCAGTGCTGCTAAACCATCTCCACTGCATCCACAACATTTGTGTTACCCTTCACTGGGTCAATGTAATTGAGAAGCACCCACGATGCACTTGTGTCTCCAAAACTGAGAGTCTATTTCACTGTGCTTGCAATTTACAGCCCTTCGAGAGACATTAGGGATTCTCTGACATTTTGCAGGCTCATTTTACTCACTTATTCACTTATTCACTCAACTCTCGTTCCCAAAGCAATAGTTCACCCCTCAAAACTGGGAAACTCTGCAGTTTCAGCCTCATTTTGTTCCAAACCTGTATGACTTCCCTTCTTATGTAGAAGACAAAAGGAGAAATTTGTTACAGCTCACTCTTGTCCATGCAATTACAGTGAATGGATGAATTATGAAAATCGAAACATTATGGAAATCCCCATAAAATAGTCCAGCAACTCACAGAATCATTCTTTTAAATCGCTTTCGACACTGTATCACAAAAGTTTTATGAAGCATTGTAAATGACAGTATAAAAGTTGCATATTTTTACATTTCTGTTAAAAAAGCAATAATACTCATATTTATTATTATTATTATTATTATTATTATTAATAATAATTTAAGACTACAAAAATAAATTGTGTTGGAGTTGATGTAGGGCAAGATTGTAAAGTTAGATTTTTACTCAAAACTATATTTTTTTTGTTGCAAAAATAGCACACCAAAAATTCGATTTTTATCATAACTTTACTTGAAATTGTTGTGTTTTATTTATTATTACTGATCAAACATATTTGAATTAATATTGAGAGTGGAAAGACTTGATTTGTACATTGTAAATGACAATATAATACAAAACAATTATAAAACTAAAGATCTATTAATTATAGGTAGGCTATATTTAATTTTTTATCTTAATATTTATTTTATGTTCTTTTTTAAGATTGCACAGTGAAATTGTTTTTGAGTTGGTGGAGGTAAAAAAATAATATTTCAGGGAAAAGGGGCTTAGCACAGCATGTCTATTTATCAAAAACATTTTTTTCTTGTAACTGTTGTTGAAATTGTTATAATATATGTTGTTTATCATTAATAAAAAAAGGCTATTTTAGGTCATTTTGAGAGTGTGGGAAGACTCGATTACATAATTTTCAATGATTCATGAGAGTTGGCGGTCACTTTCTGTTTTTATCATACAGTTCGTCATCAGGAAGTTTGTAATTAAACACAGTAGGCCTGTTTTTAAAATGATGTTAAAGTCACACTGACTGACTTCTATATAAACTATCTCTATATAGATATACAGAGACCCCAAAGATAATATGGACACTTAAGCAATACTGTTAAAGTTTGAATGGCATTGCAGATATTGTCATTTATTATAATGAAAGAGCACAAGCAATGTGCAAAAGCAAATCCACATATGTTTTGGGACAACTGTGCACACAATGAAACATGCATCTAATGCCTATTCTTTCCCCTTTAAACAAAACAAAACTTTATGAGCAGGATACCTTTATCAATATCCTCTGTATTCAGTGCCATTTCTCGTATTGACTCCCTCCTGTAAAACCAAAGCACTTTTAGCTGTTGCACTAAATTCTTCTAGTGTTTGCAGTGATCCTGCTTTAATCAGGACACGTTGATGCACAGATCTTCCCTCGCTGTCTTTAGGGATTTGTCCTCAGGCCCGGTTTGAAGGAGTGACCAAGAGACAGCTCATTTATCTCCCGACAAAAGAAAGCCATCTCACATTCACCCCAGCCCAAATAAAATCCCCTTTAGGCTGGAATTACATATTGATTTGATATAATAATAAATTCCCCCTTCTTCCACACACCCGATTGCTCTCCGAGATAAAAGGATCTGTTCTGGCAAGGTGAGGGAGAGAAGACGCAGGGTTGATGGAGTTACACCAGAGGGCAGTAGAGACGCGTCTGTCTGTCCATGATGAAAACCTGCTCTATTTAGGACTCTGGCTGAGGGAACCGCCATGCAAAACAATGTGCACGCTTGACTGTGGAAAACACTTGATGCTTCAAGGCTCACTCTTTTCATCTTTCCGGCTGTCATAGATGTTCCACTGTGAAGATCTATCTCCTGTTTTATAGGCTACACCAAACAAGTTATGCTTGTGCATGTGTGGTTCTCCCATTTTCTCACGCCAGATGATTTTTAGCATCCTTAAAAGTGCATCCCGTGTGTGGGCATGTTAAGAGAATGGATTACATTTGTTTTTTTGTGTGACTGGTTATGGTTATGCATGCCAACTTCACCAGGATGCGGACTTTAAAGTGTTCGCTTATATAAAAACCTCTGGAAAACACAATGCAGATGCAAATTGTTTTAAAAAAAAGTATTGGAGTCATTTTATTTTATAGTAACTCTGTACAATAAAGTCTCCTTTGTTAACATTAGTTATGCAATTCTTAGGTCATATTAAGGAATGTAGTTAGCTGATGTTATGAAACATTATTCTAATGTGTTACCAATGTTTTTTAGGGAAAAAAATTTAAACATTGAAATTAACACTGAAAACAGTTTTAATAAAATGCTACACATCTTTATTTCAGTTTGTTAAAAGTGACTGATTGAATACACTGCAACATAAGCAGCCAATACGAACTATTTATAGTGTAGAATGCTGTAATACTTTATATTTAAAGGCATGTATCTAATGCAAAGCAGGCAAGCCCAGAGTGCATTCAAGTTCAATTGATTTTAAGTGATCAAATATTTTATCATATTCATATCATATATTCATCATAGATGATTTGTTTTTCACTGAGTATGTCTCGAATTCATCATGAAGGGTGCATCCAATTATACGGTATCTTAAATCATCTTAGTTTTAGAACAGAGTTGCATCTATTAAATAATCTTACAGTAACGGATAAAAAGCTGACTTAGATGTTACACCACAATTCTCTTTGATAACCTCTATTTATTCTCAAAGACATGCATCTTTACATGCAACAGAAAACAATTCACGCATCAAATCCAGCAGTTTATAATGACCCCTTTTACCCCGAAGAGCGACGTACGATTTGTATTCCGTCTGCTAGCCTGTAGATATAACTCCAGGCTTCTGCTCTCCGAGGAACTATGATGAAGTGAGCCAGTCACTAAATCCGCCTCTCATTTTTTTCTGTGATCGCTTTTTTGGATAACGGACACCGGAGACATCAGGTGTCTTATATCATCAACAGGACTCTATTGTTCTGAAGGGTGATGGCATCAGATGCCGGTGCAGGGCGACTGTCTGACCGCCGAAGATTTCGGTCACGATGGGAAATTCGGCTTGTATTTGCCATTTTGACTGACAGCACCACAAGGAAAGGTTGTCCATGAAATAATGATGAAGTCTGCCGATGGATTTGGACTTTTTTTGTGAGGGACTGACACTTGGCATCAGAAGTAAGAGTAATCATCGAGTCTGGGCTGTCGGGGTATCTAGATGTGGGTGATCATGGGTGTGAGTGCGTGAAGACAGAAGAGAAGCTGCCATCCACGAAATGAGATCTGCCTTATTTGACCCACAAGAGCCCGAGGTTTTTGAGGGTACTTCAAAGCGCGGAGCGATAAAGAAATCCTGAAGAAGGAAAATGGGAAAAAAGAAAGAATCAGAGCGGGGAATCAAAGCCTGACTCCTCCAATCAGACACAGGGATTAGAATCAGTGAGTGAAAATCCACTCCAAAACTCTTTGCTTTGTGGACCTTAGAAACTCAAACATGTTTGCACAGAGATGTTCAGAGAGAAACCCTCATACTGTACAAGAGCCTCAAGACTAATTTGAACAATTAAAGGGTTAGTTCACCCAAAATAAAATCATCTTTTACTCACCCTATTTTCTTTCCAAACCTGTATGACTTTTTTCTTCATTCAGAAACACATACGTTTTTTAATCCATATAATGATAACCAATGAGAGTCCAAAACAACTGGATTTTTCAAAACATCTTTTGCGTGAACCGTCCAGATAATTTTCGGGGCCACTGCATAATTAATGCAAATCACACAGTAAATTAATGTACAAGGGCCTTGATGCATATACATAGAAGTATTTTTTCCACTTAAAAGTTGCACACATTAAGAAATGAATATTATTTTCAATACGTTTTAAAATGATGTAAACACAAAGTATAGCCTCTACATCGGTGGCCTAGAAAAAGTAGTTTTATCCTTAATATGGTTTCATGATCGCCATGTTGAGATCATGTGACACAAACTTTTATCATGGGGGCGAGGGACTTGAGTCGGGGTTGAGGGACCGATAGCCTGAGCAGAGGAGGTGGGAGAGGGAGTGTTATCAACGGCATAGCAGTCATTGAGCTGGTAAGGCTGTGATAAAGTCTATGAGCTGGACAGGACCAGCGGCGAGGAAGGCTTTGGGCTGGTTGGAATCAATGGAGGGAGGCTGTCATCCTCTTCCAGCTCTTCTCCATTTCCCACCGGCTCATATGTTGAAGTCAGCACACACAACTGGTCAGGCTTGGCGGCTACCTTCGGCTCCGGGACAGATGTAGCCTCACGCTCGGGCTCCGCAGTGGGAATTGGCGATGGCTAAGGGTCCGAGACAGGTCTCACTGCGGTCTCCAACTCTGTGGTGGCCGTTGAGACCAGACATCGGAGGATCACCTTTCTACAGGTTCCTTCGCTCATGTCAGGTGGGTCTGAGAGGGAATAATAATTGGCTCCAGTCCAATACAGAGATTTTAAAGTCTCATCATTAAAGTTCTTTCTGGCAGCCAGACGAAAAAAGTGGGCAGAGTAGTCGAGGATAGAGAGGTCTTCTCGGGCGAGTTCAATAAACTGGGTTGCAGTATCCATTTCCTTACTCAATTTGAGGGTCCGGTATTCTGTCACGTCTAGTTCGATGAAGAAATGGCAAAAGTATCAAATAAAACAAGGTTTATTAAAGAACTCAAATGCAGCAATACATAGAACAAGCAAACAACACACACTAGTGTGTGACACACACAAACAATACCGGGCAATTAGGGTGAGGAAGTGAGGAACTTAAATACACAAAGATGATGAACATAATGACAAACAGCTGTGATGATTAATGAGTGTCCATGGAAACTGTTTGGTGGCAGGAAACTAGAGCAAAGAAACAGGTGACGAGAAACAAACTGAAAGACCATAAAATGAAATTAATAGAACACACACACACACACACACACACACACACACACACACACACACACACACACACACACACACACACACACACACACACACACACACACACACACACACACACACACACACACACACACACACACACACACACACACACACTGTATATAATTACAGTGTTATAATTAGAATATTATAGAAAGCATACATGTTTATGCCTAAAAGAGTATATAACTATCTGTGTTTTTTTATCTAATTATTAAAATGATGATTTAATATACACATTATATATATATATATATATATATATACATGTATATATTACACACACAGTCCACACCCCACTCGAAAATAGTTTTTCTTGGTTTAAGCATAAACCACATTAAATTTAATTAAATTCGGCTAGATTTTAAACAAAACCTTATAACGTATGCATTTTTACTTCTGAAATAAATGCATCTAGTTTTAAGGATGTTTAGACATTATATTAGGTAAAACTAGGCAAAAAATATCTAGAAAAATATTTTTGGCAGTATAAGGTATTTCTACAATGGCATTAGTAACCATGTCTGCATGACGGGGCATCTACCCTGATAGGTGTAACATTTTGGAGCAAAGTCACATCAGCCAGTGAAACCTAAAAGGTCTAACACACCTGGAGACCTGTCCATTAACATTCCCATTCATCTCAGTGGAAACTGCTAGTGCTAAAGTAGTGCAGGCGGCTTCAGAAGTATATATGACCCGGATGCTCTGCTTGAGTCACATCTATTTCATGCTGTTGGGATTATTTACTATTTACGCTTTTTTTTTTCTGTTTTAGGCTAGCCTATATGTTGCTTGCAAGAAATGCTATTCTATCAGAAAACACAAATTCTCTCTTTGTGGGTGTATTTACACAATCTACCAGCAGGGGCTAATCGGCCAAACTGCGACCCCCTGAGAGAAGCATCACCCGGTGCAGCTTTAAGTAAATCGCTCTCGAAGCCGGCAGATGATATCAGCGACAGCTGATGCGCTTTACCCACCATGCCACACTCTGGAAATGTCACCTGTGAAGACCAACCCAAGGTGACACGTCTATAACTCAGCAGGTGTCATTCTTAGCACGAGACCGCCTCGCTCTGTGGTATCGCTGACAGTAAAAAGACAAAATCCCTTCCCGAGGAGAGCTGGCACAAAGCAGCCTGCTCTTAAATCCAGTCCTTTATGGCCATACTTAGTAATTACTGAACCATGACAAAGTAGATTCTTCATTTCTGACTGCTTCTGAATGTCACTGTCTGAGAGAGCCGGATGGAAGCCGAGAAGATTGGAAACACTATCAGATACACTTACTTTGCACTCTCGGCGGGATTCCTGGGCGAAAGTCACTAATAATTTTAAACCAGCAAATGTGGAATTGTAAGCCGTTCCCACTGCTATTTATAGCTGCTCCGTGAGTCCTCGCTGACAGAGGTTTGACACGAAGGGAAATATCTGAAAGCAGCTCGGTGTAATCGCCTCAAATTGAGACTTTTGCACCATTATTTCCAATCAGAATCCCTTGACACGGAGCCAGCCCTCCGCATTAACCCTTGTTCGCTAACCTCCCTCCCATTCCCTCTCCTCCTCATCCCCTCTCAATTCTCCATGGGATCAATTGTACAATGAATTCTCTACCAACCCCTATATTTCCTCAGAGAGGCTTCTACCTACGCTATCAGCCAAACATGGGGAGTGAGATGGAGGGGGTTGAACAACAAAAAAATAAATCTATATAAAAACCAAACAGGCGAGCTTCTGTAGCTAAATGCTATTTAGCGCTGAGCTGTACCCTGGCCTATGGCAGAGACACTAGTTCCCAGAGAGACGAAATGAAAGATGCTAACAGGAAATGAAAAGGCCATGGGATAAGATCAGGAAATACAATAAGGGGCTGTTGTGTAAACAAGCCTCGATGTCAAAAGTAGATTATCAAGTCTACAGGATGGCAGTGTATTGAGATTGGAGGTGGCCGCATGTTTCATTGTAGTCTGTTTTAATCATGAGTGAAAAGTATGGGCTCGTTTCCAACCCAGAGTAAAAAAATGAGATGCTTACCAGATAAAAATAAGACAAAGTCTAAATTAAGAGAAATATAAAAGCAAACGTGGGATTTAAAGCCACAATTATCTCACTTTGTTTGTTCCTTGCATCATTTGTTGCTCCTGCAACAAAGCCCCTGTCAGAAAAACATGTTCACTTCAGAATGGAATAGTTTCTTTTTACATACACTTAAATTGTCTCTTTGAATGTGAGTGACTTCCAATTATCATCCTCAAAATAAATGAATTGCATTTTTTTTGCACTTTTAATAAAATTGAGCAAATATGACAACTTTTGGCAGTCCAATCCAGGGATGTTATCGGCAACTAAAACTATTAGAAACATTTTTGTTAATCGAAATAAACCCGAAATAAAAAAATATTTAATTTAAATAATCTATTAAATTTTTTTGCCTTGGCAACTAACTGAAATAAGTTGTTACTAACTATAAATAAACAAACACTAAAACTGTAATAAAAACAAAATAAACCTAAACAATAACATTCAACGGACAATTAAAAGGGCATACAAGGGCAAACAAAAAGGGCATAACAAAATAATCACAATCACCATACTTTTAGTCAAATTTGTAACTGTGCATTGTGCAATAATAGTAGCTGTGTGCTTTAACTGTGTGCTTTAAAAAAGCTTTAAAAAATGTGCTTGTTTAGATACTTATGTTTGAAAGTTATAAAGTGAACTTCAAGCAGTAAGTGATACATAATTCATAACATAAACAATATTTAAAAATAGCAGCTCTCAACCAACCCAAGCATCATTATTGATTTTATTCATGGATTCTTTTAAGAGAAACCTTGGAGTTTAATTAGTGTTGTTGGATAATGCATGATTTTACTCATTAGGGAGCGTATTCGATATTAATGTGTCCTTATAGGGAGGAGGCAGCAAATGTCAAGATGAAGAGACTCTTTTGAAATTGTGATCAACATTTTGGGGGTCGAACTCAAGGACCAAAATAAAGCGCAAAGTAATTCAAAGCTTGGTACAAGTGGAAGACCAAAGGACCCTATTTGTCTTCAAAACTCGCTCTGAATGTCCAAACGCGACATTGAAAAGCAAGAAGCATTTGTCCAGAAATCCTCACGTTGTTTGAAGTGGGTGTCTAAAGCTCACATTCAATGAAAAAGTGACTAAATGAGTACAGCATATTAATGTGACCGATCGTTGTTGACTACAGCTGTTTTAGAGAAAAATGCATCGCTTGCAAATCACAAGCAAATTGGCAGCCATTACTGTGCTCTTGCAAATAGCCTTTTTCTCATTCCAAGAAAAGTAATCACAGTAATTGTGTGGGCAATGACTACGGTGAGTTATCTTATCCCAATAAAACCATGTCTAGGATTGTGTTAGAGAGTATTTAAGCAGTCCGTCCACTCAATCCATATCTCTGTGTATCTGAAACACTTGAAACAGAACAAAACAAACAGACGTTTTTCAGTCTGTTTGGGGTGCTGCTCCAATCCAGTTTACCTGCATCAAACTACATAATGAGAGAAACATGTCTATGCAATTATTTGAATGAGTTTCTTTCTCCATGCATAAACAAAACAACCTCTCTTCCTGTGGGCAGTCTTGTCCAGAAGTATTGTTGTTCTTATTGTATGTTTTTGAAAGAAAACACATAACAGCAGTCCAAACTGTCTTCTAAATACCCAGTCTTAAGCCCCTTTCACATAGAGATTCCGGAAAATACACGGAAAAGGTGACCTGGGATTTGACCCGGGTTCGTTTGACTTTGGTTCATTCACACTGCCAGTGATTTTCCTGAATCAGAGAGTGCATTCACATAGCCTGGTTAAAACCAGACACTTCTCAGTCGTAACTGAGTTAGGGTCTGGGGAAGGTTCATTCACAGATCATTTCCAAAGGGGCGTCACCAATGGACGTCGCTCAAATGCCTCTGGGCGCAATTGGATAGACCTTAAAGCCAATCAGATCGATTGTCATCTTGTAAAGCCCGCCTCAACGTTTGTGATTGGTGCCTCGATTTGGAAAGATTGGAAATGAGCTTGAATGGGCTCTTCGCCAGACTAACTTGCAGAGCAAATCTAAATTTGCCGGAAGTTTGTCTGGGTTTTCCCAGGCTAGCGTTCACACACAACCCGTAAAAATCCCGCAAAGACATGTGACATCGATGTGACATGTAATGTCTCAGCAGCGTCTATAGTTTCCTTATGAGCTGCGATTTCTCTCTCGAGAAACCACGCTTGTGCAGTTTTTCTCTGATTCGATCATAAACTAGCGTGCACGTACCGTTCCACGCTAGCGAATGATCCCGGCTTCAGCGTCATCATTACGACACGGCATTGATTACGGCTTTTGTTCACACAGCGCGCGTTCCGGGACTGAACACAGCAATGTTACTAGAGCCCCAACCCGGCATCGATCCCGGCATCAATCCCGGGTCGTGTTTGTGTTCACACAGAAGGTGTTCTGGCAATTTCCCGGCAATTTCCCGGGATCAACGCGCTGTGTGAAAGGGGCTTTAGTGGTTTGCTGTCAACCACTCAACCTTCTTAACTGCATCTGTACAATAAATCTGACTGTGGGAATCTCCGGAAGAAGTCCTGATAAGAGAAACTAGCTTTCTAGAGTTCTCAAATAGACTCAAAATTGCAGAGCTTCCAGGTTAGTAATATCTACTAAATATCTACTTAATTTTTAAAGGTATGCATGCATGCATTTTTATGACTGCATGCTGTGCTGTGAGTTGTATTGTATATGCACACAAATATGGCAGACAAACTGATTTTTTTATGTATGAAATGCAATTATTATTCGATCACCTTAAGATATATGGTGTTAACATACCGTTGACTAAAAGTCATTGTTTTGATATTTTGCTATCTAGTGCAATGACATTCAAACAGTATTAGTACATCTCATGAAGTCACTTCCTTGTACCCCTATACACTCCAGGATACATTATGCTTGTTTCATATCTATTTCATCTCCACTCATTTCTCGCCAGCCTCCAAACATTACACATAATGTATCACAGCAGAACTTTAGGCTATATCACATGAAAGCAGAATTCTGATTGGACAAAACTCTGGGTATCTCACAAAAGTTTTTGCATCAGTAGGGTCATCTTTTACGGCCCTTAAAAATATGGACAACAAAGCAAAATAATGCGCTTTGAAATTTATGGAAGCAGGTAAACACCTCAAAAGTTTGGCGGAGAACTTACTGACCCAAGGCAGGAAATTTCAAAATATAAAGTCTGGGGTTTTAGACAGCGGTGTAAAATGAACTGTGTGGATTCAGTCATGTCTTACAACACACAAACATGGGAGATCAATAAGGAACTGTTTTCTCACTCTTCTGAGGTACAGACAGCACAGGACATGCAATATTTATACTTAACTTCAGAAAATGTCTGAGAGAAAAGTCTTTCTCTGCAAATCTGTCGTTCTGCCGTGAAGTTCAGAAGACAGTGTTTCACCAATGAAATGGAAAATATTTGACCCGATTTTTTTCTATTCTGGTGCTCCTGACATATTCTATATTTTTTTAAATTTATGACCTCTTAGGCATTAACTTTTGTGGTATTACCGGTACTTTCTAAGGCACATTTTCTTAGAAATATGCTATGGACGTACATAGTGGTGCCACGTGTTGAGGAGAGATGTGTCATGGGTTTTACGGAGGAGCTCCGGAAGGATAAAAGGAGGAGTGATGACAGTGTTTGTGTGTTGGTTTGTTTTCATTTCATGCTTAATTCTTTACTTTTGTTTTGTTAATAAAATTACATTGAGCGTAAACTGGTTCCTTGCCTTCTCCTTCCCTGAACTATTAACTTCATTACAAACACATTCTGTAGCAAATATTGATATATATGCAATTAATCAAAATAAAATCTATTATCAACCATAGTAAAAATCTGTTTTGTTTGATATATTCAGTAATAGAGCTGCACAGATAATCGATAAAAGGTCGCGATCTCGATTCAGCACTCACGTAATCTCATTCCTAAATGACAATGATTTGCCTGTGTCTATTAAACTTTTACAAAACTGAACATTCAAATCTGCGTCGGGCCAGAGAGAGCAGTTATCATGAATAGGTATTAAACAGGCGCTTCAACCACACAGTTTTATTATTTCTATGTTATAAATATTCATATTATTACAGAAGTACGGGATAAAAGTTATAGTTCGGATTTAAACACTGATGTCTACGGAAGTTATCAAAATAGAGTAAATCACCTTTTGAAAAGTAACATGACGCTTCAAATAACGATTGTATCAATTACAATGATACTTTGTCATTGAATCAATTATCATGATCAATTATCATTCAAGAGATTCATTCAAAAAACGCCAACATCCAGTAATGACTGTGAAGTCTTTATGAGTGAATTATTGAATCATTCATTCATAAAAAAAAAAAAAAATCAGATTATTAAACATTTTAAATATTAACATTTGATCAGAACCTCTAGTAATTTAAATGTTATTTTGTCTAGTTGTCTGTTCAGAATCGTGGGAGAATTGTGATCTCTGTTCTCTGAAAAAAAAAAAAATGATTCTCAATTTATCCATAATCATGCAACTCTATTCAGTAACAAGAAAATGATTTCTGCAATAATGTAGCCAAGAACACAGCTGGATAACATCTCGTCTGAGAGCGCAGGCCGCTCAGTGAAGCTGATATATGGTGACAATGGACCCTGATGTTGTTGTTCAGTATCAACTCTCACTCCTAATGGAAGAGGAAACTCTGTCCATTTGTGACTGAAATCAAGCCAGCCGCCGCAGAGATACCAAACACCCCCCTGGCATTTCCCAAGGCCTTGATAACATCGCATCTGAGATAAGACACAAAAGACGTTGACTAATCCTAGAGGAGAGAAGAGCACAGATAAAGGTTGTTTGGAGGTAAACAAGTGTGGAAAATGAGCAATGTGAGACTGAGTGGGCTGAGGCTGAGTTTATTAGGGGGGTCTCATTACATTTGGTGTTTACCTTTTATTAACACACATAATAAGCAGCGAGTGTGTTAAAAGGTAAAACCAATTCCCTGAATGCTCTCAGCGCCTACAGAATGTAATGTTCTTAAGATGCTCCTTCAACAGTTTATGTGACTAGAATAAAGCCCGGCTCCTGCGCTGCTGTGCTTAAACACTATTAGCTGCATCCAAAGCGAAACACTGCGTTAAATGCCACTCTTTAATTCATGCCATTGCAACCTCATAACATTCTACATTCTGCTGTGCAAAACCATTTCTTCCAGCAAGAAGAAAATGTGAGTGGTGTTCGCTCATGCAAAATCTGCTAAAATAGCATGATGAAATGTGGTTGCAGAACAAATGCTGCAAGATGCTATTAGTACTAAATATTTAAGGGTTGGTGTTTACAGGATACTCCAAAGAATACCATATTTCTATATTTCTACCATAGCACTATATGCAAAAAAGAGCAAGTATCAACTATTGCCATGTTTTTTGGAAATGCATATGCATGCCACGGTACATACATTTCTATACCATGCTATATATCAAAACACCATCTTTATCATCTGATCCCATGATGCCTGCCACAGTGTTTTATTGTACGATGGAGCGCAAACCTGTTTTTGTCCGTCAAAAATGTGCTTGATACGAGTGAAACAAGAGTTTAACTCTAACCCCTGTAATCCACTGCATTCAGAGCTGATGATCATGCTTTCGTCTATCATTTGACACTCCCGCTCTGCCAGACACAAATACATTCAACATTCAATGGTGACTCAATGTTTTCGGCAGATTTCCTTCAGAGTGGTATCTGCAGAAAAGAAACAAGACAGGAAGAGATCAGGGGTGGTGTGGATAAGTGTTCAAAGCTTTTATTATATTATGACAGAAGCTTTATTGAGGCTTGATGATGGTCCTGCTCTAAGAAACAATAACGTGAACATGATAGCGGTTGTTTCTAAATGTGTTGGTAAATACCCAGAGGCTCAATTTAATCTTGAAGCTGTTCTTAAACGTCAAAGAGATGGAGAATGTCTTCAGATGACACCACGTCAAGGAAAAGCTCACTTAAAAAAAATGCAGTAATCTTACAGCTTTGTTTACAGATAACATCAATATGAGAACTTCTGATTTGCTGGCATTTTGACAATAGATTCTGCTCACAAAAAAAATATGTTAAATTATGGAGAAGGTTGTATGTGCGAATGCTCCGTTTGACTTTCAAATGAACCTCGTTTCTTCGGCTAAAGTTTCAGTTCACAGAAAGCATCACTTCACAGTTCAAGCGTTTACACAGTTCAAGGGTCACATCCACAAGCAACTGGAAGTATCCCAACATTTCCACTGCTAAATTAATTAGCAATACTTCAGACTGCTTAAAGGTACAATATGTAAGATTTTTGTAATAAAATATCCAAACATCATTTGCACGGTGTGATATATTTCCTGCAGTTTTGTACTTTTAAAAAAATAATTAATTTCAGAGAAATTCCAATTTAAATAACGGCTCATCCCTGTTCATTGTCGCCGGTCAATGACGTAATATCCGCGTTATCCCTGTTTTCCGCTCGTACTGCCATAGTAACCATGGCGACAGACATGGACAACTGCGTTACATCTAGCGGCACGCTCACGCTGTTGTTGTTTCGTTCAAACATTATGGATCATGGCAAGCAGACTTTAGAACAAAAGGAGAACTAAAATGAGGATTAATATCAGCTTGGCGTTTTAGAGATGCCGAGAGCTAATGTACATGTACATAAATGTACATAAAACGAATCAATGTTATATAGCTCAGCATGATGAAATGTTAGTATATGATCAGTATGTTATTCTAATGTTGATCTAGCTTACTTCTAGTCTCATACAGACAAACTAACACATAGAATAACATAACTTTCAACACACTCAAATGTTGTTTAGTGTGATAGTGTAGACCAAGTGAAACAGCGCTGCGTTACCTCACAAGTTTAATTCGTCATGTAAACTGACCTGTGTGAGTAATTCAGCACTTGCGTGTAACATTAGTTCGGTAGAATGAAATATCCTTATTCCTTTATATCCGCGGGACTCGCGTGTGATATCGGTCTCTCATTAGCAATCGCGCCCTGCTTCACACCACAGTCATGTTTAAAACATCAATGTATTCACTCATCCATAAACATTATTAGATCCTTAAGCATGACCACAAGTTCCATAATTCTACTTATGCGTCAACAACCTATGCCTTTGTTATTGTAAGAGGTTAGCGACCCCTAGCAGCAAAAAACAAAAACAAAAAAAAAACATATTGAGGCTTTAATGTTGTTTGAAAAATAAACAACTCACATTGGCAAAACTCCAGTGTTGTATGGATCCTCTTGTATGGCTTTCAATGCCAGTATAACATTTCTGTGATATTGCTGGTGTATGTATTCATACATAGTCTTATTATTATCACTACTGCTTAGTGATCTATTATGCTTTTTTAACATTTTCAACTTTTCAAGTGTTGCTGTTTGAGCATGAAAAAGCTCTGCAAAGTTCCAAAGCACATAGTCCCTCCAGCGGGAGTTATTCTCTATATCAGTGTCACTGTTTCTAACACAGTTTGTTAGTAGCTAGTGTGTGGAAACTCCGGTTTGGGATCAGTACGTTTTTTTTATTATTATATATATATTTTTTTTAAGGAAAGTAATTAATACTTTTATTCAGCAAGCATGCCTTAAACAACCAAAAGTGACAGTAAAGACATTTATAATGTTACAAAAGATTAGATTTTTTTGTTTGTTTTGTTATTTTAAAATGCATGCCATCAATATCATAGGCAAAATGTCCCACAGCCATCCATTAAAAAAGATCCTGCATGGCCATATCTAGGAACCAGAATATCATAGAGACTCTTTTGGCTCAGAAACCACTTAGAAATGACCCTAGCAAAAGCTTAGCAAATACTGGGAAAGTACGGCCGAATTTGCAAAACACACACACACACGCACACAGACACACATACACACACACACACACACACACACACACACACACACACACACACACACACACACACACACACACACACACACACACACACACACACACACACACACACACACACACGCACGCACGCACGCACGCACGCACGCACGCACGCACGCACGCACATGCACATGCACATGCACACACGCACGCACACACACACACCCTCATCGTTTGACTGGCACATTTGATCTTCCCTTCTCGCTCACTGATGAGTTTTCGTCTATGATTTTCAATAATTTCTGGAAGTGCTGCTGCGTCAGAAGGAGTCGTGATGTTGGGGTGGCGCTAAAACAAATAAAGACAGAACAGAGGAAAACACCAAAATAGTTCTATGCCCACGTACCTCTTGATTGGCATCACTGTTTTGTCAGCGGGACGCTGTAATTGTTTGTCCTCATAATTACTGTGACAAAATGACAGTCTTTTAACTTTAAAGCACAATGAAGAAACAGCACAAGAGGAAGACTGTCAATAAAAGTGGAGAAAAGTTGGGGAAGTTTCAAACGGCATCCTATGAAGAAGAAACGTCTATCTCAATTGTTTCTAGTCAGCAATGCGATGAATTTGAGAGCAAAAGGAGACTATTATGTTTAATTTGAGAAAAAGACATTAATAATATCACACAGTCTCCCATAGAGTTTCAGAAGAGTTTCATAGAGTTTTCATACTAAAGTCTATCAAACGTTCTCATTAAATTCTCCCAAGATTGGCTGTTATCCACAAAAAAATTATTTTTCATTTTTCTGTTCAATAACATATTAGTTTCCATTGTGTAATATATCAGTGCCTGTCGTAGCAGAATCAGAATTCTTTTTCACAGATGCACCAGGAATTATGGATATTTTTCTTTCCCTTTTTGTTTTTGATCACAATGATTCGTTTTGTCAGTGACTGTACCGCCTGCAGCAAAACTGGACCCGTCATAACACGAACACTTCAGACGGCTCGGTGCCAGGCTTAAACATGGACCAGAGTGAGATTAAACCTCATGACGTTTCAGAACGGTTTTCCAGAATCTGAGACCATCACTGTCTCCTGCAGAATGAATCGCTCACAATGCGCCGCAGGGCATATCATTAAAAAAAAAAAACATCTGAACATGATTCAAACTCACATTGTTGTTTTCATCCTCGAGATATCAGACTCCACACTTTGGAGGATTTCATAAAGTCTTGGTTATCTTCAGAGGTCTTCACCTGTCCACAAAGACGCAGAATACTAGAATAAAACACACACACACACACACACACACACACACACACACACACACACACACACACACACACACACACACACACACACACACACACACACACACACACACACACACACACACATATATTATATAATATAATATATAATATATAATTAATTTAAATAAGTTGAAGTAAAAATAAAGCTAAATAAATATTTAAAAAGCTAATTAATAAAAAAAATTAATGCACATAAAATTACTAAAACAAAAGCGAATTCAAAAAATTAATAAAAAGATTATAGTATATAAGTAAAAGTGCTTATGCATGGTTGCCAGGGTGTTGCTAAGGTATTCTGACAGGTTTTCTAGCATGTTACTATGAGGAAGTCAAAATCGAAAGAGTCCACTCTATAAAAAGACTTCGATCTTCTTGGTTTATCAGAATTTTATCATTCTCAAGGCAGAAAATCAGAAAGTCAGAAAGCTTATAAAAGGATTAGCATTATATGCAGCTTCTTTCAACAAACACATCTTTAACGGAGCGGGACGAGTTACATATTGAATATCATATTCTTTTGACTTGAGGCCAGTAAGCAACCGTTAGAAAAGACTTAGAAAACCCTAGCAACCAAGAACATCCCAGAAAACACCCAGAATTGTAACCAATTAAAACAGAAACCACTTAGAATTTAATATAAACCATCCAGAACATCCTAGAATCCTCCTAGACCCTAGCAACCGGTTAGAACATCACAGAAAACAAAGAGAACACCCTAGCAACTACTTAGTACATCCCAGCAACCATTTAGAACGTAAACAAAAATAATAAAATGAAAACACCTGTCTCTTCAGAATTTTAGAATGTTCTAAACCAGACTAATCACTTGTTTTCTCTCAGCCACCAGCTGTTACCTAAAACATTTTATTACGGAGTGATTGAACAAAATTCAAATGGACTAAAATATCAGAGTTTCAGAAGATATATAAAGAATATAAAAG
Source organism: Gila orcuttii (assembly GCA_026230005.1). Lineage (NCBI taxonomy): Eukaryota > Metazoa > Chordata > Actinopteri > Cypriniformes > Leuciscidae > Gila > Gila orcuttii. Next base: position 65,450,060 of record JAPDVR010000002.1, on the reverse strand, counting down.
AGTAAGAGTTATAAAAGAATAAGTGGCATAAATACTGCAGTTAAAGGGATAGTTCGACCAAAAATTAAAATCCTGTCATCATTTGCTCACCCTCACGTCATTTCAAACCGGTTTCACATTCTTTTTTTTCTTCTGTGGAACACAAAAGATGAAGAGGAAAAAAACAATGGGGTCTAAACTTCACTGCATGATCAAAAAAAAAAAAAAACACATCTGAGACCCCCCCCCCCCCCCAAAAAAAAAAAAAAAAACATTTCCTTTTGTGTCAATGCACCTCCAGCTACTATAATTTGACTTCATGCATCTTCCGGGAGGCGATGAGAACACCCTGTGCATTTTTGTCAGAGTCACTTTAGCTGTGCCAGAAAAGTCAGTATTGTCTTTCCAGCCGCTGCGCCTGAAGCCAGACCCCCTACGCCTGACTTCTGAGTTAAAGTACTTGATGCAGTGAAACCTCCCACTGCATTCAACTCAACCTCCAGCTAAAGTAGTTCAGAAGCAATTTAGATTCATGGGAAATGTCTTTTTTTTTCTGTGAAATGTGAGGGTGCAGGGGAGAAAAGCCCCCAGACCCGTTTGATGTGTAGGCAGTCGCCATCGCTGTGCACTTTGGGGCGTCAGCATGAGTCTCGCTGCGTGACGCATTCTCTGCGCTCACCTTTCATGTGTCTGTGTGCGCCTGCAGTGATCAGAGCCGCTGAGTAGTTACAATGAGAGAGAGAGAGAGAGAGAGAGAGAGAGAGAGAAAGAGAAAGAGAGAGAGAGAGAGAGAGAGAGAGAGAGAGAGAGAGAGAGAGAGAGAGAGAGAGAGAGAGAGAGATATGGAAATGAGAGATACTGCAAGACTAGATGGTTTACAAGCATGCCCAGTAAATTAACAATAATGAACAAAAAAAAATGATGGTGTGTTTATTAAAAGCCAGAAATATACTGTGTAAAAAATCCTATTTTAAATGAAAACTGACCTGGAAAACAAAAGTGCAGGCTATTAAATGAATAGTTCACCTAAAAATGAAACTTCTGTCATCATTTACTCACACTCATGTCATTCCAAACCTGTATGTGAAACACACAAAAAAAAAAACATTTTGTACATGCAATGTAAGGCAATGGGGTCCAATGTTGTTTAGACTCCTTTTCTAAGTGTGTTTTGTTTTGTTGCATTATCTTTTTTCTTATTTTCTAACAGCCATAACATAAAATTTTATTATAGGGAGAATTGCACTCTTTTTTGGAATTTCAAATGCACTAATGACTTGAATTGACCCTTAAATAGACTTTGGATTGTCTATTATATATGGATACATTATTTTAATAGCTTCATGTCTATAGAAATGTATTACAAAACCTCACACGCATTTGTCCTGTTTGCATTTTTATCATGAGCTGACATGGTGAAATATTCAATGTGCATTACATGCAGAAGTGTCATCATTCACTCATCACATCACCCCAAATTTGTCATTAAACACAAAAAGCAATGTTTAGTAGAATGTGCATGCTTGCTGTTTCCAAAACAACAACATATATAATGATGGACTGTCAAGCTCCAAAAATAACAATTCAAATTTATGATCAAAACAAATATATTCCATTCTGAAGCCATATGATACAGTAGTTTGTGTGAAGACTTATAGAATATAGCATGAGTCATATGGATTTTTTTTAATTTTTTTTTTTTTTATTACAGCTGTAGGCATAATGTTAAAATTTCTCCTTTGGGGGAAAAAATCTAAAAATTTTTTAATGAACTATATCTTTAAATAAATAATTCCAAGTTTTAGGCGCCAGCATATTTACACATGGGTAAATTCATCCAGTGTGAGTGAAAGAATGAGTGTGTTTTCAGAAATCCTGTGTGGGAGGGAAAAGGGGAGTTTGAGATGCAGCAAAGGCAAGAAACAGCAACCGCAATTTGTAAATGCAAATTCAGCTCAGTTGAGCATGTACCCGCGCTGAAGAGAAATACTGCGTGTGTGTGTGTGTGTGTGTGTGTGAAGGGAAGAGAGTATGGGGATGTTCATGCGTCATTCGGAAGAGAATGAGAGTATGTGCGTCTGTGAATCAGTAGTTTTAGTAGGGAGGGGGTCTCGTTTGAGCATGCAGATGAAAATGCATTTCGTTTTAATTGTCCAAGTTTTACGCTTGAAGTCTTATTTTTTTCTTATGGATATTACAAAAAGATAAAATAATAATTATTTTGTCATTTAAACATGTGGATTTAGAAAAACAATAGAAAATGTGAACAAAATGAGGTCAACCACATTCAAATAAAAGCAGCTCTACAAGATTGTCTCTGAAGAGTTTGTCAGGAATAGTGTTCGGATAAGAAAGAGAACGTGCAAAACTGTATCAGAAAGAGACATGGCAGGCTGAAAGGCAAATGACAGGAGGAAAGCATGCATGTACTTCTCAATGAAATGGAGGAGAAGAAAACACATAATAATTGTTATTCACACAACTCTGCTTGCATCCTGAAATTCAAACATTCATACATAAATATAGGGATTGACAAATAAGTGTCTCAAAGCTTTTATAAAATGGTTGTATAATACCTAAAATCCTCCAATACTGGTTGAAAAGCATCCCAAGATGGACCTCATAAAGTTTGGTTGATGAATGTCCAGAGATAGCCAGAGATTGAAACTAGAAGCTGCTCAAAGTTTTAATTTGTGTCCCTAAATCATTATATTTACATGTGTGTTATTGCACAGTCTCCATGACTGAATATTACTAATGTAGAAAACAGTCCTGATAAAGAATGAGTATGTGTGTGTCTTGCTTTGACTGGTAGTGTAGCTACAGTATATGGAAGTGCAGGACACAGCTTGACTTTCGATGTCTAGAGGCCGTTGACATGGAGTGATCCATCAACGGCCCCTAAGGACACATTTCCCACCCATCAACCACTGCTCCAGTCAGTCGCTTTGCTGCGCTCACCGTCCATGATGGCGTTCACGCTGTGCAGCACGTACAAATGCGAGCCGGCACTTCCAGAACATTTAGTAGAGGCTTTTCCTATCTGACATCATCCATGATGGACTGCACTCCTCTGAAGGACGGAGACTCTGAGAATGAGTAAATGACAAGGATGTCCACGAGGATGAAAAGGAAACGCATACATTAAAAGTATTCATGTAAAAAAAAAAAAAAAGACTTTACACATTTTACAAAAGTGGCTGAAATAACTAAATTACTCCAATTCCATACATCAAATGTAGTGAATGACAAAAAAGAAGACTCTTCTACTCACCAAGGCTGCTTTGATTTGATTAAAAACAATAAAAACTGTAATATTATTATATTAAAAATGTAATTTATTCATGTGATCATTACTGTGATTACTCCAGTCTTCAGTGTAACATGATCCTTATTCATATTTTTTGAGGAAACTGCGAGAAAAGTTCCAAAGAACAGAATATATTTGAAATCGAAATCTTCTGTAACTTAATAAATAGTAAAAATCTTACTGACCCCCAAACTTTTGGAAGGTAGCGTACTTGTGAACAGCACTATCATATGAAATTGAAGTGAAAAAAGGGTCTATAAGTATACCAAAATGACACAAAATTAAGTTTTTCTGTAGAATGTCTAGATACTAATCCATCACATAAAAAACATGACACAGAACAAAAACGAATCAGGCAAAAGGCAGGAACAGAGCACAGCTAAAAGTGTGTCATTTTCACCGATTATCTAAACCACCACCAGCGCACAGAGTCTTTTATGCTCCAGTGCCTTCGGTTTTTTCGACTTTTTGAGCTTTCAGATGCTCACAGACATCATTTATCATTACATGGTAATTGTCATCGCCATATTTGATCCGTGACCACACAGAGAACTTCAAAAAGCCAAATGACAGCACACCCACCAAGAGTTTAAAAGAGAAGCCGGCCGACCATGAGCAGGCATAGTAACACACTCTTCTTATTTGACAATCTTTTGCTCTCTTCTCACCAAGCAAAATGTCCTCGTTATGTGCCCTCATTAGCTGCTCCAAACACCCACACGACTCGACTTAAACACACCCACATGTATTAAAAGGAACCCAAATTGTCCTAGGCCTCTAATGCTGCACAATGTGTGTGTGTGTGTGTGTGTGTGTGTATACAGAGGAAAAGAAAGAAAGACGAGGCCTGTTTGAAGATATGTGAGTCAGGCGGCGCTCGGGTCTGATCTGTCTCTCTGATCGCTGCCCAAGCTTTGACACGACTGATGAAACCGGTAAAACATCCGGCTGCAACTGAGCTCGCTTAACCTCGGTGAGTGGGTCTCCAACCAGGATGTCATCCTTCACACTCCACTGGAAGAGTTTAGACGTCGTTAACACACTTTGGGTGTGTGGCGGTCCCTGGACAATAAGCCTAAATCACAACCGCACTTTGTTTTGACATAAAAATAAAATTTCAATGCACACGAAAGAACAATTAAGTATCTTTAATGCAAAACGCAAGGACTCCCTAGTGCTTGAGCTGAAACTCAAAAGCCCAGTGAATTGTAATATTAATATTATGCCTTTAATAAAAAAGTTAAAGGGGTCATGAACTAGCTTTTTAAAAAATGTTATATTGTTGTCTGAGGTCAACTTATGACGTTCGCTTGGTTTTTACATTCAAAAACATCAAAATGAATAAGTAATAGGCTATTTTCTAACCTTGTTTTGAGCCTAGCTCAAAAACGCTCGGTTTTTATGGGCGTCTCACATTGAAGACTTGGAAGTAAACGCCCACTGCTGTGAGTGGATAACAGTTTTGCATATTATAAGGAGTTTCAACTCACTCGTCAGTAACGATTAGACTGATACACATGTACACATAATTATTAGATATCAAACGATCTGTAACAATGCCATATTAGCCTATCAGATTATTATTATTTTTGAAATAAAAATTTTACTCACATAAGTGTGTTGCACCATTCCTGTCGGATCCAATATAGAAGGCACAGCACCGTTTTCTAATCTTAATCGGTCTGCAAATCCAGTCTCGACCTGTGTCTTGTTTACAAAACAATCCTCAGTGAAATGAAGCGAACAAACGGACAATGTTTTACCCACATCAGCTGGAACGTCATTAAAAATAAAGTTTAACCAAGCATTCCTATTGGAATCCAGAGGAAGCTTATGCAGCGACTTTCTTCTTCCACAACCAGGCACTGCACAATATTTTGTAAATGTCATGTTTATTGCTCGGTAGCTCGATCCGGTTTGTCATCACGAGGTAGGCCCATGTTATTTAGCTATGCGTGTAATGCGCGAATCGGTGGGCGGGGCTAAAGTAGCCGTGTTGAAGTAGGCGTTGATCTTCTTCAGCGGGGGTGGTGTTTTATCCTCTTTGACGTCATTGTTCCCCACTTTGAAAAACGAGTCGTTTGCTGAGCCTGGTGTCAATAAAAGCATTTATAGGACTAATAAGGACGTTTTCAGTTCTGAAATTTACAGGATATTCTTATAATATGATGACCTCTTAGATGTCAAAAGCTCAAGGAAAATTTGATTTTTCAGTTCATCACCCCTTTAACAATAGGTTATACTCAAAGGTGCATACTTTTTTGCCCGTATTTTTCTAAATCAGTTCACAGTAGAGGAAGAAAAGTGTGCACGAACTGCTAAATCGTATCATATTTAGAGCATAGCATGTACCGGTAATGCATCATACAGAGAAATAAATGGAAACATTTGCTAATTAAGTCCCAAATCACACAATTTCAAAACATGAGGCAAAAAAAAAAAAAAAAAATACTGGAGTAAGGTGACCCATACCTGGGGTTATTAACTACAATTTTGCATAATATTTCAAATTCATTTGATAGTATTTTAGTTACTGAATGATATCAAACAAATCAATCAACAGAATCCCTGTCAAAAATACAATTACTGTATATAAATTATACATAGGCCTATATTTTTGTATTAATAGAAAATGAATTCCGATTGCATTGTGACTAACATGTACGTCTAAGTAGGAGAATGATTATTATTACAATAATGCATTAATAATTGTGAAATTATACTTTATTACTAACATTTTATGAAATGATATTAAATTAAATAATAAAATGAAATATCATCTCACTGGTCTTCTTTCCACAAGGATCTCTATATATATATATATATATATATATATATATATATATAACTCCACCAAACTTTTGTTTAAGACCCCTCCCCATCTCATAATTCGCAAACCTGACCAAAAAGATCTAAATGTGAAAAAATAACGAGTTTCTAAATAACAAGTACTTTCCAGCACTTCAATAGTAAATATTACAACTAAAACCCCAACATCTCATGTCACTTCCTGTCAGTATAGTTCAGTGGTTCCCAACCTTTTTTTGTCTGAGACCCCCTTTTTCCCAAGAAAATATTTTGGGGCCCCCTTCACATTTAATGATATTATCGCTCTTGTAAGCTTGCAGCAAGGATGACAAAATATGTTGTTTTCAAACAAACGGTATGTTTACTACAACCAGATATGTTTATGCACAAATGATAGCCTATAATATTGAAAATACAATAACAAAAACATCAGTAGGCCCTTTGTAATTTAAAAACGTAAGCCTAGGAGAAGCCTATATTGGCCCTTTTTGAAATGCAAAACCAAAAATATTCACACTGGTGTGTAGGTAAAAAAAAGAAAGAATATAGGCTATTACTAAATGACTGCTGTCTGGGGCCTCAATACTTGCAAGTTATTTGTGAGGCTTTATTTTTTATGTTTTTGGGGCTTTAGCGAGCGATAATAAACTTGCGTTTATTAACAGAATAATGCGTCTTTTCGGAAGAACATTGTAGCCGGAACTACTTCTCTCTGTGTACGTCTATGACGAGTCACGCAGGTACTGGGCTACCCCGCAGTGGCAGCGATCCGAACCAGTGTAAAATAGTCCCAATGTAAACACTTATTATAGGTGTACCATAGTGGTTCAGGATAAGACAAAATCACGGATTGATGGATTCATGATGTACTCGCTCATATACATTTTGAACAGAAAAAAGTTAAGGACTTTTATTTAATGCTCATTGCTCAAAACTTTTCAAAATATGACGCGACCCCCCACAGAGCTCGCTGAGGCCCCCTTGTGGGGCGCGACCCCCCTGTTGGGAACCGATGGTATAGTTTCAGGCAACTAATGCATTTTGACATTTTTTCACACTCCCCTTTTTTGCTACTCCCCCGGATTTGAAATTTGCAAGATCGCTCTTAGCCTGTTACCATCATCTCCTCACACTGAGCCGAACACCTAGCGCATGCCTTTCAAGCCCAAACACACAGAGCGACGGATACTACACCACTGGTGACCGGTCTGAGCAGAAACACACAGAAAGGGACTCTGGCAGCCTTCTGTGATTAGTCATGCAAGGCCTCACCATGAAAACGCTGCTCTGTCACTCCAGATTTCATAAAGCCTCAGACTTTCGTTTGGTAGAATGTGCTTGGTAAAACTGTAAACTGGCCAGACATTTTTATGACATTATGGATTACACTATAGTTTCTTTGTTTTCTGTTCAGTTTAGCATAATGCAACATGCATGCAGCATACAAAAGTATATTTGGGCTCTCATAGTATAACTTAATGTCTAAATGTCATTAGCTATGTTTTCATCCACATATTTTTGGGATCTTGCATAAAAAAAAAAAAAAAAAAAAAAAACACGACAAAATAAGATAAGATAATTTCTGATAAGACGACGTGCGCATAAACCTCAACGGAAACACATTTACAGAATAAATCCAGCGAAGCGCAACAAAATTAACGTGACTTTGCCTCAACGGTGGATGTGATTGGATAACTGGACTAACCAGCGGATCAATTTCATCGCACAGCATTTCAAATTTGATCGTTCTGAAATGCCAAAGTCTGTCATCAGAATGATTAGGTTTAATTCCCTCCCAGGAGCGTCTAACACGATTGCGTTCCCAAACACCAGGCATCCAAACACAAGATAACATGACAGCATGTATTGCGTTTCGTCTGACGCTCTGAGACGCAAGATATTTATGATGTAGGAAAAAAAGAGTCACAGTTTCTTCCCCAAATGTAGCATTTCTATTACAGATTTTTTTGTGTGCAATTTCCCAAGAAGTGGTGATTTTGTGCTGTTGAAGACATGGGATGAAAAAGGTGCTTTATTCGCACATTTTATGCGATATTCCAATTTTGCGCATCCGTTAAATTCGCAACTTTGGATAGAAGCATAGCATTAGAATATGTATATATATATATATTTTTTTTCTTTTTCCTTTTTTTTGTGGTTTACTTTGTATGCTCAAATTGAATGTGCAAAAATACATAGAGCAACATGCATGCAGGATGCAAAAGTATTTCACACTTAATGTCTTTGCATTCTAATACAGTTTTTTTGTCAAATGTTTTGTTTAAAATTTGTGCTTATGCATCTTTATTTTAAAAAAATTACACCTGGTTTGTTATTCTGTTGTCTGAAATGACATTCATGCATTAAAAAAAATGCATTTTACTCTGTATGCTCAAATTTACCATGCAACATACATAATGCAACGTGTGCGAGCAGCAAGCAACATAATATGATATAATGTGACAACGGTCATAAAATAATAAATAAATAAAAGTTTACAGGCACATACATTGACAGCAACACTAATATTTACATTCAAACCTGATGTTTTCTCATGAATAATACAAGGAAATCTCATGAAATGTGACATCAGACGATAACTATGGATTTAAAGAATCTTTCACAACAAGGTTTCAGTGGCGCATAGGAAAACGCCATCGGTGTGACTTTTCCTTGCGAGAACGTGCAGTTCAAAGAAACTGAAACGAGGAAATATGAGAGAGGGGGTCATTCTTTTCTATGGGATTGAGAAATGATGGCAGTGCATCCGAAGGCTAGGCCTCTTCAGTCCATATGCCTGCCAGCAAGAATGATGAGTTATGCCTTTAATCTAGTTTGCCAGGGATTGATGCTCAAGCCTGTGCAAGTGCATCTTGGCTTGCCAAAGCGGCTTTGACCTCTCTTTTTTACTGTAGTGGAACAATCCTGTATGGTTTGAGAACGAGGTTAAGAGAGCTATATAAAGACAAGGGGAAGAGAGAGCGAGATAATTGGAGGAAGTGCATGGGCATCAAGTAGGAAAGAGAAAAGTAAGAAATGAAGAATGTATTCTTAGGGGAAAAAGGAAGAACTGAGGGGCTGTAGCTGTCATCTGGTTTGATGAAAGCCTTGCTTGCTGTATTACACGAATTACGTAGTACATGTATTCCAACCTTTCTCATACTTCCTGCTGTAATCCATGCGTTTAGTATTCAAAGCCTCTTTGACTTATGACAACTTCAAATTCCAACCAGGAAGGATTAGGCCAAACAGCAAATGGCTTATGGCACCACATAAGTCATTTCCCTTAGGATTCTCGTATTTGTTTTTTTCAATCCCACACTTGGAGATCCTTTATGCAAATTTGTTTATAGATCTGCATAGTTGCTGTGCTTGAACACAATATGCAAAACTACAGCAATTCATTGTTTTTGTGTCTTAATCACATCACTTGAAGATGATCAGTAAAAGATGACTCGCATTTTCTTACAATATGACATCAGAAAAAATGTAGAAGATAGACTACTTTTATTGTACCTTTATGGTGCATTTTGTCCTTTTTGGAGATTGACAGTCACTGTAAGCGTTCATTGTATGGAACAGCCTGAAATAAAAAAAGAAAATTAGGTGGCTAATGACTGAATTTATATTTTTGATTAGACAAAAACCCCTTAAAACACCCTCTAAAGCATTTTCTCATCCCAAGACATGTGCTTGCAGTACTAAAAACACTTTTATTTTTAACCCAGAAGACTGATTACTTGAATGATGAGAGAGTCCTTTCATTTTTTTTTACATGTTGACAGGTTGCTCTTCTTCGGTTCGAAAAGAGGAAGGCCACAGCAAACTACAATTTAGTACAGAAAAACTATTATTTTCAAGCCTTACATTTCTATCAGAAATAATTGAAAGACTATTTTGGTATTTTTAAGATTAACCAGAATAATTACGGAATTAAGAACAGACTCTAATCAATAATTTGCATACACCATTGTTCTAAATTCTTTTTTTCAAGACAAAAGATAAATCTGCTTTTTTTTTCTTCTATGGAATGGCATTTGGCTCTGACGATACGTTTAAAATAAGCATCCCCCCGTTGCTATAAAGAGAGAGAGAGAGAAACAAGGGTTGCTTAATGAGCAAAGGCTTTCACAAGCCCATTATTAAAGACTTGGAGAGATGAGGACTTTTTACAATTACGAGACTCCCACTTATCTTGTCTGGGCAGACTCCACTGAGAGAAGAAAGAGAGGAAAAGCTGTCCACTAAGCTAACAATTACTGTTGCTCCAGCCTGCTTATAAGAGTGAGCGCCGATTACTTGCTGATGCAAACGGCTTTGGCCTTTGTCAGTGCCAACTTCTTTCCAGGCACCGTAACTTACTGTCTCCATTAACTGTTTGTTATAAACAAACTGTGTTAATGTCCAGTAGTGGCCGGTTTACACAAGGAGATACATATGCTGCCTTCACATCCAAGCAGAATTATCGTAAATACGAGTTTCCTAATTAAAAAAATTGGACATGAACAAGTCATATTTACCACTGGAAAACTCTGGAATCATTTTGATGGGCAGGCCATAAACTTTAAACATTACGCCAAACGATTGATGCCTTGTCTTGTCAATAAAGTTGTGCATATTTACACATATGAATAACCATTTGAAACCTATTGTATGTTTTATACACAGCAAAAATATCCTGTATTTGACAAAAATTCCAGAACCCCCGAGAAAGATTTCTTGTGGATTTTCCGGTAGCACGTAAAGGCCAAGAGGGTCCAAAATGAACTTTTAGCATGTATATATTTCTTACTTACCAAGACATTTTATTTCCATTTTTATATAAAAACAGACGTACGTTTTTAAACAAAAAATTATAGCTCCCTGGACAAAGTTTTGAAGGTAAATGTTCTGCTGAGGTAAAACCGCAAGAGTTAGACTTTCATTCTTTCTGTTACGAATTGGAAGACTCAGTAGGATCCATTTGCAGCTTTTAATAAAGGAACGTCAAAACAGGCAAGGGTCAGGCAACAGCAAAACAGGGTGATCAGAGAACAAACACAGAGAGTAGTCAGGTCACAGGCAGAAGTTCAGGGCAGGCAGCAAGAGACAATAATCCAAGAGCAATCCAAGTCCAGACAGGCAGCAAACAGGCAGCAAACAGGCAGCAAACAGGCAGCAAACAGGCAGCAAACAGGCAGCAAACAGGCAGCAAACAGGCAGCAAACAGGCAGCAAACAGGCAGCAAACAGGCAGCAAACAGGCAGCAAACAGGCAGCAAACAGGCAGCAAACAGGCAGCAAACAGGCAGCACTCCGAGGTCAATAAACAGATCAGTAGAATAGTGGAAAATGCTCAGTGATTACAGGCAATGGCAATGCAATACTTCGCAGTGGTCTTCTGTTTGAGTGTGGTTTATATGGAGTGTCTGAATGAGATGCAGGTGAGTGTGCAATCAGTCCCAGGTATGAAGCATTATGGGAATTGTAGTTTTGTGAAGTGATCAGTCTGATGTGGAGTGCCCTCTGGTGACTCTCAGGGGCACTCCAGCTGGTGATCGTTACACTTACATTGCAATAGAAATTACATATTAAGTTGTGATTAATAAAACAAGTTAAACACCAACCGATCAACATGCAAGCAAACAAATATAATTAATTTAAGATATAAATAGAAATATTAATGCACTGCTTTTGGAACGCAACTATTAAATGAATGATTCAATGACTCATGCATAAAGACGCTTGTTTAGTTCCTAACTGAATCAACGTTTGTGAACGAATCAATTGAATGAATCATTTAATGACTCAAGTCATTGTTCTTGAAAAAACGGTGTTTTTGAACAAATTGGATTAATGACTCGCTTTAATGACTCACTCATAAAGACAGTCACTTGTCGCCCCCTACTGGCAAAAAGATGTCACTTGCAGAAAGAGTCAATAAAACTGTCTATTTAACTCTATGTTGCACAAAATAATATATTTTCAGTTAAAATATATGTTTGACTGGTGAATCATGAAGTATTACAGGATAAAAAAATTGGTAGTGTGGTAGTTGTGGGACTGAAAAGCATAATGACAGTAGTGGTAAAGCAAGCTGTCTCCTGGTAGAAAATGTACAACTTGTGGTGGCCTGAGCCATCCCTGTAAATCTCTGATTCAAACTCTTATTTACTGTTTGAGGTGCAGATGCAGAGCTAAGAGAGGTGTACATCACTGAAACTTCCTGTGAGCTCTGACAAAGAGCTGGTTCAAATATATTGTATATATATATTGTATAAAGAAAAATTACATTCTCTAAAAATTATTTTTCAAGATTTTACATCAGTAATGTTTTAATAATAATTCTACGCTGCATAATTTTTCATACAACTGTAAATTAAAAATGTTCATTTAATGACTTATTGCAATACATTTCAAAGGCCAAACAAAATGCAACATGACATTGTTTGACAAGGAAGCTTTTGTCTTGTCACTTCAATAGTTTCAGGTTTATCCTGAAAGTCTTCTTGACCAGTTGCCAATCCTATTTATATTGTTGTACTAATTATGCACAATCATACTGTTAATTGCATTTTATTATTTGCATTTAGCATTCTAACTATTGAGGATCATGCAAACTAAGACTCGATGAACAGCATGAACTGCTAGAAATCATTGCTTGTGAAGGAAACAGCTGCTTATTACATGCCAAATGTATTCACCACCATCCTTTGCTTTGCAATTGAAAGCCACGACGTGACTGACAGGTTTTATTTTGTTCTCTAATGCTTTCTCTCTATTCTTTTAGAGGAAGGTGGCATGCATTGCCCCACAGACAACAGAGATATGTCAGGTGTGCAGCTAGCGATCGATTAGGATTGGACAATTGCACGATTGCATTTGCTCCGAGTGTATCCGGTTTGTGTCAGGGAATGCAACGCTCTGCCCCAGGTGCGGGTCGCGATGCTTCGGCTCAGTGTCAAGATCATTAAACAGAAGAAAGGATAACCGTCAAATCAGTGCACCACAGCAAATGGGGGATTCAAGCTGTGCCTTTTCCTCCTCAAATGCCTGGCATATACTTGAAAGCCTTTCAATGTATAATGATGAGCTTTTAAGGCAACAAGATTGACAGGTTTGCTGCTTTGAACATTTGATTTGTAGCTTCAGCATTAGTAAACCAGGATTACCCTCTGTTTCTACTTCGCCCCCTAAGTGGATATGAAAGACAGCAGCGCAGTCTTGCTAATTGCTTGTAATTGACCAGAGTAAATCGATCAGAGTCTTGATTTGGTTTGCTGAAGGGCTTGAGAAAGGTTTAAGGGTATGTTTGGAAAGGCTGTCTTCACCATCTGCCAATCTCTCTAACAATTTTGGCTTCCCTGCAACAGCCTTAATATAACCCTTACCGTGCAGATCTGCAGAAGTCCATCAGCTCACAGAGAGATCTGGGCAGGAATCCACTTAGCACAATCTAGCCATTACACATAGATCAACACTGATTATTTGAAGAATTACCACCTGTAGTGTATCTGTGCGAAAGGGTATTCAATGGTAACAGCTTTGAAATGCATTAGATATTTCTGCAAATATTACACTGTTAGTGGTGTTTGCTAAGGCAAGTATCACTATTACCATTGATAATATTAGTAGTAATTTAATCAAACCCAACACTAAAAGTTACATAATATCCTCATTTCACATGCTGTTTGTGGAAAATCATCCAAAACACCCCAGCAAGAGCCTAGCAACAGTCAAGAATATTTTCATCAGCTCAACAGAAAACCCCAAAACAAACTACTGTCTTAAAATATCTAAAAAATATCCAGATCTATATCTACCCTCAGAACACCCAAACAATCAAGAATATTCTACCAACCTCAAAAATATGTAGCAACCATCCAGAGCATCCTGCCTAGCAACACCCTAACATAATGCCAATGAGTTTTGCAATGACAAGTACCAATCACATCTTCCATAAAAATCTAGTTAGGTCTACTGAGTGCTGAGCCATGCATATGCTTACAATAGTGAGTTATATCTATTGTTGAAGATCACTTCAAAAATATCTCCTAATAAATTTCACCGAACATTGTGAAACAAAATGTCAATAAGTTGGAGCCTCGTGCTTCATAGCTCCCTAGTGGCTTCTGTCACCTCAAGTCGGTTCGTTGAGTTTCCTCCATCACACTGTGTCAATCAATTTAGTGCCAAGCGATTATTTTCAGCCGTGACTGACTGAATGCATGCACAGCAAGATGGGAGAGGAGGACAGAGAATAAGATACAGAAAAGAGAGAAAGTGCAGGGCAGAAATAATGCGACAGGGCAAACAGAGAGAGAACAGCCCATGTATTTGTCATAAAACCAACTGTCAGTCTTTGTCTTGTCACAGTTGAGGAATGACACCTTCTCCCCGTAGGTGTCTCAATTCCTTAATCATATATGGAGCCAGATAGTGTCATGGCTTCCCTATCATGCACTGGGCCGAATAAGAAAACATGCACCAGCCCAAAGAAAGATTGACATTTCTCTGAGGAATACTATCAGTCTTCGTCCCAAAGTGAATCTTGCGCTTTGAACTGTCAGCCACATCAGGAAGAGCTTATGCTAAGGATTGCACAGTGGGTGATGTGGCTACCCTGAGTTTGTTTATCGTAATATGGGATCCGGGGTGTTTAGCTGGATGTAATTTTTAGGATGATAAGACCGTGTTTACTTTTAACCCATACAAATTTGATCTGAATAACAGACGTTGCATTTATGCCTGCCATAAAGCATGCAAGGGATTGTAGATTCGGTATTCAGTTGTCACTGATAATATGTGACTGTAATATGGCAGCAGAGAATGCTTGCAGACGAAGTTGCTCTTTTGCTCATGGTAACTTTTAGTACACTGAAAATAAAAGCAAATTTGCAAGGTTTTGCATCGACCGATGGATCCGCTAAAGCAAGGTTGTCAATCCTACTCCTGGAGGGCCACTGTCCTGCAGAGTTCAGCTTCAACCCCAATTGAACACATCTGAACCAGCTAATCAAGCTCTTACTATGGGCATACTAGAAGCTTCCAGGCAGGTGTGTTGAGGGAAATCTGGAGCTAAGCTCTGCAGGACAGTGGCTCTTCAGGAACAAGTTTGGAGACCCCTGCCCTAAGGGGACATGGTGGTGGAATAAATATGAGATGGGAGAAAAACATATATTTCAAAAGAAGTTTTGCAAGTAAACACAACTTTTTTCAGGGGGAATGCAAAACATTTGCAAGAGAACACATCCTCCCACCATGATGTCCCTTTAGGGGCTCCGTAGGTCTATGCCGAAGTCAACAATGAGAAAAATGCAAAAAAGCAAATAAAACCAGATTTTGGTTGCATAACTGATTACTTAATTTAATAAAAATAATATATATATATATATATATATATATATATATATATATATATATATATATATATATATATATATATATATATATGACAAATCAATCAAGCACCTCAAAGGAAATCATAAAAAGGATGGAGAGGCATCATGGAACAAAGGTGCAAATTATGGGAAAGAAGTCAAAACGTGCACTCAAGTTTCAGCAGGGATTTTAAATATCAGTAATGATAATAGAGTATTTTTTTTTTTTTTTACCTGTTGGCAGGCGCTAACAAATTACTGTTTACCAGAGGAGGTATCAGTAAAGAAAGACAAGTGATTATGTTTCACTTCATTGTTAATTTACAATAATGTTCATTAAAATATGTTAGTGTTGTATATAAAGTATTTCAGATTGACATTTAGTTAACTCTGCTACAATAGTGGTGGCAAAGTTCAATATCATCATGTACAAAATACAAAATGACACGTATATTCCATTTGTGCTCCGGTATCATAACTTTCTAATCTGACCTTTGCTCAGGTAGCTAGAGGCAAAATCGTCTGGACAGAAGCCCGGTTCCTGGACAAAATACTGACCTTATTTCTGCTGCATATGCATATTCACATTCACAGTCTCCTGTGCACTTAGCAAAGCAAATATCAGCGACTCGAGCAAATTAAGGGACCGGTTTATGAAACAAAGGTTCAAAAGTTTAACTTTAGATGACCAAAAACCAAGACATGAATACAATCTTAGCAAATACCATTGTAAAAGATCCTTGAAGTTTTTCTCAGCCTTGAACTTCTTGTACTTTTCCTGGTGATCAGGTTGCCGCCTCGAAGAAGGAAGTTAAACAAATACTTTTTCTTATTCATTTCACACATTCATTCAAATGAAAATTCTCTTAAAAATATGAAAGTTGAAAAGTTAATCGTTCAGCTTAAAGGGAATTGTTAAGCACCTCAATAAATAAATTAAATTAAAATATAAAAAAAAAAATAAAATAAAAAATAAACATCTAAATTTAAAAATAAAACATACATATATATATATATTTTAACTATTAAGTAAAATGGACTTAATTATTACACTTACATGCACAGCTTCAATAAATAAATCAATTAAAATATATATATATAAAAAAAATAAATGAATGAATAGAATGAACAAATTAATGCAATGGGGATTTAATTACTATAGTTACATGCACAGCTTTTTGTTGCAGTACAATTATTATTATTATTATTTTTAACATGTGCATCAGCTGACTAAGACCAGTTTGGAAACTCAGTATGACTCTCTGGCACGTAACTGGCATGTTTTCCTTTCTCACAGATCTAAACATGTCAGACAAGCTCTTGTCATGTTGCTTCCTTGACTCAACACACAAATCAGAAGCAAAGTCTTACGTCAATTATTCTTCTAAATAAGGCATTACTTTCAAAATGATTTAGCTGTCAGTTGGATTAGGCAGAATGTAAATGTAGTTAGTTAAATGTGTTTATAGACATGAAATATTTCATTTTAACTCTTTTGTACATGTGTGGTTGGGAAAAAAGCAGTTTATAGTTATATAGTTGACAGGATCAAATGAACGAAAGCCCCTTGCGAACTTTCATTTCAGACTCCATTTATACTGACGAAACATCAATGTGAATCGTCCAATGATGGAAAAACACAGATAAACGGCTTTAAAATGATGATTAACGGTTATCCCGTGCAGCAAAGCCTAGGGTGAAGAGGACGATAATTTCGTCTGTTCATTTCCTACACCGCTAATTTGCATTTTAATTCACCCACATTCGCTCATTCTTGTTTATGCTAATTGTCTCCCAACCCAAGTGGTAGCTATTTTTCCTCCTCACAAGAGTCATATTTGCATGTGGCTTTTGCCACATTTTGAAAGAGTCATCTCTTAAGAGGCATTTCCTGTAATAGCTGGCCTCTAGTCTCTCATGTAGTCATCTGAGTCATCAAACACACTCGGTAAAAGATGCCCCGCTAATGACGGAGACTTCTAGCAGTGTCATGAGGAAAGGCTTGATGTTTCTAGGAATGGAGTCTGTCAGAGCTGTTCAGAAGAGGGAATCACCATCTCAAAACTATAAAACTTAATTCAAGGAGCATTTTGATTTTCGGGAATACATCTGACGAAATGGTGATGAAGCTTGTAGGAAATTTAAGTCAGTAATAAAATTCCTTAAATGGAGACAATATTGAGGGTTTTCTCCTTAAACAATAGTGGCTTCTAAAGTTCTGAAAATCAATCACATATACTTTCTTAATAGACATATCGGGTCTCGAAGTAAATTATTTATTGGTACTTTAGAAACTAAATGTGCACTTGTATTTGATTACATTCCCAATAAGGTATTAGCTATTTCTGCAGTCTAAAGTGTTTTTTGAATGAACTTAAGTGAATGAGTAAGTGGTAAATCAGTAAAATTGAACATTTTTAAAGGCAGTGGCTGAATTTGGAATAGCATAATTTCATACTATTTTTATAAAGATATGGCAGAAATAGTAAAAGTAGTATGCTAGTATGCTATTTGACTTGATTCATCACTGAATGAATCAGTATTTTTGAATGAATCGGTTGAATGAATGATGCAGTGACTAACTCTTAAAGTTGGTCACTTGTTTTAGTCCTGAATGAATCAGTGTTTTTGAGCAAATTGGTTGAATGAATAACCCAATGATTCACTCATAAAGACGATCACTTGTCATCAAAAATCCTCACCACTTATACAAGGACTAGACACTTTGAGTAAAATTTTGACAATATCCATTTATACTTTATCTTATGTAAACTTTGCACCTCTTGGCTTCATCTCTGCTTTTTAAATATGTGACAAATGCTGACTTTTCCTATTTAGATGCACCATCATGAGGCGGCTGTTTTTCTGCTGAGTTTGTATCACCTGCTGATTAGAAAACAGTTGCTTATTTGCAGACGTTTGCTGACACATCCACCTGTTTCATTAGATGGCCACAATCTGGCTAAACACTCCCTAAGTCCCACATACATCAATATATTACAATTGCATTTCCTTTCTCTCGGCTTAAGATGCTCTGAGACACAAGAGAAACAGTGATTAACACACCAAAGCAACAGCCTTTCCAGCAAAACACAAGTTGATTTGCAGTAATTCCCCAGTTCTGCGGAGAGAGTGTTGGAGCGAACAATTCTCTTATCAGTGTCTGAGGGAGTGTGTGGATCTGCTAACTCACAACCGAATCTCACGCTGTGTGAAACTATTCAAACTCTTGTTTCAGGCTAAAATGGTATTGGTCTACACATTTTCTTTTGCGGTGTGAGAGTTAATCATTCCTACATCGTCATCCTCTCACATCTCTTGACATTTTCAGGATGTGACTAAGAAGTGAAACATATCAAAGAGAAAACATTAAAGGTACACTATGTAACTTTTTAACCACATTTTAACCAGATTTTGAGTGTTAACGACTCAAAATATACCAATAACAATGACTACGTTTACAAGCAGCCAATAACCCGCTCAAAACCTTAATATTAGCAATAACCCGGTCGCGCACGGCAAAAACCCGAATATGCTCATATCCCGGATTTTAAAAACCCGGATATGGTCCCTGGGGTACCCCTTTTCTAACCCGAATTTTTGGTCATGTAAACGCGTATCGGCATATCCCCATAATGATTTGTGTTCTGCGCATGTTCTATTCGCAAGGAATCTTGGTCTTTTGAGTAGAGGAACTTCTCGGCGCATACAAAAACCCGTGTGCAATAGACCGGAAGTAAACATGGCGAGACGCAGCACAGCATACTTTTGGAGCGAGGTCAGTACCAGCACCAAAGCGCAAACAAAGGCGATCGCTATCTGCCCCGAACTATTCATTATCCTCGTGCTGCTGCTGTTGCTGTTGCTGTTGTCTTTGGATACAGGAAGAAGAATCAGAAATGACGCATATTGCGTCTTAAGGTTGTCCGTACGTCCAGACGCCAACCGTGCGTCGCCGTTTACATCGGGATATTGCAATTCCATGTATACAGGAGTAACTCTCTCTGCTCACGCATGTAAACGGGATTCCTAATGTTTCAGAAACCCGAATAGTGACCTTAACCCGACCATAACCCGAATATTGGCTGCTTGTAAACGTAGTCAATGATGTCACTGTATTTGCTTACTGAATTGTAATTGGTCTTCCTTATTTAGAAAATGAATTCTGAATTGCGGCTTTTCATTTACACAGAATCACAGCTTAAAATAACCTCAAACTTCAACACTACTTTTTGCACTGCCTTCGGGAAATGCAAATCTAGCTAAGCATCTGTAAATGAAAATTAAACGTAATGATAATTTTCCAGAGCGGAGGACAAAGAGAATAAGCACATATGAGAAAACCTCCACTTGTTCCCTGTGACTTGTTTGCTAACAGCTATTCTCAGTTGAATTCAATTGACTTGATCAGTTCTGCATCATTGAAACATGAGGAAGCTTCATAAGTGTTGCCAGCTGCTACCGAGCACCACGACAAAACAAACACGCAGCCAGACACCTATGTGAACATTTGAACACAGGCAGAATCACACATCCGCAAACACAAAGACATCAATCTCTCAGGTGTGCGCAGCAGCCGGCACCTTATATTGCGTCCTTTGATGCTGCAGCCTTTCCTGTTTAATATTCCACTCAGTTACACTCGGAAGACCAAGTGCTTGGGGGACATCACAATGTAGGAGTGTGTTAACATTTCAGGGCCGACATGGGAGCTAAGGGAAGGACTATAGTGGAATGATTGAGTGATAAAAAACAGACAGATAAAGAGAGAAAATACGGTTAACTCCCCAGATTTTATTCCTAATAAATCTTCCCAATGACACATAGGTTTTGTCGCTTATAATGATCCTCTCTAAGCAATTGTCATGAAGACAAGGGCATTTCCAGATGAAAATGTTATTGCTCTGCGATTTCTCTTGCTCAGGGGATTAAATGGCGTTATCAGTTTCTTGTACAGGAATAATTCACCCAAAAACTTAAATTGTGTCATTATATACACACAATGCCATTCTAAATTTACTTTTTTCTGTCGAAAGTAAAACTTTGGAAGAACTCTTATGCATCTGTCAAGATTTAAAGAACAACTATAAGAAATGGTACAAATGCATAAAAAAGTAGCTCATACCATTTGTGCACTTTAAAAATGGCAAACAAAGGGAAAGACTTCAGAAGACTTGGGATATGGTACACGAGCCATGCTTACTTTTGTGATGCTTTTATGTCGATTTATTTTCTTTTTTGAGCTTGACAGCTCCTGGTCACTATAACCTGATTCTTCAAAATGGAATGTCATTTCCATGGAAATAACAAAAATGTATGGGTTTGAAAGAACGTGAGGAGAATTTTCATTTCCTGGTAAACTTTTCTTTTACCTTTTATCCCAGTTCCATCTCACAAAATTCCTTAGGATGTATTGTAAATTTATGTTATTGGGGTTCAAGCGAGTAGCACTGAAACCCTATTGAAACTGTGCACAGGGACGTGCACAGGAATTTTGAGGGGCAGTTGCTCTGACCTGAAAAAGGGCACATAACCCCCCCCCCCCCCAAAAAAAAAAAAAAACTCACGGGCTATATGAAGGACTGAGAATAACAGGGTCTTTATTAAAATATATTTACACAAAGAAGTAAAAAACTTAAATACAGCACTCAATCACCTTAACCACTACTAATAATAACACAGAAAAACATGACTTGAGTCATGAAAATCCCTACATCAATATCCCTATCAATATCCTATCAAGTCACTGATAGGTTTCTCCAAATTTACAGGTTTATGATATACAACTTTGTAAACAGTATACAAAATGTTTTAACAATATTGTTAAATGTCACCAAAATACACATGAGAAAAAGAGTTCCTCATATTATTGCTTATTGTTTTTTAATTATTATTATTTTTTTATTTGAAAATAAATAATCTGGATTGAATTGACAGATGGGGAAAAACTTGCTTCTAATAAAAAAATAAAATTAAAATAAAATTAAAAAAACGCTTAGATTTCGGGAAAAAATACAATCCTTTTTTAACCTTTTGGCTTCCCGTACATTCAGTTGTGCTTCTTGCTCGTATTCAGTTCTGATGGTACGTATGGTAACTGGGGAACTACGCATGATTTGTAGTATGATTGCGTAAAGGGAACAGGAATTCCGGTAGGGAACAGAATCGACTGCTACACCAGTCGCGTGCAGCGCTGCAGCCACGTAAACAGAGTTTGCCTTTCCCCTACCGACTTTCACTTTCGGTGCCTGAATGGAAGTGAATGAGGCTTTGCGATTTTTTTTTTTATCTAGGCCTACGTGAAATTCTGCATCCATTGTGCGATTTTGATGAGATAATTTTACCAATCTTGGTACACATATGTATGGGCTCAGTCTGGCCGTGTGAAAAAAAAACAACAACCCTGCAGCGACTGGCCACTTTGTGGGGCTATAAAATGAAAACAAACAAACAAACAAACAAACAAACAAACAAACAAACACGAAAACGGCTATAGCTACGCCACAGTCAGTTCGATTGACTCGAAAACTGGCAACTTGGTGCCTTTGTCCGTGGTGCTACGATTGTCTATAAGGACATTCACCTATCTCGAAAAACGACACGACATCATACCATATGGTAGAACTCCTCATCCTGAGCAACTTTGCCTCTAGGACCACCACTGTCAATCGAATCGTTTGTTACAAATCTTATTATTTATTTAAAAAACCTACTTTCACAAACTAGTCCTATGGTTTTTGGCTCAACCAAAAACCTTTAAAAAGAATCTTTAAAAAACATATATTTCTTTAGTAAATTGCCTGTTTTGGCTGTCAATGGTCTTTTCCAACTTATGATCTGGGAGGTTACAGGCTTGATAAATAAAACATAATACCTTTATACGCATTTGCTTAAAGGCCTTAAAACGCTTGAACCCTATTAATTGCTGCTTGCAGCTATATTTTAATTCACAATTAAATAATAAGCACAGCCCAGATAATTTGGTCTTGGAAGGATGTTCTTGAGATCTCTGACATCTGATTGCAGATTGTATTTTGGGAAATCTGAGGACTATCTCAGACACTGTTGAGAGGCAGACACTATTATCCAAAGTGATTTACATTGTATTAAAATATTTTTTTACTTCATACATTCCCTGGCAATCAAACCCATGACCTTGGCGTTGCTAGCACCGTGCTCTACATTTTTAAGCTAAGGGAATGTTTTCTGGATTGTCTTCACACATGGTTTGATTCCAAGCCGGAGTGTAATTTATCGGGTTTCATTTTACATTTTATACATAATAGTTGGTTTATTTCCTGCTAAGATGACAGATTGCTTTTAAACCATATGAACTCCATGATCAAATGGACTCAGTCCTCCACCAAAAGCTCTAAAGCTTTAGAAACTCTAAAGGAGAAACTTGCGAGATTACTTTTTCTCAGGAGGAGAATGAGAGAATCAGTAGACTCTGAGATGCAGTCTAAGAGAAACAGACGAGCAATTGAAGAGATTCCCTCTGTGATTTTTCTTTCCCCCGGGTCGGATCCAGCGCTCACCTATGGAATCGAGTTGTGATAGCTCTTTCAGATGTATCGCACCTAGCCTCTCTTGATAAACGCGCAGATAGCGAGTGAGCACGCACAGTCGATAATGCAGTGAGCGCGTGGGCACCGTCCATTAAATAGCAGTTAATTACCCAGCACTGGAGATGAAAGGCTCATTTGTGAAACGGCCTCCTTCTCGCACTGATGAAATAGCTCTTCAAGTTCACACACACGTGTTCTCGAGCAAACAAATGCGGACGTTCGACATGTACGGCATCCTAATGACGCCGCTTCAATCACAGGTAAATTTTTGCACAATCGTGACGCGTCACTAAAGGGGGGAAAACAATGGAGGTTTATAAATAGAATGGTATCCAGGAGTGAATTTCCAACGTAGCGTAAATAATTCATGAGCCTTCATTACTGTTATCGACTGTTTCCTGTGTCCTCTCACGCGGCCAAACCTAACAGATAATGTCTTCCTCTGAAAGAGGGGTGATTGATATAAGTGTAGGCTTGCTTCCGAACAGGACAGTTTTCCCCTTCGAGAAGGTTTCCTGCTCTTCCCACTTCTTTGTTTTCTCCACACACACGCACACGCTCAAATTCACTCTGCTCCATTGCATCCCAAGCAGGCGTATTAGTAATCCATCAATGCTATTTCCAGTCCGTGGTCTCGCTGGATGGCAGGGAGGAAAAAGGATTGGAGGAGAGACCTTGGATGCAGACAGTCCTTCGGCTTGCCATCGTGGCAAAATAATCACACAAAGGTGTCTGTGTGTCCCTAGCCCGGACTTCTGGAAAAGGGGGATGTGAGCGGAAGAGATAAAGAAGGTAAACAAAACCGGTGACATACGCACTTGGTCCTGGGAGGCTCTGCCACATAATATAGCCGTGTCACGGGCTAGCGTGTGCCGTGGAAGTCCAGATATGGGTTGGAGTACAGAGTCGGGTGGGTGGATGATGTTTGTTGTTTTTTTGGACCGTGTCACGGCGCGCGGGTGCCAAGCAGGCTGTGTATTGTAGCTCAGCTGGACTTGGAAGTACTGGGAGTGAAAGAAAGAGAGAGAGAATAGAGAGATGGGTTATGTTCAGAATAGCATTTCTGGAGTGCACAGTATCCAAACTTCCTGATGACATAGTACATGTGCCAGAATATGCCTTTCATTTCCAATGTAATGGAAAAACCGGAAATATTATCAGCTGTAATTTTAAAGATGTTTTTACATACAATTGGATTAAAAAAAAAAAAATACTTGAAAATGAGAAATGAGAAATACTTGAAAATGAGAAATGAGAAATACTTGAAAATGAGAAATGAGAAACTAACCAAAATAAAATAAGTTGAAGTATAAAAATTTGTAAAACTGACATTTAAATTAGAGCAAAAAAAGTATTTGATAAAATAAACCATTTTCAATATTTATATAAACAAAGATAGATTTTTTTTAGAAAAACAATCAAAAGCTAATATATATGACAAAAAACACACACAAAATTACTAAAACTTAAAAATTATAAACTGAAAAATTGTAAAATAATATCTAAAAATTAAAACTGAAAATATAAATCTAATTTAAAATATGAATAGATACATAATAGTATGTAACATTGAATGAACAACAATGTAGTGTACTGTTTAAAACTTGGGCCATTCTCAGAATGAAATACTATTTACATAATGTAATGTACTGTATAATGTATAACATACAGTTAAATTAGTGAATAATTCAATGATAAATTTTCAAACATTATGTTAGCATGTTATTCCATATATATTCTGTTTATACTGCACAGTATGCAATAAGCAGTCTACTAATACTCCATCCCAGACATTGCCATATAATTGTGTGTGCGCGCGCGCGTGTGTAAGAGAGTGAGAGGGAGAAAGCCAGCAGAGGATGAAAGCACGTGTCCCAGAATTCTGTGCTATAAGATCACACCACCACTAGATGGCAGGCTTGTGTGTTGAATTCTGTGGCACATCCATCTCTCACTCTCTCTCTTTAACACAGACACATCTTGAGAAAACGTGCAAGCACCGGTGCCTTTTTTCTTATAGCAGTGAATCGAACATTGTGTTTCCAGAATCGATGTGATGTGCTTGAAAAATGCGACTTTTTTCAGAGCACACAGAGACTGTTTTAATGCAGTCTTTTTTCTCATCGCCTGCTTTTGTGTTCCTCCTCGTCTGCACTTTCAGCCTCAAACAAACCAGAAAGAGTGTGTGTGCACAGCTCCAAAGAACTACGGCTCAAAATCTAGAAGGGAGGTTACATGAGGGCCAGTGCTATCTGAAAATGAGATGACAACGAACTCTTTATGTTAGCCATTACACAACCTCTAAAAACAAAAATGGATGCTAGTTGAGTGATACCCTAACGCTTATTCAACCCTAGTCCCTAGTAGTAGTTACTAACTGTAGCAGAAAAAAAACACTTTATGCTAGCTTAGAAACACTAGCCATAACAACAAACTCTTAATGCTAGTGAGTTACTAACCCTAGCAAAAACACTGTATGCTAATTTTGAATTACTAGCCACAACAACAAATTATGCTAATTGAGAGATACAGACAAGTCAACCCTAACAAAACATTTACATTTATTCATTTAGCAGACGCTTTTATCCAAAGCGACAATAATAGAAGCAGTTAAACTAACAATAGGACAACAAAATGCAAGTGAGCGACCCTTCCCATGCAGTTTAATCTAACGCAGTACCTTTTTTTTTTTTTTTTAAATAATAGATATAGAATGCAAAAAACTCTTTATGCTAGCTTAAAAATGCTAGCCATAACAAAAAATTATGCTAGTTGAGAGATGGTAACACTAAGTCAACCCTAACAAAAACTCTTTATGCTATAGTGATAGTTACTAACCATACAAACACTTTATGCTAGCTTAGAAATATTAGCCATAACAACAAACTCTTTATGCATGACAGATACTAATCTTAGCAAACATTTTATGCTAGTTGAGAGATATGCTAAATCAGCCCTAACAACAAACTCTTAAGGCTAGATAATTACAACTATAACAAACTCTTATGCTAACTGACATGTACTAATTCTAACTGTTTATGATAGTTGAGATAAAACTCACCCTAACAACTTTATGTTACAGTGACAGTTTTAGCAGAACAAATTTTATACTGGCCATAACAACAAACTTCTTATGCCAGTTGACATACAAATTCTGACACTATTTCTGCTAGTTGACATGTTCAATAACAAAAACGCGGTATGCTAGTCTAGAAATACAATCCGTAACCTGATCAAAATAACGAAGTTGTTATGCTAGCTTACAGATGCTAACTCTAACCTAACATTTACAACATTTGCTTTTTAGAGCATTTATTTTAGAACATTTGATTTTTTTCAACATTTGCTAGTTTAGAGATAGACTAACGTTTGTTCAAAAATAGTTTTGTAATTTTAAGATAGTGGAGTCATGATTCCAACCTTAGGCCTTACAAAACGTGTACAAAAAAGGTACTTTTGGGATTTTTTTGGCACCATGCTTTTGTACTGTGTAACATGCACTATGGTATTCTTGAAAGTAAATGGTCCTAGTAGCCTACACTGGTATGTTTCAAAATACCATAGAATAACCATCTGATATCATCACTAATAATAATAATAATAATTCGTTACATTTATATAGCGCTTTTTCTGGGACCTCAAAGCGCTTTACATGGAAGGGGGAATCTCCTCAACCACCACCAATGTGCAGCATCCACCTGGATGATGCGAGGGCAGCCATATTGCGCCAGAATGCCCACCACACACCAGCTTACTGGTGGAGAGGAGACAGTGATGACGTCAATCAGTATAAGGGGATGATTAGGAGGCCATGATGCCGGGGCTAAACCCCTACTCTTTATCGAAGGACATCCTGGGATTTTTTTATGACCACAGAGAACCAGGACCTCGGTTTAGCATCTCATCCGAAGGACGGTGCTTTTTGACAGTATAGTGTCCCCATTACTGGGGCATTAGGACCCACACAGACCACAGGGTGAGCGCCCCCTGCTGGCCTCACTAACACCTCTTCCAGCAGCAACCTGGTTTTTCTCAGGAGGTCTCCCAATCCAGGCACTAACCAGGCTCAGCCCTGCTTAGCTTCAGTAGGCAACCAGTCTTGGGCTACAGGGTGATATGGCTGCTGGCACTGTACTACGTACTCACTGTACTACGGTACACAATAGTTTTTGTAAGGGCATGTTTTTGGACATGTACCATAGTACTTTTCCTTGCAGTATAAATACCATGGTATATTAATATGATAGTCATTCAGTCGTACGGTATATCAAAAAACATTATAGTATTAACATGTCACGCCATCACTGTACCATCCCTGCTGAAAAAATAAAAGAAAAAACAGCTAAAACAAGCCTAAGTCAGATGGCTGGTTTTATCTGGTCTCCCAGGCTGGTTTTAGGAGGGTTTTGGATCCTTATTTTAAAACCACCACACTACGAAAACAGTACTGTAAAATAAGGGCATATGAATATCATAATGATAGTATACCATTGTAAATCATCTAATATCATCACTGTACCGCTATTTTTATAAAGGGAGTTAATTTATTATATATCATAGTGTGTGCATTACATCTTATATTTGTACGCTGCTATATTTAGGCAAAAATCTGCTTGATGTTCATTCAGAAAAAAATTACTGTGACATCATATTAGAGATATGAGACACAGACAAGGCCTCATTCTGCCTGGTGCCAGCTCTGCGTGGGAGTGCACGTGTCCTTTGCCAAGTTACCAGACGTGCACTTGAATACAGCAGTAGTTTTTTCCCTGACAGGCTTTTTAGCTTCGAGGCCTTGCTACTCTCAAAACCCACCCCTTACCGCGCTTCTTGCACACATATATACAATGCTTGACTTGCAGGTTGTTGTTCCTGCAAATGTAGTGTTCTCCAAACCTCGTATTACTTCTGTGGGCAATCATCAAACAGCAGAGGAGGAAAATATGTCTGCTTTCAGGCACCATTTGCTATTTATTTTCGAAGCGTGCAGCATCACGGCCAAGTCATAATCTCGCAAGGCTCAGAAGCTAATTAAAGAATGCAAATTGTACTTGATTCGGTCTGTGACTAATGCAAACATCAAGACAGACAGCTTTATGTTATTCATAGCACTGTGCACATCTCCAAAGAGAAACATCACAGAAACACCACAGAAGGACTGATTAAAAAAAAGATGGGCTGGAAACAGACTTAGCAAACAGAGCGCCTTTGCAAACTGTCTCACAATGTCCTCAAGCACCTCATTTAATGACTTGCTCCATGAATACGACCATATTTGTCTTTGAAAAATCAAAACGGACAAGCAGGTCTGTGTTTTTAACATACAAAATGCAATTCAAGTGTATTTATGTCTAATTACAGAAGAGAAGCACATAGTGTAACTAGCCCTAAACTACGTCTAAATAATCTATGTCTCAACATAATCATTACAACACTGCATTTCCGTGACATACTCACTCCATTTACACATGCTAAATCCATCCAACTATAGTCAGCACAGATTTAAATGTGATTCGGGTTTAAACAGGGTCATGTGTATTTAGTTTATATATTATAGCTTATCTAATAAATTAACTTTTGTTTACCAGTGTGGAAGAACACTTCATTACCCAGAATGCATTATCTGATTAGAATTTCTTTGAATATATTGTTTTCAGCAGCCTTGGTTCTGGAAGTATTCTTGTTAAAAAGTTATACACCAAACCATCCAGGTACGAGGTGAATCACAACTGTACAAACTTAGATTTGAAGCAAAAAAAGCATTTGAAAATCCGACAAAAAGATTTCAAAGAGGGAAATAACTACAATCCCATGAAGCATTGTGATTGACATAATAGAATTAAAAACGACAGATATCCATATAGATATATAAGTAGTTTGAGAGTTTAGGGAGAGTGACTCTGTCACTGTCGTTCGCCGTGGTCTTGCGTCTATCAGAGCAGAAACGAAAGTTGATGCTCTCTGTATGTTTTCCTGTTGTCTCCTTTCACGTTCATATGTAAATTGCGTGAGCTTATTTAATCAATTAGATCAGAAAAAAAGCCCATACATTTACCCACCCATAGACCCTCCTCTCAAAGAAACCAGGACAGAAGTGTTATGTAAATGAGTATGTTTCTGCCTCGTCTACTTGTGATCCGATCGACCAAAACGCATCTTAATACCAGGTGCAATTCAGTAAATTCCTCTTCCTGTGGGGTGTGACCAATTCAAAAGGGTGAGTAATTTTAACTGATTTTTTCCCATCCTACTCCATTCTCCCCCAGTGTGTGCTATTCCTTAGTTCCTAACTAAAAGTACAAAACTCCCATCCGAAATTCACCAGGCCCATCGCTGTACACATGTTCCGAAATACCTGACAGATAAAAACACGACCACACAAAAACACAGACTGTCCTGACTCCCTGAGTCACCAGCATTCACACCGTGTCAGCGTGGAGGAAGGAAACCCACCAGTCTGAGCCCATTAATGTTACAGCACATCCCGGGTAGCTGCAATAGCGAGTGTTCTAGAACATTTCCAGTCGCAAGTCAGCAGGACGTTTTCAGATTCGTCTGAGGGGCTTGTCACCTTTGCAGAAACTGCCACCCTGACACTGACACAGTGGCACTTCCAGATCAGAGGAGCGCTGCTTCCCTGGAAAGCCTTTCTGTCATTTCGGTAATCTCTTGCAGCAGACGCGCTAGTCTTTATCTAGCGCATCTCTCTACTTTCTGAGTCAACATGCGACGCCAACTAGCACACAGAGAAGATGGGGGTTCAAGAAAGACAAATGCCAGATGAATTGTAGCACAGCAAATTGTTAATGAGTATTTTTATATGCTCTTTCTCTCAATCCCTCCATTGTGAAATTTACTTTGAGCTCAAGCTATAGGGTTTGATTTGAATGGTTTTTTTTAAAATAAATTTGAACTGTGTGAAACTGTCGAAAGTTCAGCATGCATGTTTTACAGTCCTGTAGGAAAACGATGAGAATAAATGGAGAGTTGTGCTTAAGTGTCCTGCTTCTCAGATTTTCCAATTGCAATCTTAATGTCTCAAGCTGTGCTCAGATTTGTCTGCAATCAAAACTCTAATACTTCCTATAGCAAATTATATGAACTACACTTGGTTTCCAGTGTTTTTTATTTATTTATTGTTTCAGGATGTGCCAGGGGCAACAACATTCCTAAAATAAACTGCTATATGAAATACATACACTAAAAAAAACATCATATCATGTTTTTAATTTAAAGTCTTTTTAGACTTTAGAAATATCAAAATATCTTGTCAATGAGATACATTTACTGCAGAATATGTTAAGATATATAAAATAAGTTTGAAAACAATGCATTAAGACAAAATACACCTATTTAAGAAATAATCAATGAAAACAAGTCTTAACATCTTATAGTGTTGCTTTTCATTTTGGTTTATAGACATCTTGATATTTTACTGGAAAGTAAAACAAATAAAAAAAACCTTTTACATTTTCAATATATGCCATTTTTCATCTAACTTATTCTTAGAATATAATGTTTTTTCTCACAACTTCCTGTCAATCCACCTCCTTCAGAAATGGAAGAAATTTCGCTTTTTTTAAAACCACAACACAGACAGACCATTTGCATTATGTTATTATTATTATTATTATTATTATTATTATTATTTGCTTTTAGAATAATACTTGACATAGTCAAGAAATTGCTTTCAGAATAATACTTGACATAGTCAAGAAATTGCTTTCAGAATAATACTTGACATAGTCAAGAAATTTATGTAACCCAAACTTTCAACATGCTGACTCCCAGCAGTCAAATAATTGTATCCCAAAACTCATATTTGAAAAATATAAATGACATATTTAAAAAAATCCTGTGAAAATATTTTTTTATGCCTTAAAATAGTTTGAATGTAATTACACCCTCGCTTCATTTAGTATACGCAAAATCATGAACATGGAAATTAGTCCTGCCTCCACTCACTCACACCAGCTTGGATTACATGATCCACTCGCTCAACTTTACTGCTATACAATGGCAAGTGGAAATATTGGTTTAATTCAGCCATATACAGTATGTTTGAACCAGAAACTGATTCAGAAGAAGAAGAGGAAGAGTGAATCAGGCTCGTCTACAAGTCAATGTATCAGAATGATAATGAACTTTATATGTATCACTCTTTACAACAATGGACACAGTAATTGATATGATTAGCCTTTTGCTTGACTACGTTATCAAACAGCTAATAATGTGTTGTTAATGTTACACAAACCATGTTCCCATTCACCATCTCCGAGTCAGACAGCTGCCTTCTAGAGATCAGTATCCTTAGAAACACTTTGAACATGGAGAAAGTGGAG
Organism: Gila orcuttii; assembly: GCA_026230005.1. Lineage (NCBI taxonomy): Eukaryota > Metazoa > Chordata > Actinopteri > Cypriniformes > Leuciscidae > Gila > Gila orcuttii. Next base: position 65,418,695 of record JAPDVR010000002.1, on the reverse strand, counting down.
AAAGGCATATAGTTCATCATAACATCGTAATATTGCAATATATAACCGGTGGATTATGTATATATGTCATATATGTATATATGTATATATGTGCTCACTGTGTTAAAACGCATGTTGATGGGTTTGGTCCCTTGTTTGTGATGGCAGGTAACAGGAACATAAGACATATACACAACATCAAAAACTTGATTTTCACTACAGTGGGTCTTTAAAACTACATAATTAAGGGAAAACATGCACTCTTACCTCTACATGACTGAAGAAAAGAGAAATTAAAATGTCAAAAAGGTCGCTTTATACTCTTACTGTACATCAATAATTGTCTCGTTTGTTTCTATTTCTGAAGCAATATAATTTTCCTCCAGGGTAGTTAGCGTCATAGTTAGAGAGGGATGTGGGTGTGGGTGGGTGATTTCCGCATTCATTGCGTTAGCGTGTTAGCTTAATGATTTCCGAGTACATTCCCCTACGCAGTTGCCCAGTTCGAGGCGTGACATTAATCACTGGGGTTCACTCCATTGTGTAATGAATGGAAACAAATTACCTCATCCAGTTTGACAGGTTAATGTTCTTAGACTTCTAAAACTCCCTGCCTTCAAGACCCGGGGCCCTAAGTGCCTTTTTGTCTTTTTTGTTTCAACTTGGAAAGTGTTTTGGTTTCTTGAGTGCTCATAAACCAAAGTAAAGGCCAATTTCTATTGTTCCTCTCTGTGGAACAGAATAGAAATGTTTCAACCACAAGGTGACACAAGTTTGCAGAAATGCAAGTGAACCTCGGTCGCACTATCGTCGCTGTTGCATTGCAAAGGTCCCTTAGGCTGATAAAGGGTTAATGATACTTGTCTCTCTAGTTTGGCTCATCAACTTTGGCTTGCAGCTCATTAATCTTCATTCATGGTGTGCTGTAACGTCGACCACTTAATTACAAATCTGGTCAACTGTCATGGGAAATGCACGTCCTTTGGGCTGCGAGTAGTATTTCTTGCAGAGTCCCAAGGAAACTACCTTTGCAATTATATTTATGATAGCTGGTCCTAGACCAGTGCGCTGGTTATTTTATACAGCAAGTGGTTTGGCTTGCCTCTACAAAAGCAACTAAACATGTCACAGGCACCACAGGGCCGCACTGTTGGTTGATGTCGTACTTGTAGCAATAATTTACTGACGAAACCACTCTCAAATGCAGGCGGAAAATGCATCTGATCTTTGGCTGCACTCGTTTTCAGATCAAGTGGGAGGTACATTTGGAAAATAGGCAATGAGTCAGTTCAGTGATGCTACATAGAGGTTTGTGGGCCCAGTTTTAAATGGAGTAGTTTGTCGATTTGTCATGAAGTTGCTCCCTGAGTCAAATAGATGACTGGAGAGGTAATTAATTCAGCTCTGCCTCCCTGCACAAATGGATCTGATGGTGGATACAAACAGAAAATTTGACAAGAGAAGAACTGGATCTCAGTGCTGTCTTGAAGTGTCAATCAAGTGCACAGCGAATGTCAGGGATTAGCAAAAGATACAGAATAGAATAATACATCGTCACACTTTAGCTAATAAGTTGCTTATTAGCATGAATTTTACTATATTCGCTGTTTATTATTTTTATTTATTATTTTATATTAATGTCTTATCCTGCATGACCATATTCTATATCCCTTAAAGTAACACTATGTAGTTTTTCAACCTTCATAATATATTTCCAAGACCCTTGTGATGGTACATTGACTTACAATAGGTTAAATGACACGTCTGCCATAGCCTGATGTGGTCTGTATCGCTTTTACTGGCACTATGTAACTTCGGGTTTCGGTTAGTAACCGGAGCACAAAAAGAACTACAAAATTTGACTGCTTTACGGCATACATAGTTTTTCTTCGTTTGTGATGTCTTTCGTAAAATCATGCATCGTACTCTACCTTGTCTGTGGCCATTGTTGATTCCAAAGCCGGTGCTGGATAAACAGAGAGCATGCGAGTGCGACAGTAGCCTGCGGTAGGCTAAATTATTTACGACAGCGGTAATGGACAATTCCGCTTCCAACCTGTAGGGCGACGGCAGAGGAAAAGTTCCTTGGTGTTGCTTTAAAGGTGCTGTATGTAACTTTTTTACTCTAGTAAAGGATAAAAATACCATAATATGTTTGAAGATATTTAGGAAACATGCTAAGTTCACATACTCGTTTCTCTGAAAAACACTTCTACAGCCAGTTATTTTATTTATTATTTTACACGTTCCGTGTTGTCAGTCGGTTTTTGTTTTGGTCTGTGTGATCTCGCCCACTGCCAGTTCACCCAATAGTATTTCGACACACCAGGATGCCAGTTGTTAGGAAACACAGCGTATTGCAGCCAGCAAACAAACTGGGTCAGAGAATGCAGATTCCACACAACCTAAAAAGCCTCGGTATCCATATCAAAATCTCTATGAACGAGAGTATATTAAAATGCGGATAAATCAACTCATCAACTTACAGTGTGTAAGTCTCCTGGGCTTTCATTGTCAATTGCGCTCATTCTGTTGCGTGTTCTCAAACTGGCAACCCGTCGAGTCTGAGGAGGAGGGAGAGGGAAACAACGATCTCTAATATTTTGAATTTGGACTGCAGTACCTATTTCAACCACTAGCTGTCATTCTTACAGACTGCACCTTTAATCCTACACAGTACATAAACTTAACTGCCTTACTAAATAATAATAATAATAATAATAATAATAATAATAATGTGTCACATTTATATAGCGCTTTTCTAGGTACTCAAAGCACTTTTACATATGGAAGTGGGAATCTCCTCAACCATCACCAATGTGCAGCATCCACCTGGATGATGAACGCCCACCACACACCAGCTTACTGGTGGAGAGGAGACAGAGTGATAGAGCCAATCAGTATCTATATGGGGATGATTAGGAGGCCATGATGGACAGAGGCCACTGGGCAAATTTGACCAGGATGCCGGGGTTAAACCCCTACTCTTTTTCCGAAGGACATCCTGGGATTTTTAATGACCACAGAGAGCCAGGACCTGCTTTTTGACAGTATAGTGTCCCCGTCACTTTACTGGGGCGTTAGGACCCACACACAGGGTGAGCCTCACTAACACCTCTTCTAGCAGAAACCTTTCCCAGGAGGTCTCCCATCCAGACAGTGACAAGGCTCAACCCTTCTTAGCTTCAGTGGGCAACCGGTCTTGGGCTACAGGGTGATATGGCTGCTATAACTATTAATAAGCAGTAAATAGGAGTTTATAGAGGCATAATAGTTAGTTTATAGTGAGAATTGGACCCATAGGCGGAGTTTGACATTCGAGCCAGGGGGGGCAAAAAATAAAATAAAAAAATAAATCATTGTAGCAGCTGGGACCTGCATGGCCTATCAATTGGGGAACTAGCACATATGGACAAAACAAACATGCTAAATAAACACATATTTATTTTTAACCCAAGAAAAAAACAGTACAACAATACAATCATATTTGTAAACAGGTAGAACTTCGCATAAACAGCCACTTGACTTCGCATCACATCTTCGTTCGGACCAGTGCTCGAAGTGGGGGGGTACACTTCTACATTTTACTCTTAAGCGTACCTGCACTTTTTCTTGCGTACCGCTACTTCTCGCATGTACTCTACCACTGACAGAAAAAGCGTCAGTGTCAAGCCCGTTTCACATATACTCCATTTGCAGTGCGTATGTGGTGCGTATTTTTTCCGCACCCGTGTTAACAGGTTAGAGCTTTCACACTGCACGCGGATGCGCCCGTCAATGCGCTCCCGGTGCGGTGTGTGTGTGTATACAGCAGTGCAGAGATCGTTTCCACACAGAGTCTATTTCTGCTGCGCTGCACGCGCTGAATTAAAGATACAGCGCATGGTTCGTGTTCAAAATGAACACAGATTGACATGAAAATATAATAATCTTACCATAAATGCATTTAATTAAATAAAATGTAGGCTAGTAATCTCACCATAAATGTATTTTTGGACTTGCACACTTCGAGGAGTTCCGTTTTCACACACACACACACACACACACACACACACACACACACACACACACACACACACACACACACACACACACACACACACACACACACGACTTGTTTAAATACATTTATGTTGTTAATAAATAACAATAAACTGTTGTTGTATACCAGCAATATCTCCAAGTTTTGTTTTTCATAGTAGAAATCTCAAATGTCATGATTTGCCAATGCAAGAGAGTACCGGCACCTTATTTTCCCCACTTCAAGCACTGGTTCGGACACAATTAGGATCAATGAAATGTGGACCACTTTTGCACCGTTAAAATATTATCTTCAACCAAAACGAAAAGATTTTTTAAAGTTTTTCTTTCCTTTTTTCAAAACAGACTGTGGCAATGAGAGGGATTAAAAAACAAGTTATATTTCGCATTTTGTTGTAGGCTAGGCCTAGTTCATGAAACATTTAAAACATTTTGAGACACGGGAAAAATGAACAGTCACACAATACTCTCCACTTTTGAAACACATTGTGGCAAAGTTATATTTCGCATTTTGTTGTAGCCTACTTCTTTGAGACACGGGAAAAATGAACAGTCACACAATATAGGCTACTCTCCACATTTGAAACACATTGTGGCAATGAGAGCGATTAAAAAACAAGTTATATTTCGCATTTTGTTGTAGCTTATTTCATGAAACATTTAAAACATTTTGAGACACGAGAAAAATGAACAGTCACACAATACTCTCCACTTTTGAAACATATTACTGTTACTATTATATATTGTATACTATTATAATGTTACTGTTGTTTGTGTTGTATCCTTAGATCCCGACGACTGACTATTTGTGTCATTTGGAGCTCGACGTTTTAAAAATCTCCTTTTGTCCATATTTTGGTGTAAGGAGTCCGACCAGATAACTAGGCTACAACGCTATTAAATGCTAGCTGAGAATCGCTGGACTTATGTTAGCCTGTCACTTGTCACATGACCCAGAGCCCTGATTTTTTTTTTATTTATTTTTTTACTAAAGCAGTATATAAAATCAAATGTATTACCTACCACCATTTAGTTGTTTTGTGTTATTTAAAATATTTATAATATATCTTTTTTTTTTGTTGAAAAAATGCAATTACCCGTTTCAGCCACTGGGGGGGCAATGCTCCCCCTGCCCCCCCCCCCCCCCCCCAATACATATATTGGTGTATACAATATATATATATATTGTATACACCTATTTTAAATAAGGCAATTGAAATAGGCCTAATATAAATAAACGTACTAAAATTCCAACAAGTTAATAATATTTAAATATTTATTTTTTTTGTTCGAGAACTTAATCTAAAATGAAAATACATTAAAATACATATGTAGTGGCTAATTTCCTGCCAGAAAATATGCCTACATTGAGGAAGGTAAAAATAAAAATAATATAAATAAATAAAATAAATAATAATAATAAGATAAATCTAAAAAAAATTTGTATGTGTGTGTGTACACATACACAAATATTTTTTATGTTTATCTTATTGTTTTTATTTATATTATTTAATTTAACACACACGCACACGCATACACAAATTTACTGGTGGACAATTAATTTTGGAAAAATGTAAGAATAGAGAAAAAGACCTGTGCCAAATCTAGCAGAATATCATAGAGACTTGGGGGGGACTATTCACATTTGATCAGAAAATATATATATAAAAAATCTAGTTTCATGTATGTGGAGTCACTTCCACCTCTATAAGTTCCTTCCTCTTCTTCTTTCGACAGACACCCATATTTAGCTCAGACAACGAACTGAGAGTAACAGGCGCAGCGAATTCCAGTTCTAATCGAAAATCACGCTCCATTCCCCTCAGGAGAAATCTCTGTCCCTGCCTCAGCCTGTTGGTGACATCAAAGCAAGGCTCGCACAGTTCGTCCTGTGCTGTGATGCGATTTGTGGAGTCCCGGGCGGGGTCACGGAGTAGAGCCAGACTCGAACTCAGGAACCGGCTGGAAAATAACCTCTTCCCCTGTCTTGGAGGAGGTCCGCCTCTCTGTTCCCACGAGACACTGTGGCAGGGAACAGAAAACTGATTACTCTACAGATCCAGGCCTGTCTGCTCGGGTCGACCTCATCGTGTGCTCTGGGTGGCCTCATTGCTGTTGGAACGATTTCTAGCTTGGTCAGAGTAAATCTAAGGGCAGGGGCCTCAGACCTCACGCTGCTTGTTCCTGCTCCTTCATCCTGGACAGGAATTAATGATTCCCACAATCTGAGAAGTGTTCTACAACAAACAAGATCAATTATAATCGCATATATATGTGACTTAGAGATATAGACCTTTAGGTAATGAAGTTTGTGCATTTACATAAATTTTGCCTAATAACATTACATATACACACATACATGAATGAATGAATGAATACATTTAATTTGAAGTTACTGGATGTTTATATGCCAATGTTTTAGAATTGCCATTTAATGTAAAATTATATTAATTACTAATAAAACAATAATAATTATTTATATGAAATAAAAACAACAGCAGCGGCAACATAATAATAATAATAATAATAATAATAATAATAATAATAATAATAATAAAAGTAGTAATAATAATAAACTATTATTATGGTAATTTACTGGCAAATATCAACTAATTCAAAGTTTGAAATTAACTACCAATAAACAATTAACTAACTGATAATTGATGCCCCTCCCACATCTAACCTGAGAACATCGTCTCTCTGATCAGACTGAACTCTCAGGTTTTCCTCTTGGTGTGTTGTATGCACATCATGCAAATGGGAGCATCTTCCGATGAGGAACACCTCAGCATAAGATGGGTCACCGCAGTCTCTCACACTCATCAACATGTTGGTTGGGTTACTACAGCTCACGCTGAGTTCCATTTCCTGCCATTGAGGGAGCCAGTGATTACAGACAGTGTTCCTCACCACACACTGGGCTTGATTCTCAGCACGCATTAGCATGGCCTCCTCGAGAGGCACTGAACCGCCTAATGCGATAAACGGCTGGTCATGACTGATTCCTGCAACTCCACAGCGAGCTGTGAAGTGATATGGGTGATCTGAGACAACATGTTACACTTTTTACCTGAATTTTACACAAGGGTTATTACTGCAATAATGCCACTTGAGTTAGTGTTGAGCATTCATTTAGAAGCTGTTACAGTGAAAAACTGATTTGTAGAACACAGAAAGCACATAACGAATTTGCACGCTTATATAAAAAACAGACGCCACAAAGAGTTTGTCTATTTTATATTTATATATTGAGCACACTATGGTGAATATCCACCTATATAACTTCTGTTTTTTTTTTTTTTTTTATATATCTGTAAAATCCTAGTTTAGATTTTTTTATTTACTTATTTTTGTGAAATAAATAAATACATTCTTATAACAATTACATATATATGTATGTCACGGTGTCAACAGAGCCATCACTTCCACCCACTGCATCGCTACAATCCGCCCACCCGATCACAGTCACCTGAATTCTAATCACCTGCACCTGCACGGCATGATTACATGCCCTTTATCAACCACAGCTCCCTTCACTTCAGTGTCTGATCTCGTCTTTACCTGACCCGACTACCTACCTGTCTGACCAGCATTCGCTATACCAAAGTACTGTTGATCATCACCGTTCCTGTCCTTCGTCCTTGTCCTGGTCATCGTCCTGTGTCTCTTTGTATTCATCGTTATCTTCCTCAGTCATCTATAGACATTATCCAAGTTCAGCAAAGTGTTCACCGATCTGCACCTTCCAGCCATCGATCTACATCACTGCTCTCTCTGCACTGTAAATAAAGTCTGTTTCTCACCTTAATCTTTGTCTGCCTCGTTATGGATGTGACTATACAGGTCCTTCTCAAAAAATTAGCATATTGTGATAAAGTTAATTATTTTCCATAATGTAATGATAAAAAATTAAACTTTCATATATTTTAGATTCATTGCACACCAACTGAAATATTTCAGGTCTTTTATTGTTTTAATACTGATGATTTTGGCATACAGCTCATGAAAACCCAAAATTCCTGTCTCAAAAAATTTGCATATTTCATCCGACCAATAAAAGAAGTGTTTTTAATACAAAAAAAAGTCAACCTTCAAATAATTATGTTCAGTTATGCACTCAATAGTCAATACATGGTCGGGAATCCTTTTGCAGAAATGACTGCTTCAATGTGGCGTGGCATGGAGGCAATCAGCCTGTGGCACTGCTGAGGTGTTATGGAGGCCCAGGATGCTTCGATAGCGGCCTTAAGCTCATCCAGAGTTTTGGGTCTTGCGTCTCTCAACTTTCTCTTCACAATATCCCACAGATTCTCTATGGGGTTCAGGTCAGGAGAGTTGGCAGGCCAATTGAGCACAGTAATACCATGGTCAGTAAACCATTTACCAGTGGTTTTGGCACTGTGAGCAGGTGCCAGGTCGTGCTGAAAAATGAAATCAGATGGAAGCATGAAGTGCTCCAAAATCTCCTGATAGCTAGCTGCATTGACCCTGCCCTTGATAAAACACTGTGGACCAACACCAGCAGCTGACATGGCACCCCAGACCATCACTGACTGTGGGTACTTGACACTGGACTTCAGGCATTTTGGCATTTCCTTCTCCCCAGTCTTCCTCCAGACTCTGGCACCTTGATTTCCGAATGGCATGCAAAACTGAGCAACAGTCCAGTGCTGCTTCTCTGTAGCCCAGGTCAGGCGCTTCTGCCGCTGTTTCTGGTTCAAAAGTGGCTTGACCTGGGGAATGCGGCACCTGTAGCCCATTTCCTGCACACGCCTGTGCACGGTGGCTCTGGATGTTTCTACTCCAGACTCAGTCCACTGCTTCCGCAGGTCCCCCAAGGTCTGGAATCGGTCCTTCTCCACAATCTTCCTCAAGGTCCAGTCACCTCTTCTCGTTGTGCAGCGTTTTTTGCCACACTTTTTCCTTCCCACAGACTTCCCACTGAGGTGCCTTGATAAAGGACTCTGGGAACAGCCTATTTGTTTAGAAATTTCTTTCTGTCTTACCCTCTTGCTTGAGGGTGTCAATGATGGCCTTCTGGACAGCAGTCAGGTCGGCAGTCTTACCCATGATTGCGGTTTTGAGTAATGAAACAGGCTGGGAGTTTTTAAAAGCCTCAGGAATCTTTTGCAGGTGTTTAGAGTTAATTAGTTGATTCAGATGATTAGGTTAATAGCTCGTTTAGAGAACCTTTTCATGATATGCTAATTTTTTGAGACAGGAATTTTGGGTTTTCATGAGCTGTATGCCAAAATCATCAGTATTAAAACAATAAAAGACCTGAAATATTTCAGTTGGTGTGCAATGAATCTAAAATATATGAAAGTTTAATTTTTATCATTACATTATGGAAAATAATGAACTTTATCACAATATGCTAATTTTTTGAGAAGGACCTGTATATTAGGGCTTACACAGAGTAGTCGAGTAGTCGAGAGATCGACTAGTTCAACCACTAGTCGGCGCTGTTGGAGACAATCGACTACTCGAGCGCCCATTAACCATAAATGAATTAAAAATGGAGAACATCACCAATAGACACCAGACATCAAAGATGACAAAAATATCGTAAGCTGTAATTTGCCGTTCACATATCGCGCCTAAAAACGCTCTCCTTCTTTCCACAAGTGCTCACGCTCCCATGGCGTCTGTGGTTTGCTATGCAACCACGAACTGCGGTCTCTCCATTATGATGAGCAAGTATCAGCAAAGGATTAATGATTTCTAGCCCTTGCATTAGCTTTACTACTAGATATATTTATGGAGATGAGAAATAAAAACCTGCAGTGAACAGCTATGATCAGTTGTTCGGCCGAGCTTTCGATGTTGCATGCACGTCGCGACCGCGTCGACTTGCTTCCATTATGAGCTTGCTTGCCGAACGCCTACATTTGAAATAACCAATAACCAGGAAATAACAAAATTGAGCGTGCAAAAAAGTGATATGTGAATGCCCCTAAAAGCGGACATTGCATCTGTAATGAAAGGCTTTACTCTGTTACATGAAAATTAAAATATGTAATGTCATAATTATAATGTTCTGAGAGTTTACTTATGTAATTGTTGCAATAGGCTATGAATTAATAAACATTTATTGATAAGAACTATTTCATGGGGTGGTGATGGCGCAGTGGATAAGACACATGCCTTTGGTGTGAGAGACCCGGGTTCGAATCCACTGTGAGACACCAATGTGTCCCTGAGCAAGACACTTAACCCCTAGTTGCTCCAGAGGCGTGCGACCTCTGACATATATAGCAATTGTAAGTCACTTTGGATAAAAGCGTCAGCTAAATGAATAAATGTAAATGTCTTTTCATTTACAGTAGCATGAACCACGAGTAGTCGAGTAACTCGAGTATTGTTTTGATAAGAAATCGACTAGCAAAAATCAGTAGTCGTGCTACCCCTACTATATATATATATATATAAGGGCTGTGAAAAGATTAATTGTGATTAATCACATCCAAAATAAAAGTTTGTGTTTACATAATATATGTGTGTGCATATAATAATATATGTGTATAATTATTTTGTATATATATAAATACACACACATGCATGTATACATTTAAGAAAAAATTGTTATTTATATATAAAATATTTATATATAATATAAATTATATATAAATATATACAGTATATACATGCAAATATTTCTTAAATATATACATGCATGTGTGTATTTATATATATACAAAATAATTATACACATATATTATATGCACACACATATATTATGTAAACACAAACTTTTATTTTGGATGCGATTAATCACGATTTATCTTTTCACAGCCCTTATATATTGTTGTGAAGCAGCAAGGATGAATCGGAGAGTGAATTCAAACGCAAGCACTTTAATTAAACAGGTAATCCAATGAAACGTAACAAGGCACACAGAACAAGGAACTGGAAGCATCTAACATCAAACAACGACCGACAAACACCAACTGAAGAACAAGGGTATAAATACACAGACAAACAAGCTTAACAAGATAACAAGGGGGCGTGGCTAATCAGAAACACCTGGGGAGACTAATCAACAGAACGGGGAACAGCAAAACATGTAAAGACAGAGAAACACATGACAGACAAGAACAAGGAACAAAACAAAACACCCACACCGTGACATATATATATATATATATATATCCTAGCAACTGATATATAATTATATGTAGTTTATATCAGTTGTCACAAACTGTTTTACCCAACAAATAGTTTTGACATAAATATTTGCCAAAAAAACTGAAATATTTGTATTAATATATATTATGCATTTATAATTTACAAATATATATTTATGTAAAATATAAATAAACAAAACACACAAAATAAATAAATACATACATACATAATATTGCTTTATATGAGGGTTCTATATATATTGCTGATAATAAAGTAGTTTTGACACATAAATCTCCACCACAAATAAATACATTAATTTTTCCAGAGCTTACAGACTTTAATGTTATAAGTCCGAAAATAAATTCTTCACAAAACAGTTGATTGTTTTGTTTTTAATGATAATGCAAGGAGGAGATACACCATTTATCATATTTACTTTTTATTAATCATATTCATCTTTTAAAACTATTGACCATAATAAACTACAAAAGTTTAAACAATTCTGTCAATCCACAACTAGCAGTAACTTTAGGATTTCTCAAGGTGTCTTTGTGGAATCTGACCTGACAGACATTTCAAAACCATCTCTATAAATAATGGCAATCTTTTGATGAAACATGCATATTTTCATTATTACTCTGTTTTCCCAAGAAGAAATGCATCAGGCAGCATCTGAACTTTAACTTCTCATCTGGGATACATCAACAAGAAATGGCCATACACTTTAACACGTTTTTCGTCTTACATCAAGTGTCAAAATTAGACTTCAAACATGATTTCAACACATTATTTCCGTTTTGTTTGTTATGATGTTTCACAGTCCACCGAAGAACTTTGTAGCAACCCCTTTGACTAATGATCAATGGTTGCTAGGGTGTTGTTAGAAGGTTGCTAAGGTGTTTTGAATGGTTGCTAGGTTGGTGGTCAGGGGCCGTATTCACAAAGAATTTTAAGGCTAAAAGTAGCTCCTAACTGGCGAATTTAGGAGCAACTCCTAAAAATAATGGGCGTGTCACTCCTAACTTTAGGACTCCTAATTTTTTTGACTAAGAGTAATTCACGAAGCATTTTAGCCCTAAAAGTAGCACCTAAGTCTGGGACAGCTTAAAAGAAGTCGAGAGGAGTCCTAACTCACTAAGACATATTCACAAACCGCTTTTTGTGGCATTTCACGTTGCGATGTTTTGAAATGCGTATGCGGCCTCTACAGCTTCCAATCGCGAGGGAACAATTTTGCATTGTAGGCATAACTAGGGATGCAATAACGCCACCAACAACAACCAAAACTAGGGTACTCACTGCATGTAAACTAATTGTAACGTTTCATTGTGAATCAAATTAAAATGTTCTTCTCTTTGCAAGCGTAGGCAGAGGAATATAGTGACAGATTAATTCAATAATGTTGCAAAGATATTGCATCAATCCATATGTTTCAATAGGCTACTAGGCTATTTGTTTTTCCTTACTCTTTATTCATTTAGCCTATTTATTCAGTTATTCATCCTTTTCCGTCCTTCGCACTACTTGTGTAGCGCACGCATTCTCAGACCTGTCCCCTGTCACTCATCATCGTAAGGGAGGTGTTTGAAATCATTCCCGCGTTACAATCATCAGCCAATCAAGGTGGTCACTTCAGTCAAGCTCGTGCATGAGTAATGACGTCATCCATAGCAACAAAGACTCACTCTTAGTTTAGGAGTTATCATTTTTCTTTACTAAGAGTAGGTCTGAAAGGCGTTGTGAATAACTTTTAAGAGAAAACTCCTAGCTAAAATCTTTTAGTGCGATTTAGGAGTACTCCTAGTGGTAAGATAAAATGCTTTGTGAATACGGCCCCAGGTCTCCATGACAGGGTTTCTTAACTCTGGCCCTTGAAATCCACTTTCCTGCAAAGTTTAGCTCCAACCTTGATCAAACTCACTTGCCTGAAGGTTTGTAGTCACTCTGAAGGCCTTGATTAGCTTGTTCAGGTGTGTGATTAGGGCTGAAAGCAGAAAGTGGCCCTCGAGGGCCAAAGTTGAGAACCCTTGCTCTATGATATTCTGGCAAAAATAATACTGATGTCTACCTTAGAAACTGATTAAAATAATTAGACTGTGAAATAAACATGTTTTTACCATCTAGCAGTTTCCCTCTGGAGCTCAGCCTAACTAATTGAATTTAGAGGTTTTTGATTTAAATAAACGGGCTTTAAGTGAAGACTCTTTTACAAAAGTTCTGTCTTTCCTTGAACAGTAAACTGCACTGAGACTAAGAGGCTGCTGTTGTTTATTTGCATTGTATGATGACACATTTCCTCAGATAATAAGTCCTTGGATCAGGCCTTTATGTCAAAGTAAAAAAAAAAAAATATATATATATATATATATATATATATATATATATATATATATATATATATATATATATATATAAAATAATTATTATTACTATTAGTGAGAAAAAGCGAATTTTAAGTCTGGCCCAATCTTTAAAAGCATTGGAGAGCAGACAAGAGCTGGACAGACTGCTAGCATTGTTGTCTACTTCCTCTTTGGCTTGGTTGGGTTAGCATGCTGCAATCTACACACACCATTGGCCCTGGAGACTAAATTATTGATTTGTTGTGTTTATGCCGTTATGATAGGCCACCATGTAACACATCCCTCATAAAAACTGCATTAGTATTTCTGTCTCTAGTGGCACCCTATGGCATCCTCCACACACACTAAAATAGATTCGCACATCTCCTCGGACAACTATGTATTTGCAAGTTAATGTCTAACAAAATGCAGCATAATCTTCATTTTTCGTTTTCTCAATAAGCACATGCTTTAATGAATGTGGCAGGGCTCTACAAACTTCTAGATTTTTCCCCACCCGATTTGTCTTTATGCCCTTAGGGCAAGACTGATAACTGTAATCTAATTCTTATTACTTTAATAAAAAATTATCATTTTTTTTGTAATTAAAGTCATGAGAATTATGACTGAGAATGGGAATTGATTTGAGTTGAAAATTACCTTAATTATACTAAAAATTATGTAAAATAATATATAATGTGTGTGTGTGTGTGTGTGTATATATATATATATATATAAATTATAAAAACTAATTATATTATATGTAATGTATATGGACAAATATAAAGAAGTATTACAGTAATACAAATTGAGGGGGCATTTTTTAAAAGTTTTTGAAGATAAATAAATAAATAATACATGTATATGGGTAAGTATATTTAAAAAGTAACATTATATTAAACATATCATTACATCATAATTATATTATATATCACATACAGTATATGGGCACATATAAAGAAATGGTGGCGTAATTGTTCTGAAAATAATGACACAATGCATAATAAATTAATGAAAAAGTACATTTATAAATAAAATGCATTAAAATGCAATTATATGGATAAATACAATTATTTTTATATGCATAAATATAAAGCAAAATATACCATAATGTAAGTATACATTTTCCCCAAAATTTGGGAGGAAAATTGCCTTAATTTTCTGAAAATTATGACAATGTTAATAAATAAATAAAGGGGAAATAAATGAACGAACGAACGAACGAACGAACGAACGAATCAATGAACGAACGAATCAATGAACGAACGAATCAATGAATCAATGAATGAATTAATTAATATTTTCTATATCGAGATATTGCTGACAAATGAACTCAACATGTTTAACTAAGAAGCATACCAAAAGAAAAAACAAACAAACAAAACCCTGAGATATCTCTTTGTTCAAAATATCCCATGCAACTCCAGTGGTGTTGGTGTAATGATTCCTGTCTGTTTCTCTTGTCTTGTGTGAACTTTAGTTATTTCCTGTTCTGTGTCATGTTTTGTAGTCCATGTAGTTTTTCTAGTTTATTAGTATCCCCAGGTGTTTCTGATTAACCACGCCCTCTTTTTAAGCTTGTTAGTCTCTGTATTTAAACCCTGTGTCTTGTTACAGTGTTTGTGGGTTCATGATGTTGTTAGAGGTTGGTTGTGTCGTTCTCTATGTCTGAGTTTTTAAATCTGTCTAGTCTTTAGTTTATTTAATAAAAGTACTACTGCTGCATTTGGATCCTGCTTCCTTCTATGTTCCAACCTGCCACGTTACAGATGAACCCACAAACACTGTAACAAGACACAGGGTTTAAATACAGAGACTAACAAGCTAAACAAGATAACAAGAGGGCGTGGTTAATCAGAAACACCTGGGGATACTAATAAACTAGAAAAAGTACATAGACTACAAAACATGACACAGAACAGGAAATAACTAAAGTTCACACAAGACAAGAGAAACATACAGGAATCATTACAGTTGGTGGTTATGAGTAAAACCTTTTCTCTTGCATAGGGAAAGTCATTTCTCATGTTTTGGAGAGGTAACATTTCAGAAACACTTCTACCTCTCGTGTGCTTCTGAGATGAGGGCTTCTGGGCAAACCCAACTCAGCCATGTGGCCACCATAAATTATTAAAAGCTCATTGCTTATTCAGTCTGCCTGTCCTCATCTTTGCTCTGTGTAATGGAGGCCCCGGTGGCGAGGGAAAAGGGAACATAGCATTTGCATCAAGCATTTTCCAAATCGTCTGACTGAGAGTGAGGGGATATTACCTGTTTACTCAGAGTCTGAGGGTGGCCAGCATTCTGTTTGAGGTCAGTAGACTAATATTCAGTGTAGCCGAGAGGATCAAGGTTTTGGGAACGGGGCTTTTTATGATTCAGAGTCATAATCCACCCATGAGGGAGCAAAGCTCGACCCCAAGGGTAGAGGTGGAGATTGTACAGACGAGGAGGAGACGCCTTGGGAACAGAGGATGCATGTAAATTGGAATGACTAAAGAGTCTGAGAGTTTCGCAAAGGGACTCTGGGACTAGCAGTGTGCGCACACTGAACGCTTTCAAAATGTGTGATAAGAAAAGGGGAAATCATGCAATTTGAACATACCTGCTTATACTTGAGGAAGCTTACAGCCTTTAGAACTTAAAGCTGCTCTAGTCTCATACAGCCACGCATCGGCATGAAGTCTGGTGCACATTGCAGCTCATGCACAGTTCATATACCTGAAAAACAGAAGAGGTGGAAAGAGTACTGGAAAATTGTACTTGAGTAAAAGTACTGCTACTTAGGAAATAATTTCAGACATCTCACTGGGAGTCTGCTGCATATTGATAGCGGCTCCCTGATGCCTGCAAATTATATACAATATCCCGGAAATTGAGTGAGCGAGAGAGAAAGCCTGTTTCCAGCTGGTATTAAGAGGTTTTTGGTGAATCGATCACAAGTGGTCAGCCAAGACTCATCTTCTGTGACTACTATTTTTTGGAGACTCTCAGCTCATTTTCCGTCACAGTCAACTATTACACTTTCAGTGCACGATTGCTATTGAATGAACGAACCCGTGTTAGGCAGCTTATACGAATGAATATAATAGTATTATATATATATATATATATATATATATATATATATATATATATATATATATATATATATATATATATATATAATATATTTATTTATAAAAATGGCAATGGTGTGCAAGATTGTTTTGATTCATTACATCCGATGAAATAACAATAAGTTAGTATCCTAGAACAAAACGACACTAATGGACCAGCTTTTGGTCCAGTGTCATAAAAGTGCTATCTATGTTGGCTATTATTCATAGCACCGATCAAAGAAATATAGGTATGAGTGTCTTTTCATATTTGTTATGAAATCCTGTTGACAAATGCCAAATTAAGGAGTCCCTAAAAGAACAAGCACATTACCCCTATAAGATTTATGCAGCCTGACATCGGCAGTGCGTTTTCAAAGGCTAATGCGTCGGCAGACACATTTGTCTTGATATGGAGCCAAGAATCATAGAGTGCATTTCCACACTGGTCAGTGAACATCTGAGATGTAATAAAGCACCTTACTGTGAGGACTAATGGTGAGGGTTTCTCCTTTTTACTTTGACTTTCTCTTCGTCTCCCCTGACAAAGCCAGAAAAAGGTAATTTCACGGCGTCTCTCGGTGAAGTGTCTAAAGCTAACTGAGATTCAAAAATACTAAACCCAATCTGACATAAAAATTAAACTCAAACCATCACTCACGCACGCACGCACGCACGCACGCACGCACGCACGCACGCACGCACACGCACACGCACACGCACACGCACACGCACACGCACACGCACACGCACACGCACACGCACACGCACACACACACACACACACACACACACACACACAAATAATAATAATACGAAATTAAAACTAAGCCAAAACTAAGACATAGATCTAGTCTTAGAGTGAGAAAAAAAATATATATATATATATATATATATATATGAACACAAAAGATGATATTTTGAAGAATGTCGGAGACCAAACAGTTGATGGGCCCTATTGACTTCCGTAGTATTATTAATTTTCATTCATTCTTACACAATGTACTGGAATACTTATTTCATAAAACATGTCAAATGACCAACAACCTGTACATTGCAGTGATAGTTTCATGCTGCTCATTCCACTCTCTTTCTTATTACATAATAAAATAATTTAGGCTCAAAATAACTTCAATTCGAATCAAGATCTCATGTCCATATATTTATTTGGTAAGGAGCCATGTAATCAGCAAGATAATATAGCCATGTACTTTATCCCATACATAATTAATAGCAATATTTACATTTGCTATAAAATGTCCTTCAGTAGAGTTGACATTTAAGAAAAGGGGGTGTTTTTCATTAACTCTCAAAACGAATCTATACTTGTGAAAAAAGATAAGCTAAATTCTGCTTGACAGTATGCATATATAAATATTATATAAATTAACATGAAAAGTGCTTCATCAAACCCTCAACAGCATGATTTTTCAAAGCCATAAAACAAAGATTATTGGAATGTCTTTCCATTTAAAAAAATCACTTTTAATTCAATGTTACTTGCTGTTTCTTTGAAATTGTTTGTGAAATTTACTAGAATGAAAAAAAAATAGTTTTAAAGTAAATCCTACACTATTTGTTTTTCACTGCGCAGTCCTTTTAGTGAGTTATGGGTCGCTATGAATTTCTGGGTTGAGACCCACAATGACCATTTGTTTCCATCCTAAGATGCTTCTCATCTCTCAGCCTACTCACTGATTTATTATGGCTCTTTTCGAGCAGAATCTCTCTTTTTTCCTGAAATGGAATTTCAAAAGAAACGTCAG
Source organism: Gila orcuttii (assembly GCA_026230005.1). NCBI lineage: Eukaryota > Metazoa > Chordata > Actinopteri > Cypriniformes > Leuciscidae > Gila > Gila orcuttii. The sequence continues at coordinate 65,400,341 of JAPDVR010000002.1, read as the reverse complement.
CGTTCGTTGCCACCCGAGAAGTATCTGTTAGCAATAATTCACGTACAATTTCCGGGAAATGTGCACGCGTGACTTCGGACTCTCTCCGCAGCCTGATAGAGGGTCGTAACATAGATGTCGAACAGAAGAACGACATCATCATAAAAGATGTAAGTGTATCTGTGCCGTCCCTTTAGTGCCGGAGCGCATCTGCGAGAGGAGCCTGATGGTGGGGGCCAACTGGAGCACGTCATTACACCCACTGATGTCTTCTGACTCGCATTACTACGGGAGAATGATCGAGGAGCCCGGCCGCCCTGAAAATAGCCACGGCGTGATGGATGTGCGGACCCAGGCGTCCTCCGCCGAGAAAAAATATATCAGGGCCTGGCCTGGAAATATGGCTACGGGCTAAGAGTGTGTGGGGGATATGAGTATTCTTATTGACGTAACAAATGATAACACGGACGTGAAAGAGGAGCGTACTGGAAGCTCTAAATGGGTCATATTCTCAATGCAGCTGCTATCAGTGAGGGATTGAGGCTTTTAGTGCATCTCTAAGTGTGGGTGTTGTTAAATGATGCATGATGTTGGGACCGCCACCCACGCGGCTTAAAGGTGCAACCAGTTTGTCCCAGAGACACCATTGGGTCACGGAGCACCAGACGTGGGAAGCTTACAAAAATAGAGACGTTAAGAGACTTTGGGTCTTTTGAGAAGCTCTGCCTACAGAAGACCAGCATGCAAACACTAGTCAAAGGAAAAATTTACCAAAAAACAAACATTTGGTCATTATATACTCAATCTGGTGTTGTTGACTTTCATTCTTTTGCATAACTCAAAATAAGAAACTTTCAAGAATGCTACTATTTTCATGCAACAATATGCTTATATAGTAAGCACTAGCCTTTAAGATCCAAAAATGACAAATAAACACTTAAAAGTATTATAAAAGTTCACAAGACTATTCCATGTACTTCTCAAAATCTATTTGAAATATATTCTATGATTCATAGGTTTTTTTTTTGTTTTGTTTTTTACTTCAAAACGGTGATGGATTTGACATTCAATGCAATACTGGGGGGAAATTATAGTAATTTACAAGTATAAACAATCATAAACAAACAATGATATTTTTTACACTTATGTGATGACAAGGTTCCACAAAACCACATTTTTGTAAATGCCTCACGAAACAGTGTGTGGCACACTTTAGAATTTTTTTTAGAAAATAATTTTTAAATAATTAATAAGCATTGAATAGGGAATGACTTATCAATAATTGCAATAATATCAATAAAACCAAAAAAATATTTTTAATAGTTTTAGTTTTATATACTGCATACTGTATGCTTTCATTAAAGCTGAAATTAAAAAAATGTATATGTATATATATATATATATATATATATATATATATATATATATATATATATATATAAGCTAATTATTAACCCCATGGTTGCACTTTATTTTATAGTCCTATTACCCATATACATACTATTACAATATCTGGTTAATAAGTAGGTACTAACCCTAAACCTACTTAACCCATGTAGTTACCTTATATTACCAGTACTTCTTTAGGTAAGTGCACTGTAAGTACATGCAAGTACACATTCTGTAAAATAAAGTGCAAGCAATACTATACATTATACAAAAATAACACTCGTTGGTCACATGTGCAACTTGGAGATTCTTAAAAAAGTTTTCTTTGTTTGAAGGAAAACAAAACATCATTCAAGTTTGTAACAACATAAGGGTGAGTAAATGATGACTAATGTTCATGTTTTGGGTAGACTATTCCTTTAAATAGCAAGTTTCAGTGAGGTACATTTTGCGGAGGCACAAGCAGAACATTTCAAACAAGTAGAAGAGAAGAAACTCCTAAGAGTGAATAGGTGGCGATGGGCCAAAGCAGATGCCATCATACCTCTTTTGGCAGAGTCTCCACCATGATACATCTTTTGCATGTGTGGGAAGAGTTTCCCCGATTAGGATCCGATTTTTCCAGACAAGGATCTCCCCATATGTGGGTTTTCTCACGCGTTTACGACGGTGGGATACACTCTCGAGGATTCGGTGTGGTTTTCTCACTTGCAGCAGCTTCCAGTTGGTTGAGTGGGCTTTGGGATCTCCATCCAAATAGCTGGAGACGTATTTGAGAGGAGGATGGTGTTCAGGGAAGCCATCTGCTACGATGCAAAAGATCATGCTGTACATGTGACCCATAAAAATCAAACTTTTTGGGCGTGAAGATGCAACTGCTGAGACATCTGCTCTCCTAAAACACAATAAGCTATATTTTTTGTCCACCCTTTTCACACACGCACACAAACAAATAATTTATAAGAAAAACTAAAATATTAAATGCATGTATCTGCTATTTGACAGTGAACAAGTCATATGCACAATATAAATGTAATATCAAAACAAAATGATAGGCTATAATATTTAATTCTTTCAGATACTGTAAGTCGTTTCAAAAGCCATGTCACTGCATTATCCTACTTACTGCACGGCTATTTATCAAATAAATACATGGACATGAAATACTGCCTTTAGTTATATTATTAAATGATAATTAAGGATTGTGGAGTGATATGAGAGACATCAAAGTAGCACAGATAGTGTCAGTATACACAATATATACCAGCTGAAAAGCCACTCTAAAACCAGCCAAGCCAGGCTGGAAGACCAGTTAAATTCATAAAAGCAGCTTATGATTTTGAATCATAGCCATACTGTTATTTCAGCCCGATCTAAAATTCGTACGGATTTTACGAGGTGGCTAATTCGTACAAATTCATACGACCTCGCTCTTTTTGTTAATTTTTTTTTTCTATTTTACGAGTTGCCCAATTCGTATGAATTTGTAAGAATGACCTACCCCTGACCCCGCCCCTAAACCTACCCATCACGTGGGTTTAGACAAATCGTACAAATCCGTACGAGTGAGGTCGTACGAATTCATACGAATTAGCCACTTTTTAATCACTCGTACAAATTTGTACGAATTGGTCGTGAGATAGCGTTGGTTATTCAGACAAACAGCACAATTTCAATTGTGATGTTACTTTTATACGACAGTTCGATAGATAAGTTAATATTGCATTACTAACATTTTAGGCACAATATTGCCATTTATTTTTGCTCCACCAACAGAAATAGTTCTAAACAAACCGTGCATCTCCAAGCAACATCAGTGGTGCTTCGTTCCTGAACGAGTTACTCTTTATTGAATGAATTGGTAGAGTAAGAGATTCATTGGTTTGGGTCTTGAATGAATCTGTGTTTTTGAATCAGATGAGTCAATGATTCAATGGCTCATTTATTGGCTGCATCCGAAATCGCAAAATAGCGGAAAAAACAGTGTGTGACAAAAGAATTATGTCATAAGTTTTACGAATTGGCAGACACAAGGGGATCCATTCGCAGCATTTATTAGAGTAGTCAACAGGCAGGGATCCACAACAGCAAACAGGGCAACGGAGACAAGGCAGAGACAAACCAGATACAAGCAGAGGGTCGAGGCAGGCAGAGAAGAATCAGAGTCCAGTGAAACAGTCCAGGGTCAGGGCAGGCAGAGAAGGGTCAGCAACGATAAACAATCCACAGGTCAAACACAGGAATCAAATACAGGAAAATAACGCTCAGAAATGCAGTAACAGTAAAACAATACTTCGCAGTGAGTGAATGAATGAACATGGTATAAATAGACAGACTAACAGGATGAGACACAGGTGAATGCAATCAGTGAATGAGGTACAGGTGAATGTGATCAGTGATAAGTGATGGTGAGTCCGGGCAGTGAGTTATGGGAAATGTAGTTTGTGAGTGATAATAGTCCTATCTGGAGTGCCCTCTGGTGGCTCTCAAGGGCACTCCAGCTGGTGACCGTTACAATAAGTAAGTATTCATAAAAGCACTATTTCTGGTGAGATTACGTGTGCATACGATGGATACTTTACTATCCTATTAGGCCACAGGAAAAGATTTGTGAATGACAGTGAAGCGACCATCTGACGCTGGAAGGTCACATGATAATTATAACATAGCGGATATAGCGGTCCAGATTACATAATTGAGAGTATGCAATTTCATACATAGCCATTGCTTCATTCCTGAATTAATCAGCATTTTTGAATTAATCAGTTTGAATGATTCAATGATTGTTTCATCTACACCTACTGGCGTATCAATGTCATCATAATACATAAAACAACTATGTGTACAAATTCACACAATATGCTTTGTACACTAACTAACATTTACAAAGAAACGTGTTTTACACCTATGGAGTGTGTATATCACACAGTACACACATTCATACACACAAATGGCTGTAATACATACTGAGTTGTATTTATGCTCAGACATGAATGCAAGTGCACATTAAATGTTTTAATTAAGCATCTTAAAATATGCAGCTCCCCTCATAATCTAACACATCCTCTTAAGGCTAAAAGATACTGAACTCATTTAATCTCACATCCAGTTAAGCTCATTCACACTTGGGCAGTAGAAACATTTGTTTCGGTCAAACATGATAATCTCTTGTGATTCTTGATAGTTGGCTCTATTATTTATGTCTACACATTTTGCTTAAATGGGTCATATTTCCCCCTGAAGTCCATTTATAATGTTAGCTAATGTTTCTTGTACCAAAACCTGTTTGTTTTATATGAACATTTTTGGATGCATTTTTGCCTGTTCAAAAACAATGCTGGATTGACACCGAAATATTTTACTAAATAAAACAAATCCTCCTAATTTACATACAGTTTAGGCTAACCAATTTGAAAATATAGGTGAATCATTTTTGTGAATCTGTTTATTTAAATTGATAATTTAAAAAACTTTCCTATAAGCTACTAAAGAGATTTTCATATGAGTTAGAAGATTCACTAGAATGAATTAGACTTTCCGAAGCTACATAAAAGAGATACAGAGAACTGTTTAGAATGAATCAGTTCACTAGAATGAATCGAATGAAAGCTTGTTCCTGCCAATGAATGAATGAATGAATGAATGAATGAATGAATGAGACTTTTTAATCACACAATTCTGATTACCCCCCCCCCCCTCGCAATCCTGAGAATATATCTCACAGTTCTGACATTGTGAGATATAAACTATTATAATTGCTATATGTTAATTCACAATTGTGAGTTTAGATGAAAAAGTCTGAATTGTGAAATATTGCGAATTGTGATACAATTGTGAGAAAAAAAGTGCAATTTTTTATTTTGATATATCGTGGGGAAAAATAAAAACAGAATTGCAAAATGTAAACTCATAATTCTAGAAAAAAGTCAGGTTTGTGAGATAAAATGGTGCAATGACATCTTATCTTTTGATTTTGTGGATGAAACAAGCTTCCACAGAATCATGAAACAATATTTACTAAAATATTTAAAGGGTAACTAAACACTAAAACAACTTTTTTAGTTAATGATCTGTAAGAATGGAGCTTCATAAATGCTGTTCATTGATTCGAGTACATTTTTTGACATTTGGGTTTAAAGTGTTTTAATTCTACAATATATTGTGTAAAAATATCTGAGTGCTGCCCTCTTCAGGTTGAACGGTGGCTACTGCAGTTGAATTTTCCTATTGGAAGTTGTGGTACCCTGATGTCAGAGGGTACCAGCTAACCACGCCCTTGCCTACAGAGAGATGCCTCTCAGGTGCAGATCGGTGGAAGGAGGGATAGGGCTGGAAAAACATTGTCCTTAAAACAAAACTGTTTTAATAGGTGGAGCAAATTTTTGCATATTAATATGGTCAAATATTTATGAACAATAAAACCAGGAGCGTGCATTAGGAAAGTGAAGTGGCTCTGATGTTGAAGTTGATAGTGTGATACACAGAATGGCGGTCTGAAGTTGGAAGTTCACACGCTGTGCGTGAGTCCATCTCCGGCACGAAAACCAGCGCTGATACGGTGGAAATGGGATAACAGACCGGTTGATTACACTTGAATTACTTGAATGTTTAAATATTTAATTTTTACTTCTAAAATGTTTGTTACATGAGTTTAAATGTAGGCAATATTGTATACATGTTAAAACCAGCCCAGTCTCATCCCAAGACGTCATATGACTGACGCTTTTGACCATACGTCAACATCCGACGTTTTAGGGTACCCTTTAACGTCAGTTAGATGACGCTATCTAATCCTAACCCTACCCCAGACCTAAACCTACCCGCGTCATCTAACTGACGCTAAAGGTAAAGCGTCAGTAGATGACGCCCTAGGATCGTCATCTAACTGACGTTAAAGGGTACCCTAAAACGTCGGATGTTGACGTATGGTCAAAAGCGTCAGTCATATGACGTCTTTGGATGAGACTGTGTTATTAAAACAGATATGCTGATATGCTGTATTGCTGTACTCATCGACAATAAAGGCCAATGTCATATACCGGTGGTTGTATGGAATATTATTACAAATAAGGTTTAGAGAAAATAAAAAAAAATTAATGTGACTCATGATTATTGTTTTTTAAATGTTTCCCCCAATTGTTTCAACTCAATTTTATTTGTTAATGTACCAAATGCAGTTAACGTTACTCAGATCTACTTAATTTGACTTACATTTACTCAGTTCATACAGTGTATGCAATTGATTTCACTGCTTTAAAATGTAATCAATTTTAAAGCAGATTTTAAAGATTTTTTTCCCCATTTATACACACACACACATATATACATGGCATGCATTTTGCATATATACAACTCAGAGAAAAGAATAATATTTTTTTATTAGTATATTTTCAATATACATTCTTTACAGTATATCCATGTTTTTGCTAAAGTAAGCTTATGACCACCATTATAAATAGTGTTTTTCATCATTGCAGAGTCATGACGGATCTCTCTTTATAAGTGTCACGCATGAGATGGAACCGCACCATCATGACCTAGATTTAGTTAATGGCACAATTTGACTGACAAGTCATCAGAGCTTGAAACATCGATTAATCTTCGGTTCAGGTTATTGAGACCTCTAGGTCACAAACCAGGCCAGCCAAAAGAAAGCCATGTTCAGGATGAACGCACAGGGACAGGGAGATGACTTGATTAAAGACAGACCCCCGGGGTCCCATATCCTGACAAATGGTGGATGTGTAAGACAGGCTGTGTGCCTTGAGAGTCTGACACACAGCAATATGAAGAAACACAGAGGTGTTGAAAACATATTGGGAAATCTGGCATCATCTGCCTGCATGTGTTGAATGAGGGATTTGATTAGAGGTTCCCCTGAATGTACAGATTTCGCTTGATTTGTTGTTGTGGGCGTATTCCTGTCTTGAGCATATAGGCTGGCGTCCCGTAGCTTCATCGAATATTTGACAGGAAATGCTAATATGGTGTGCACAGATTTCACATCATTTCAACTTTTTTGACGGCAGACTGCATGTCTTTGCAGGCCACCCGTCCACATATCTGCTCATGGTGCATGTGCTGAAAAACCAGCGGGTTTTAGTGGTCAGCTTTCGCTCAGGGCTCTTGTTTTCAACTTTCTTTGGCAGTTTTGTGCCATGTAAGGCTTTAGAAACCCCTGCTAGACTGAGGCTTGACTGCTTTGAGATTTAATACAGCCCTGAGATAATGGCATATTTAGAAACTATAAAGAAGAAGCATTAACATGGCATGAAGTACACTACATCTTCAGTAATGATGTTGGTAAAGGTTGCATGTTAAATACAGTTATTTATGTTTTAATTTCTGGTTGAATGAGTGGCAAAAAATAGTTACTACACTGTTTGCAAAACATACAAACCCTTTAAACCCATTTCAAACAGCATGGTAAAATCACTGTAGCACGTGCCTCATAACTTATTTCTTAGTAAAATATTATAGTTCAGTATTTTGTAAAGTAACACATAGTCAAGAAATTATAATAAAAAATACATTCCAGTTGAGCAAAATCAAGAAGAGTATTTGCATTGCTCTCAGAAAAAAATCTTTGGCATATTTTAAAGTTGTTTAAAATTTATGACATATGGATATTATCTAAATACTTCATTACAGCTATACAACATTTGCAAGATCATAAGGTGTTTCCTCATTGAAATGCAAGTTCAAATTAACCCCGTTCTGCACAACATTACAAGACTTTCTGGTCGTTCTTGTGAAAAAAGACGCCATGAGCAAGAATCTGGACGAGAATGTTTTGTCTGGCTCAGTCAACCTCAGGCTAAAGAACAACTCGCTCTTTTTTCACTGGAGGAAAAAAATGATTAAACATTCATTTGCATTGAGAATATATTTTGGGCTGGCCTTGCGGCATTTGTCAGTGAGGCATTCTGGGAATATAAACTGCCACTGGTCAGATAGAGACCTATGATTGGCCATCCATGCAGTTCGAATTCTCACAAACTCTCAATAAAAATGTCCAAGTAAACTAAACTAAACTAGAATAAAATAAAATAAAAAATAAAATAAATAGGTAACACTTTATTTCGATAGTCCACTTTAGACATTCAACTAACTATAAGTAACTTTGCAGCTGCATGTCAACTTACTGTCATTAGAGTATTAGTGGACTGTCTGCTTAATATCTTGCTAACACTTTATTTTGTTGGTCCCCCAACAGATATTCTACTGACTATAAGTAACTTGGCAACTACAAGTCAACTCATTCTACTAACCCGAACCCTAACACCTAACCATAACCTAACAGCCTACTACAGCCTACTAATACTCTAATGAGAGTTAGTTGACATGTAGTTGAAAAGTTACTTATAGTTAGTAGAATGTCTAAAGTGACTATCGAAAAGTGTAAAGTGTAACCAATAAATAAAATAAAAATGTTAGAAGATACTTATATAATCGTTATATACAATATCCCAAAAGCATCATATTCATAGATCAAACTACAAATACATACTTTAATTGCTATAACTGATGATTAATAAAAACAAAACGAAACAAATTAAATCAATGCATGAATAAATAAATAAATAAATAAATGTTAATCATAAATAAATGTTCCCAAAAATGCTTCACTTTCTTTCATTTGCTATTTATTTCTGTTGATTTGGGGGTGAAATAAGATCCAGACATGTTCTTGACAGATTTTCGTGAGATTCACCCAGTTGTTGTTTGTGTACAGAGGCATTCAGGGGTGTCAGTCATGGTAATATTTCATCCTAAGGGTTCAGCCCACGAGGGTGATGCACAGAAATCCAGTGCATATTTCCTGCAGATGAGGTCAGCTCACCCGGGCCAGCATTCATAACTCTTTCTCTGCCTGCTCACTCGTCAGGAAAGACAGCCCTCCAGTTGTTCATGCTTACTTTAGAGTGATTGAACGACTCTTAGTTACATGAAGAAACTGCATGCTGTAAAGCAGCCCACGCGTCATGTGCAACATGTTCCAAGACGAGCTGCAATCTATCTTTATTAGTTTGTACTGTAATCTTTAAAACCCACATAATTTCATCAGACACAAAATGGTCAGAATTAAATTACTAGTCTTCAAAGTGGAATTACAAAGAGGTTAAGGACTTAAACATGATAACTTTTGCATTAAAAGACACTTCAAAACATCTCCTTTGCATCCACATAAAAAAAGGAAGGTCATGTTGTTTTGAAAGAAAATATTTAAAATATTTTAATTTCACTCACTTTTTTCCCTATTAAGCACGGGCAAGGGTCTTATACTGATTAAGTAACAGCCAAAGTGATTTGAAGTACTTTTAAGTTGAGAATCAAGCAAAAACAGCTGTTAGATGATCCTTATATAATCGTGGTATACAGTTTCCCAAAAGCATCACACAGGTAGATCAAAGTACAAGTACATTGCCAAGTACTTTAATTGCTGTAACTGACAGTTAAGTGGAGCTAGATGCATATAAATGTTGTAATTTTCTGCAAAAGTCTAGCCATGTTCTTCCACAGCAATTTATTTCATTTGAACATATTTATGAAGGATGTAGATCAAAGCAAATTCAGGTAGAACTGCATAAAATCACTTGCATGTAATCACTGGCTGCTCAGACGTATTCCTAGTTTTGCTTCTTCACTGACACTAATCAATAAATATTTATGTGAGATTTATGCAACCCATATTTATGAATATCACAGAGAAATTCATGTCATCTATCACAATAACCTTTCCTGTAAGCAGGAATTGGTCAAAGGCTGCATGAAATCAAGTATGGAAATGCTGTTGTTCAAGATAATAGACACCACCATTGATTAAGGAAACATGAATTATGGGATATGACATTTTTTTGATACCTTCCTCTTGGGATGTTTGAAATATACACTATATAAATTGTGGTTGTATATAGTGGATTATATGATTGTTATTTTACTATTTATAGATTTCAAGCAATTTATGAACTTTTATAGGGCATTTTGTATTATTTTATAAAAAAAAAAAAAAAAAAAAAATATATATATATATATATAATCTTTTTTTGTATACATATTTAAAATATATTTTGGCCAGATAACACATATTTTAGCTGTACTGCTCACATGTGCAACTATTGACTTTTGACTCTTACATTTCATATTTACATAGTAAATTTTTACTGAAGTCAGTTCATTTTCTCCTTCATTTTCAGCTCTGAGGCAGCTTTGACACATTCATTCTCTGGCCAAATTGATAGACCCGGAAACCTGCCCTAGTCCCTCCATTATTGTGAAAGGTTAGAACGGAATAAATATCCATGCGTGTGACTGTGAGGAGGAGAGAGCCAAGCGATATTTCACTTGGGGAGTAACACATTTCATATGCAACGAAAATAAATTACGATAAAACATAATGCCAAATCGCTACCTGTCAGTGATTTTTCCATTTATGGCCATTTCCTCGGCACTGTAATCAAAAAGCTCAAGTCACCCTGAAGAGAGATGAACACAGAAATATATTACTACAGAGAAATCCTATTCCTGCATTCAGAAATCAATGCAGCATTTAGTCAAATCCCAACGTAGCAAGCCTACTCGCCTGTTGAAATATAATTATGGCACAATATTAGGGTTGCTATTGTTGCCCATGCACATTACGAAATCTCATGAGTTCTTGCACCATTTTATGCCAACTCTTGAGTAATCACAGCAATTCCATCTTTTCTCCTTTACCAAAAACAATTGGGGAAAGTGGTCAAAAGGCATTTCATAATTCATGTGCTTCTGATATATGCACTTGAATATTATTTGTTATTTAATTTCTTGAACTTATTGATCAAACGATTAAGCTGCTTTAACTGAGTCCTGTGCCGCTATTGCATGATGCATAATGACGTTTTCCAAACAAACAGATTGTCCTGCCACAAATTCCATTTCTATGTTTTCTGATTGGCCAACACGTGTAGGTCGTGGTTAGATGGAGAAGTTAGGAATTACACACTACATAGTAAAATATACTTTGCACAATATGCATGCATAGAATATTTAAATGACCATCTATACTTACATAATAATTATTAAGTATGCATACTTTACACAGTAAGCAAATATTCTGCTTATAATACATTTTAAAAAATGTGCAATAATGTAATGATTATGATTATGATTATGATTATGGCTATATTTTTAACATCTTTATTTTTATTCATTATTTGTTGAGACTGCCAAAATATGTATTTTTCACATAAAATTATTTAAAAATGCACAAAAAAAGGGTTTCAGTGTATATTTAGTATATAGCAAATGGTATGTTTTTATTACAATTTTTCTATTAAATTCCATTTGTATTTAGCATCATTTTGCCCTGTAACCATTTTCATTAGAGTGGTGACTTCTTATATATGTTTTATATTCTTATATAAGTTAGTTCTCTATTCTGAAGTGTTCTTATGTTTTATTTATTTTTTGAACAGTTCTTGCCTAAAGGTATTTGAATCTTTAAAAAATGTTCACTTTCTTGCATCCAGGGTTATTATTGTTAACTAAAACATTTTTATTAATTTCAGTGAAGATTTAATAAAATAAAATACAAATATAAGATGAAAATTGCAAATTACTAACTTGAAAAAAAAGATTTAACCTAAATATATAAAGTATAAAAAAACATATTAAAATTAAATTATATTAAAATTAAATATATTTTATTTATATCAAAAAATATAATAGCACATAACAAAATTACTAAAAGTAAGCTAAAATGAAAATATCAAAATAAAGGCTAACTCAAAATATTAATAATAACTATACTAGTATAAGTACTCATAAGATAACACAGCTTGCATCACATTCCTTATATATAATCAAATTAATACAATAAAAATAAAAAATAAAAACAGCTGAACCAAAGTTTCAAGTGACATCATAAGATGAAAATTGCAAATTACTAACTTAAAAAAACTAAATATATAAAGTATAAAAAACAAATACAAAATATTAAAATTAAATATATTTTATTTATATCAAAAAATCTAATAGCACATAACAAAATTACTAAAATTAAGCTAAAATGAAAATATATAAAAAGGCTAACTCAAAATATGAATAATAACAATAATAGTATAAGTACTCATAAGATAACACAGCTTGCATCACATTCCTTATATATTATCTAATTGATACAATAAAAAAAAAAACCTAAAAAAAAAAAACCTGCTGAACCAAAGTTTCAAGTGACATCATCATTACACATCACGACCTCATTCACCTCACCTTGTATTTGTGTTCTGTCATGTCAAATCTGGCGAGAGAATGAGGCGTTATCATATGAGGGTGTTTCTCGAGCACCGCTGACGGTCCGTCACCTCTGCTGTGACACAAGAGAAGCAAGTCACGGGTTAGCATGGTCTTTATCACTAACGTGCCTCTTATCCGGTCGGCTGAAAACATGTCATCCGTTCCTGACACCAGATGATGTCTCTTCTCTGTGAAGCAACATGGTGTCTGTTTGAGTTTGCACTGACAATTCTTCAGCAGCTCGAGCACTTCAGAGACAAGTCTACATCGGTGTTTTGTAGGGCTTCTTGACTATTTATAACAACGTTCACAGTCAAGGGGAGGTGTGCTTTGCAAATAACAGGTGAAAAATAGTTCTGACATGAGCTCAAACAAAAAAGTCCTGGCAACACTTTATAATCCCAGAGGAAAAAGTTCTGAAACCAGGTTTAATTCTGATTCCAATGTTTCTCTAAAATTAATTAGTTTGAGATATTGTTGATATATCTTCTGAACGTATATTAAACAGTCTCAGATGTAAACATAAAAACACATGAGATAATTGGGTTACACTTTATTTTAAGGTGACGTAGTTTTACTGTACTTACTCAAATAAGTACTGAGCAATATTAAAGGGGTGATTGATTATGATTTCACTTTTTTAACTTTAGTTAGTGTGTAATGTTGCCGTTTGAGCATAAACAATATCTGAAATGTTACGACGCTCAAAGTTCAAAGCAAAGAGAGATATTTGCTTTTAAATAAATTGCTTTTTAAGGACTACAACAAACAGCTGGTAGGGTCTACATGACATCACCAACCCTAAAATTTACATAAACCCCGCCCCCTGAACACGATTTATAGATTATGACAGAATATGCTAATCAATAACTAGATAACTACACATAAGCTACATAAATCCATCAACTAAATATTCAGAAATGTCCTGTTCATTCTGTTCATTCATGAGTCTCTCCATCTTTGTCAGTAACGTATAAGTATGTCACCTTAAAATAAAGTGTTACTGACAATTGTTGACATTTTTAATATTAGAATAAAATGATTTTCCCAAAAAAAAGAGAGATCTCTGATAATTCCCAAATTAGCAAACATTATATTGCTATTTAAAAAAAATAAATAAATAAGAATCTGTGGTGAAATCAAAATTACATTTTGTCAGAGCTATAACCTTGCTCCAACATACACGAATGTTCAAAAGTCTGGAGTAAATTATATATATATATATATATATATATATATATATATATATATATATATATATATATATATATATATATATATATATATATATATACAGGGGTTAAAGTGACGCGTTTCCACAACACACGCCTAAGGGAACGTCTGCCACTAACTGCGTTAAACGTAGCCTATAATTTGTATTATTTAAAATTACTTTTCGAATTCCAAAGCTTGTAGAAGGTTTATATTGGCAATGCTGATCTGGTAGCCTTGAGTAAATTAACTTATCTAAGAAAATGATTCATAAAACTCATCAGTTGAGCCTATGTTTACTTTCTTCACTGACACAGACGAAAATGAAAAGACTATCAGTCAAAGGAGGGGAAGAAATCCAGCAGGATAAGGAGACTGAGAGAAAAATTAAGATTAAGATGAGAGAGCAGGTATTGACAAATAATCTAATGTACACTGACATGGTTTTAAAGCTATTTATTATCCATTTTGTTGGCCTTCAAAAGTCTTAAATTGCACATATGTAGGTCAGAGAAATCAAAACTTTCTCAAATTTTCACATTTAAATGCACATGGATGTGGAGGGTGGGGGGTAATGTGGGCTGATGTGGCTAAAATGCCAGGGCTCAATTTTTCCAAAAAGTATTGCTATACCACGATACTCAATATGTTGTCCCACGGTGAGTCATTTTTCCCTGTTGCACCTATACAAAATTTGAGGGTTCCCCCACCTACCAAATCCCACTTTAACCACTGTATATATATATATATATATATATTAGTGCTGGGCAACGATTAACATTTTTAATCGCGATTAATCGCATGATTTTCTTGCGATTAATCGCGATTAATCGCATTGTTATGCGCAAAATTGAATTATGACTTCTAAAGTAGTGTATTGCGCACTTTTGATTTAAATGTACTGCTATATACACAAAAGTGCAATAACTTTAAACAAATAAGGTGCTTTTATACCAGCAGTATTCCCTTTACACAGTAATCTCAAATCTCAACTTAAACATTAATGTAATCAAATCAAATATTTAAACAAAGCTATTTGCCACTGCCAGGGCATTACCTTTTATCTAGTTTGTTAAAACGAGTCCAGTTTTCTTGTTTTTTTTCTGAACAGGTATCAACAGGTATCTTTTATCAGGGAGCAGCAGAAACAGTCTATGTAGTAGTCAGAGGTCATGATCACTACTATATAAGTCGACCAACGTTACTTATAGTAGCTTAGGTTTGGTCATGCCATGGTTTCCCACGTTAGATTACATTAAACAGAGTAAAAAAACAATTTATACTTTATACTCACGCTGTTGCTGTGTAGCGCGCGTACACTTCGGCGTACCCTGACATGCACCTCTCCAAAAATGTAACGTCAATTCTACGCGTACCGCAAGCGCTGTGATTGCTAGAACCGCTCCCCGGGTTTCACATGCTTCCTTCTGCATGTGTAATTGCGCGTCAACGCGGACAACGACGCAGATATATAAATGAAAACCAACGCGTAGTCTATAGCGTATTGTCTTCGGCGTAAGTCCGACGCAGAAGTATAAATCAGCCAAGAGTGAGGTGAAGTGGTCGAGCACAAGGTGCAGCGACAAGCGGGTGCGTTCCTGTGAAACTGTTGCGGTCATGCTCGCCTCAAGCACGCGCCCGCGCCCGCTCGTTGCCGAAGTTGAATTGTCTATAACTTTTTATAAAGGATGCGCAGCACAAATCATTAGAAGAGACTGATCCTCGGCTCGCTGTTAGTGAGTTTCCAGAATCTAAATAGTTATTATCTATAGGTTTTATAGGTACGCTACTATCAGAGCGCCTGTCATTCACTCGCGGAGCGCGGTTTGACTGTAGGCCTATGTGTATTCAGAGCCAGTGAGCAACGGACTTTCAAAATAATAATAAAAAAAAAAACTGCGTTAACGTGCGATAAAAAAAACTTGTCGGCATTAATTAATAAATGCGTTAACGCGATAATAACGCGTTAACTTGCCCAGCCCTAATATATATATATATATATATATATATATATATATATATATATATATATATATATATATATATATATATATACTATATATATATATATATATATATATATATATATACTATATATATATATATATATATATATATATTTATTATTATTTTTTTTTTATTATTCAGCAAAGATGCATTTAATTGATCAAAAGTGTCAGTAAATACTTTTTACATTGTTTAAAAAAATTCTAAAATAAAATTACGTTTTTTTTAATCAAAGGAATACTGAAAAAAAATGTATCACGGTTTCCACAAAAATCTGAAGCAGCACAACTGTTTTCAACAATGATAATAATCATAAATGTTTCTTGAGCAGTAAATCAGAATATTATAATGATTTCTGAAGGATCATGTGACACTGAAGACTGGAGTAATGATGCGGAAAAAATAGAAAACATTATTTTAAATTTGAATACAATTTCAAAATATTATTATTTTTTATCAAATGGTATTTATTATCAAATGGTTCTGCCTTGGTGAGCAGAAGAGACCTTTACGGTATTTCTGCATACTTTTCATTCATTTTATTTGCATGAAAACAGCGGGCAGCACAATATTCACCTTTGTGTTCCACAGAAGAAAGAAAGTCATACAAGTTTGGAACGACACAAAGGGTGAGTGAATAAAGACAGATGACCTACTCCATTAATGAACAGAACATATTTGTTTGAATACTTGAAGGTCATTAGTGACAGGTCACATTGTGTAGTTGTAATTCAACTCTTCGCAGTCATATTTTGGGACGAATCTGTGAGTAAAAGCAGTAGATTCTCTCCAAACACTCGCCTGCCCTGCGATGTGTTTGCATCAGACGGAGGATCAGTTTTTCCTGCAGGTTAAAAGGCATATCAGCAGGCTGCTTGAAAACCAAAGACCCCATTTCCATTCACATCTGCAATGACTGAACAGCCTAATGTGTATGAAGAGCGCTAATTCTTTATCCTTTCGCAGCAGGCCTCAATAAACCAGAATGGTGAAATATTGAAGTTTTTTTTCTGTGAAAGCACACGTGAACGACCGGAGCCCGCGGGTGGTGGAATTCACACTGTGTAAATGGAGTACCCACATAATAACATGCACAGCTGCCTCTAAATCCATTTTAATATTTGTCTCGAAGGGAATACGGTCCGGTGGAAGCAATGGGAAAAGCTGCTCTGAGGTCTGTGGCTCCTGCTATAGCGAAGGAATAGATCAGGCAAATCTATTAGGAAACATTAAATGTCTCCAAATAATTCAATGGCTGGTCACAGTTTGACACAGCATGCTACCTTGCCAATATGCAACACCCGCGTGTGGATTCCCAGTCACATTACTGTGCACTCAACGGCTTAGATTCATACAGATGCCTCCTGAAAATCTCATTTGGGGGCATTTTAAGCCACTTTTTGTGACAAATGCGTCTCTTGAATGATTTGAAAAGTTCTTGCGCTAACAAGTTCGGAGGGCAGATAACTTTTAATGGTACGGTATAAAGCAAAATGTTCGCTTGTGCATTTTATGCCTGTTCCATAGGGGACACAGAGAGAGAGAGATAAAAAGAAGAATTCACGTTTGCAGGGATGGTGAAAACACACATTATTTCCCAAAGCCGTGGGCCAAATTGGGGTTGGAGTCCTTGTATTGGAATACAGACAATAACAGCTTGAAATGAAAATGGTCTTTTTAGAGGAGCAAAAAATCACACGGGCTGCTCATATTTACTGTAAGTAACTGCAGCAGCCGGCGCTCAGAGAAAAGCATTGTGAATTTGTGAAGGGTCATTCAAAACAAACAAACAAACTTTTGACTGACCTCTCAGCGCTGAACTTTTGCAATGTAATACAGCAATAGTTTGTTCTTTTTCTCCTCCCTCGACCTCTCGGGCTCTTCATCTTTTTGTAAACACCTTCATGACTTTTCTGCACTCAGAAGTGAAGCTGGGGAAAATGAATGAGGCCCAGCATGTCTGCGTTCAAGTTTGGCTTGTTACATATGACACTATATATATGAATGAACGAATACCTAAAGTATTTAACTAAAGAAATATATTTTGATCAAAAGTGACAGTAAAAACATTTTATAATGTTATTTAAAATAAAAGCTGTTCTTTTGAACATTATATCGATCAAAGAATCCTGATTTTTCTAAATAATTTTCAGCACTTAACTGTTTTCATCCTTGATATTAATTTTACAAAAAAAAATCTTGAGTGGAAATTCATCATATTAAAATGATTTCTGAAGGATCATGAAGACTGAATGATGCTGAAAATACATTTTTGATAACAAGATATAAATTACAATTTAAAATATATTCACATAGAAAAGTTATTTTAATAATATATCAATTAGACTTAAATGACAAAATTATATAGAATATAATATTATTATATTGTTATATTATATTATTACATTAAATAATAATATAACAATTATTGTAATAATATATCACTCATTTTACTGTATTTTGATAATTATATAATAACTACTAAATAAATCTAGCCTTGGTGAGACTTCTTTCAAAAACATTAAAAAAATTGTACTGACCTCAAACTTTTGAACGGTATGTAAAAAACAATGGCATGGCCACATAATGCAAACATACAGCACAGTTTTTATATATTTTTTTAATGTTCTACCTGAATCGTACGGCCAGATACTAAACAGGGCAAATTAGCGTGAGAGCAAAAAACAAAACATAACTTCCCGTTTAACCCCTTGAATCCATTCTGGTCGGTAACGCCCACTTTTCCACCATCCAATCAAGTCCCACCCAACATTTATTCTGATTCATTAAGCAAGTTAATTGTGATGCGGATGCCATTTCATGTTGACTTGAATCAGTAGCATATCTAATTATATTTGCATTATCTTCTCTGAGTTCTCTGTACAGGCACACCAGGATAATTAGTCCATCACCTGCACTGATTGTACGTACAAGGTTCACCTCCCTCGCTGCATGGTGAATGTCTGATGAATATACATGGGTGGCACTGCATCATTCTGACAGGACAGTGGTCGCATTGCCCTCAGTAAAAAAAAAAAAAAGCATTCATTATTCTCAATTACGCTTTAGTCCCAGAAAGATATAACCACCCACGCTGGAGGGAGCGATGGGCGATGGGTAGGGAAACGACCCGCTGGCAGGGACAGCGAACACAACAGCTGGTGCTACCAGCAAGCCAAAGCCAGAGAGCACGTTTTGACATTGTGTCTCTCTAGCGTACAATCTGACCCCAAGCCCACATTCATCGTCCAATAACATTTTACAAATCACTGCCCAGCTTGAGAGCAATTCAGATTATTTTTTTGCCATTGGGGGAGATACATCTTTATGTTATTAAATCAGCTATACTCGATAGGGAAACATCTTGAATCTCTTCATTTGGAGGGAGTCTCGTGTAGACAGTCTTTTTGCTTGAGGCATCATTCAGCTGATTCTGACTAAGAACTGCACACTTAGAAAAATTATAATTGGCATGTTTGTTCATTCACTTTTACCATTCAAAAATTTGAGGTCGCATTTATTTGCATTTATTTAATCAACAATACAGTAAAAAAGTAATACTGTGAAATATTATTACATTTTAAAATTGCTATTTTCTTTTTGAATATATTTTAAAATATAATTTATTCCTGTGATCAAAGTGAATTTTTCGCATCATTACTCCAGTCTTCAGTGTCACATGATCCTTCAGAAATCATTCTAATATGATGATTTGCTGCTCTAGAAACATATATTTTTATCAATGTAAAACAAAATTTTAACTTTTTTCAGGATTCGTCGAAAGCTCAAAAGCATTTTTTTAACATTATTAATGTATTTATTTTGTTTTGATCAATTTAACTTGCTAAATAAAATTATGAATTTAACAAAAAAGTTACTGACCCCAAACTTTTGAATGTTCAGTCAATAATTGTATCCCTTAAAAATAATCTTTGATAATCAAAACGACATTTTTAAATGTTTTTTTTTTTCCTGTGAAAATAATTTCATTATGCCTTACAATAGTTTGTATGTAACTCTACACCTGTCCTTCATTTAGTATACGCAGAACCATTAATATATGAATTACTCATTTACAGCAGCTCGGACTACTTGGTCCATTCGCTCAACTTCACTGTAGTACACGCTGCACAATGGCAAGTGGAAATACTGGTTTAATTCAGCCATATACAGTATGTTTGAACCAGAAACTGATTCAGAAGAAGAAGAGGAAGAGTGAATCAGGCTCGTCTACAAGTCAATGTATCAGAATGGTAATGAACTTTATATGTATCACTCTTTACAACAATGGACACAGTAATTGATATGATTAGCAGTCAGTAGAATCAGTAGAGAAAGGCATAGAGTTCATCATAACTTTGTAATATACATCATATACATAATTCACCCAATATATTGCTATATGTACCTGTAGAATAATTCCACCTCAGAGTCCTCATTGTTTTTGTAAACAAGACTTGACGGATTTATTAAAAAAACCTCTGTGTGCCCATACTCTTGGAAATTGAGTAACATTTCGTTATCAGAAAATGCACGAAGTGATAAAGTGTATGTCTTGAATTTAATGAAATACAAGCATCTGCCAAATGCATAAATGTAAATCAGACAATCTGTGGGTGAGCTGAGGTGTCTGAGTTGAGACTACAAGAGGAGCACCAATCAAAAAAAATATGACTAGGGGTAACAGAGAGTATAAGGCTTTTTCTCCATCTCTTCAAAAGTATTAAAGTTTTCAGTTCAAGTTTTAGTTTTTCGTCTGGTTAAACTTTAAGTTGGAAGTCGGGCCTGGTTTCAGAAAGCATTGCACATTGACTGGTAAATTTGTTCCCTCAAAGTATCCACCATTAAATAATGAATGAACATTGAGTGAATGCCAAACAATGGTCAAAGTGGTCAAGAAAGCCCACAAAGTCTTCATCGGTTCTTCTCTGCATAGGTTCCTTAATAAATTAAAGCATTAAGCAGAAGCTTCTCAATTCTCATTAGTTGGAAGGAGAAAATCAAATGACAAGAAGACACGAGAAGAGGATTCTCTCTCTCTCTCCCCAGAAGCATTCAATGCAATCTCCTAAAGTTTGCATCAATCAGTCCAAGATTTCTCCAGTTAAGCTGCATTGTGGTTAAAGTGCCCTTTCCATAAAATCTGTCCTTTAATAATGAAAGGCATCCATTATTGTCAAGAAGCTATAGGGTTATGTATATAAATGAATTCTCCAACCCACTTATCCATGCTGTATTATGAGCGAGCAAGACGTAATTGTGTTTCTGATCAGCGCTGATCATTTCAAATGTGCAGGAGTTTCCGCTGCTCACCAGCCCAGTGTCAGACAGAGGAGGAGGTGAGCGTTTCACCGCTCTTATTACAGCTACGGATAATGATATTAAATATGAAGGGGAAATATATTACGCTACAGCTAATTCTTTGATGGTTGACAGTTTGCCACTAGTTTAATTTCAAGCATCTGCCACGGAGACGACAACAAAAACTTGTCCCCCACCTTTTTAGTTGTGTGTAATCAACAAAAGCCCTTTAATCATGTTCAGTTAAGTGTCAGATTCACTCGTTGAACATTTGCAATATGTTCTAGTCCACAAATGTTGTTTGATGTGCGGCGCAGCAGGGGTCAGTCTCATCTGATCATGTTAAAGACATGCTACTTTTCATCACAACTGAAGGAGGGATTTTTTCACTTCAACAGGCTCTTTCTCATTTTCTTTTCTCTCTCTACACACACATACACACGCACACGCACACGCACACACACACACACACACACACACACACAATATTTGTGAAATAATTATTTGTGAAATTTACTAGCACATTCTGATTGAAAATGGTCCTATACCAAATTGATTTCACTGAATATATGCATGCATACATCACAGTTTCAAGTTTCAACTCAGTTTCCACGATGATCTCTGGTTTTGTGTACAGATCACAATACAGTACCATTATTTAAATGAGCTTCCAGCTTCCTCTATTGCAGAACAAGCTGCAATGAATATGCACCAGAATGTATATCTGTTGTCAAAATCCTGAAGAACTGAGCTGAACTCAAGATCTGAATGTTTTATATTATAGCAACAAAAATTACCAAGCATGAAAACTGAGTTACAAATAGAATGTGATTGGTGGCTTGACTTCAAGGATTCAGGGATCGAGCCGCTGAATCCCAGCTATAACACCACCACAGTACCATCTGAAGGCCTGTCTTGTGAGGTTACAGTTATGAATTAAGGAAAAAATCAGCAAGCTTTTTCAGTTATGTGTGATAAACTCAGTCATCTCTGATGACAAACTGCAGGTAGTAATGTACGCTTCTGGATAAAGAGGTAATGGGATGTATACCTATGCAACTTCTCAAGGAATTTAAGGAGAGTTTTACAGATCAAGAGCCAAGTACATCCGGTTCACGCTCTTCTCAATCCTTTTATATAGACGTTTCCGTCTGGAAACTCGTCACCTCCTGGTTAAACCACAGTGAAGCTGTGTGAGTAGCTGAGAATCAGCGAATGCAGGACAGGGTTATGAGGAACATGAGGAATATTTGATGAATGGTATTTGCTTCCCAGTGTCATTAAAGTCATGATTTGCTACATGTTCATGCTAATACAAATGTTACATTTTGATTTTAATAATCTTTATAGCTTATTTTGTCTACTTTTAGTAGTGCACTGGCATAAAGATGACCTATACACTAATATAAATTAACTATACAAAACTAATTGAGATTTAATATTTTACAATGTAATAAACTCAAAAAATAAATAAATAAAGAAAATGTTTTAAAAGTAGCTTCACTTCCAGGGAACATACAGTAAGATTTTTTTTTCCAGCAAGGATGTTGAAGGAGATTTCTATTTCCAATAAATTCTGTCATATTGAACTTTCTATTCATCAATGAATCATGAGAACAAGTAAAAAAATAGGTCCCACTTTATATTAAGTGGCTTTAAGTACTATGTACTTACATCGAAAAATAAGTACAATGTACTTATTGTGTTCTGGTTGTATTGTAAAACACTTTTATTTCTATTGAGGTGTGATACGGGTAAGGTTAGGGTCAGGTGTGTGTGGTATGGGTAGGTTTAAGGGTGGGTTAAGGTGTAAGGGTTGGGTCAACTGTGTAATTACAAATGTAATTACATAAATGAATTACAGCTGTAATTACATGCAAGTATTTTCAAAATATAAGTACAATGTAATAACATGTATGTACACAATAAGTCCATTGTATCAAATTATTAATTTCAATGTAAGTACATAGTACTTAAAGCCACTTAATATAAAGTGGGACCAAAAATATTTTATAAGAAATGTTTCTTAAGCATCAAATCATCATATTGTAATGATTTTTGAAGGATCATGTGACACTGACTAGAGTAGTGGTGCTGAAAAATCAGCTTTGATCACAGGAATAAATGCCATTTTACAATATATTCAAATAGAAAACAGTTATTTTAAATTGTAATGATATTTCACAATATTACAGTTTTACTTTACTTTTGATCAAATAAATGCAGCCTTGGTGAAGAGACTTCTTTCAAAAACATACCAAAAAAAAAAAAAAAAACGTACCGACCCCAAACCTTTGTATACACACATATGAAATGCAAACCTTTAAGTAATTGTACATAATTTTGGATAAAAGCATCAGCCAAATTAAAAGTAAATATTATGTTTTGTTAATTTTTGCTAGAAAAAGTCAGTTTACCACCATTTGAACTGAGTCCAAAGTCTGAATCCTTTCTATTGGTGCTGTGCATTGACTTTCAAACTTCATTCCTGTGTTTTAAACTTTAAAATAACACTATTACTGCACTATTACTATTATAACACCCAACAAAGGCAAGTCAGACAGTCTGAGAGCTCTTTCATTCGCTTCTCCTTGTGCCCAGATAAATGGTCAGTCATTTAACAGAACGTGATTTTCCTTCATAAAAGGTGGGCAGGGAGCAAAAATTGACTTCTAATTGAGAGACATCTATCACTTTTTGCAACACATGAGCACGTTTGCATGGACTGCATTGAAGAATGAAGTCACAAAGAAGTTCACTTTATTCGGGGGTTAAGAAACAGATCGACCGCTGGCCACCGGCCCTACTTTTGCAATGCCACAGCCTTGACCAACCTCTAAACCCGGATTAATTCATGCAGCCGTCAGCTTTCCTCCATTTCTATCTTTCGTTCTCACTCTCTCGCCGTCCTTTAGCGCGCTGCCATTCTCGCTCACCGTCTCGCCATATTTCATGATTGATTATTGTCCCAGCGCTCATCTCTCATTCTCTTCCTCAGTCTGTCGTCCTCCCCCCTTCCCGTTTAACGTTCTCTCTCTGTGACTAAGGACTGGCAATCCAATTTATATTGTTATGTACGTGCGGCGTGTTGGCAAATTGAATTGAATCTGGGACCTTGTTTTAATATTGCATGTATTCATGCCTAAAAATAACCTGGAAGATAGATTGCTTCAGATGTGTTAACGCAGTCTGCTTGAAGAAGCCATATGCTGTCTGAGAAATAAATGAAAAGGTTTATGACTGCTTTACCTCGTATTTTAAGTTAAATTGGCAAAACTGCATTCCGCTAATGTTGCCGCTGTAGGAAAAGGTAGTTGTTCCAGTTACTCCAGAGCCTCTAGGAAAGATAAATCCCTAATGAGATCTCTTTAGTATCAGATTTGACTCCTGAGAGTACAGGCCCAGAAAAAAATCACGTTTCCTATAGAGTAGAGGCGCTCGACTCCAGAAGACGCCACTGAAATTGTACGAGACCATTCCAAGAAATTGATTTTTCTGCAACTAAATACTGGTTTATGCTTCACACATGATCTACTGTAAAATCCATCTGATCTCGGCTTTCTAAGTTACAAAATACTTTAACGGTTTTATTGATGATCTCTGGAAATAAATAATTTACGTTCACATGAAAAAATGCCATCTTATATGCAAGATCAAAGGTGCACTGCCTAATTTTACCATGTTTGAGGGTAAATTAATGAATAAGCATTCATAATACATACATGAGCCACACAAAACAAGCTGATGGGTCTGATGACAAAATCAGCATCTCAAACATTGCCTAAACTCAAAGAAAGTCAGAGATCTCAACATGAACTCTAGCATTCATCATTCCCAAACTAAATGATCAGAGCTATGCTATGCTATTCATATTCCTTTTTAAAAGCTTATATAAAATGTATGTATACAATTTGTAAAGGAATTTTAAAAAGAAGAATCTGAAACTAAGTTTGAAAACAGTTTCAGAGAAGTCAGGAAAATGTATAAAAGTTGCTAACAAAAAGTAATTTTTTGTCATTTACTATTGGTACCCTATCTTTTTTTAATATATAAATTAGATTTTACAAACTGATTGGCACCTTTGATCAATGCCAGGCACAAAAGAAAAAAAAATATGGTGACAGGATTAAGCATAAACAGATACTGTAAATCTAAACCCAAATGTACTGTAACTAATAAAACTAGGAACAACTATATTTATATAACTAAACATAACTTTACAGAATGAAAATTGTGCATTGGGGACTCAATCATAAAATAATACATTTCTGAATAAATTGTTTATAAAACCACTACATAAACTGTCACACTGGCTTGAGACCATCATTTTACACAAGAATGTTTTAGTAAAACATTATTTTACTCTTTCCTCGCCATAGACAGAATTTCCCAGAAATTCATGTTAAAGAACATTTATGGAAACTTCTTATAATATTATTAATATTTGATATGCATTATCATGATGTTGAGGGAAATCGACTGGAGAACATTTCCAGAACACCACTATAATGTTATTTGTAGGCCTATTCGATGAATGTTAACATTAATCTTCTTAAAATATTACAAAATAAAGGTTAAAAATAAATTATATTGTGAGTAAAAATAAGGTAAGGAGAATCTTGTACTAACATTATCGTAACCTTTTAAATAGCGTTCCAATCACTGTGTTCCAATCACCCAAATGTGTTACCTGGGCTAATGCTATATTTAAAAACTACTGTCACACTATTGAAAACATTTTTTTAGTATTAAGTATATTAGTATTAATATTAGTGTTATTCCTGAGTCATATAAGCAATAACCCACACAGCTACGAAACCTCACATCAGTCAGCCAAATGAAAAGATCTGAAGCAGGAAGTGAGGAAGAGGAAAGAGGAAACACTATCTTCTAGCATAATAAGCATGACAAAAGCCGTGTTTGCACAATACCCATCAGAGAAGGATAAACACAAAGACAATTACAATCAGTCTAAAGCCAAATTGCAGCCTGTCTGTTTGTCACAGTGAGAGAACAGGCTGAGGGTCTGGAGCAGAGACAGTTCAATAATATGGATGACAATACATGCGACGAGAGCCTTGCCAAAACCCTTGATTGTTGGCGGTTCATTTCGCTCATCATAGAAACATCCAGCTTTGAGCCAAAACAAATATCGGGACATGGTTTATGTATGAGGCTAAGTGAGGAACATGGAGAATGGCAATGTTTTTAACAAGAAAGAGAAGCAGGAGAACACGTGGTCATTCTCACAGGGCTTTTCAAAACTATTAGGAGATAGGCAGGAGGCCAATGGCACTCGGAGACGCTCTATATTTCAGGCCACGGAAATGCTTGCAGGTAAACAAAAGGGCACCAGAAGACCTAGAAAAATAATAACTTTCAGGTTACTGCAGGTGTGCTGACCTTTAAATCAGAAGTGAAACTTGGGACCAAGTCTTTACTCCGGCGACATCACATCGTAATCTAAATAAAATGCAAATCCCAGCTCCCAGTTTGAGCGCTTTGACAGCGATTCTTATTTCAACAGGCTAACAACATCATTTGTTTTTCATAAGCAGAAGGAGCAATGAATTTTGAAAGCCTTGGATCCCATTCGGGCACACATTAAACGTTTTATTTTGTTGGTCAAGCTTTTAGCCGTTCAGTAAATTTTGTTGGCTTGTGTGTACAAATAAATGCAGAATGCAAAGACCCACTTAGTTAGTCATTAACTCACCCAGTAAAATCAGAAACGTCTCTCTATTTCTTAATAAAAGAGTTCACCCAGAAACAAAAATCCTGACATCATTAATTCAAATTAACTTTTTCGAACCGGTATGACGTATTTATGAACAGATTTACGAACAGATTTATGAACAGTGAGTATATGCTGCCAAGCTTTAAAATAGACAAGACAAAGCACAAAAGTGCCTAATTTTTAATTTTGCAAAAAATTAATTTTGTTTCAAAGTTTTAAAACAGGCAAACACATGGCAAGTTTTAAAACTCCTCAACATAACCTGCTTAAAGTTTTCTGAAGCCATTGATAGCTTTTGTGTGAGAAACAGTTACTGTGTGAGAAACAGTTACTGTGTGAGAAACAGTAATTATTTTGAAAACATCTTTGTTGATTGAAATAAAGCTGAAATAAAATAAAACATATATAGTAGATTAAAAAAATAACTAAACAAAAATTGTAAATGTTGCCTTGAAAACTAACTTAAATAAGTTGAAGTTGAAGCACTGAAACTGGAAAAAAGAACAGTAAAACTAAGAATGAAATAAAAATAAATAAAACCGAAACAATAATATGTAAAAACAAACGAACACAAACTAATAAAAAGGACAAAAGCATGTAAATGAAAATTAAAACAAAATATAAAAATAAACTAATTCAAAATATTAATACAAATTATAATATTATATTCTAAAATAGCACTGGTGAGAAACAGAACAAAATTGTAGACATTATTCCCCGAAAATTCCCTAACCCTCACACTTTTGTATATTCAACAGTTACATTTACATTTATATTGTATATTTGATTATATGTTTATATTTAGCAGATGCTCGAATCTAGAGTGTCTTTAGTCACTAAAGTGCTTTAATTTCACATGTGATAAGCTTAGACAAAGTCTTCAACATACTTATAAAACACTTCGATTTCCTACATACACACTTGGCTGTTGTTTATGTAGTTCATCTGTCGTCACAAAGCTGTACACATTCAAAAAAGATCCACAGTAAATCAAACACTTATCTCAAAAGATGAATTGGATTCTGAACATTTTTAAGTTTGACCTCTGTTGTCAACTGTGAACAATGGTAGAATCCCATGTCTAGAAAGGGACCTATTTTTTAAATATTGTAAATATGAGGGAAGAACAAAACACCAAACTTGAGACAAACATTATTTGTAAAAAAAAAAGAAAAAAAGACAAACTGCAGCTGTGCACAAAAAATGCATAGAAAAACAAAAAAGCTTTGGAAAAAATCCTATTAACATAATCAGTTATTTATTTTCCATTGTTTCTCTCGTGTTTTTGCATAATTACAGCCCGCACAACTGCACAATTTGGCAGGTTTCATTGCGTTATCACAAATAAAACAACTGACTCTGAGCACAAAATCTTCAACAATTTTATAATAATATTTGAATAAAGGGTGGCTGGCCACTACGGTAGTCAGAGCTTTCCAATATATCAGATAAGTGTGAATTTAAAGAGTTAACAATGCAGTAAACGAGGATGGAGTCGGCACAGATGCAGAGCGTGTTCAAGGAAAGAGCTGGCGGTGGCCGTGTCCCCTGAGGGCCGGAGATGAGCACGCCATCGGGACTGAGGTGAAGTGTGTGTGTGTGTGTGTGCGTGTGTGTGTGAGAGAGAGATTGGATATGTGGCAACAGTTGCTTTGTCAACATCACGGAAATATATCCCCCGGATCACACTCATATATACATACATCGTCCTAATACAAACTAAATTGTCATGGGTGGACATATGCGGATGTAGATTTCAGGCTACTTCTGCTGAAGTGAGAATGGAAATTTGGCAGAAAGTGTACTTGATTCCCGAGCCATGCAGCATATCGAGGTGAGAAGTATGAAGTGTACAAGAATCGCATCGGACACAGTTTTCCATTGGCCAATAGCAGGAGTAAGAGAACACAATCCAACTGGCGGTATGAAATATTCATGCATGTCAGATCACGAATGCAAACTGGCTCGTTCGCCACCCAAAACCTAAAGGCAATTGTTGAAGATTTATTTTCAGTGCAGCTCAAGTTCACTTGTTTGAAAGCCCAGAGTGCCTGCTGCCACGTCAGCTAAAAGAAATTAATTAACCGAGTGTGAAATGATATGCAAACGTGTTTTATCAAAAGCACAGCAGCCCCTATCAGAGTGTGTTTGAAAGAGGCGGCGGATGAAGAATGTTCGCATTCTGAAGGATCTGTTATGTTTCAGATAAGCCCTCGCCAAACATATAAATAAAATACTCCAATAATTGATTTTTCACTCTTTTATTCCTTCGTTTTACACATTTTAAGTTGATTAAAGGTTGCTGACATGCTTTGCTCCTGAGAATAAAAGCCCATTTTAGAAACCACATTATGCAAAAGCCCCAGTTCACCCAGTCAAATTGGAACATAATTCCTAATATGATTAAGTTATATTTACTGAATTTCAGCACAAGTAACAGCCAGAAAAAAAGACTATATGATACCACAAGTATACTTCCATACAGAATGTACATGAGATGTGAATTACGCTCATTGTTTTTGACAAGCATTTTCATGACAGAGATTCACAGCAGTCAATCATAACTTTGCAAGTCATGTTTTATGGGGAAGAATTTCCTTGCGTCAAAAGCAAATGTTTTGAGTTTTAGCTCTCGGCTCTGATGAAGGCATATGAAGGTTGTATGACAGAGCCAAAAATACAGTAAATTATAGAGGAAGAACATAATATAAAACATAGATAGATAGATAGATAGATAGATAGATAGATAGATAGATAGATAGATAGATAGATAGATAGATAGATAGATAGATAGATAGATAGATAGATAGATAGATAGATAGATAGATAGATAGATAGATAGATAGATAGATAGATATAATGATAAGACAATGACAGACAGACAGACACAGATAGATAGATAGATAGATAGATAGATAGATAGATAGATAGATAGATAGATAGATAGATAGATAGATAGATAGATAGATAGATAGATAGATAGATAGATAGATAGATAGATATAAATAATGATAATACAATGGCAGACAGACAGACACAGATAGATAGATAGATAGATAGATAGATAGATAGATAGATAGATAGATAGATAGATAGATAGATAGATAGATAGATAGATAGATAGATAGATAGATAGATAGATAGATAGATAGATAGATAGAAATAATGATAAGACAATGACAGACAGACAGACAGACACACACACAGATAGATAGATAGATAGATAGATAGATAGATAGATAGATAGATAGATAGATAGATAGATAGATAGATAGATAGATAGATAGATAGATAGATAGATAGATAGATAGATAGATAGATAGATAGAAATAATGATAAGACAATGGCAGACAGACAGACACAGATAGATAGATAGATAGATAGATAGATAGATAGATAGATAGATAGATAGATAGATAGATAGATAGATAGATAGATAGATAGATAGATAGATAGATAGATAGATAGATAGATAGATAGATAGATATAAATAATGATAAGACAATGACAGACAGACAGACACACACAGACAGATAGATATATAGAAATAATGACAGACAGACACAGATAGATAGATAGATAGATAGATAGATAGATAGATAGATAGATAGATAGATAGATAGATAGATAGATAGATAGATAGATAGATAGATAGATAGATAGATAGATAGATAGATAGATAGAAATAATGATAAGACAATGACAGACAGACAGACACACACAGATAGATAGATAGATAGATAGATAGATAGATAGATAGATAGATAGATAGATAGATAGATAGATAGATAGATAGATAGATAGATAGATGATAGATAGAAAGAAAGACAGACAGACAGACAAATAGAAATAGTAAGACAATGACAGACGGTTAGATATATAGACAGATAGAAATAATAATAAGACAATGACAGATGTATGGATGGATGGATAGAATGATATAAATAATGATAAGACAATGATGGATGGATGGATAACCTGCTTTGAGATGCACATACATCTGTCCACTACTTGCACAGGAACCTTTCAAAAACTCTGAAACCATTTCCTTCCACCATAACCCATCTTTACACAACAGAGAAGCGTACCGGCCACACTTCTGCAATCTCCAGCAATGCCTCGCAGCCACACTCGCTTTGGAGCTCGAAGACTGCTCTTCCTGTACCTCATGTTATATTCATTAGGCTCCTCTGATAGGAGTGTGCTAAGCAAATGTTTGGTAAGCTGTCTTCTCACATATCATCAGCTTTTTCCCTCCTGCAGAAGTCAATACCTAATTATGACACTAATGAGTGAAGAGTGGTTCAATGAAATTGATAGTTCCTGGATCTGTTGTTCGAGAAAACTCATAATGCAATGTAGAGGCAAGGGAGTTGAGCATGGGAGAAAAAAAAAAAAACACATTAAGAGAGAATGTGTCTTGGTCAGTGTTGTTCACCCATGCAAAATCTGACAAAAAGACACTTTACTCGAGGCCTTTATATATAATGCATTTCAAAAACTCTTCATTTGTCATAATGGTATTCAATGTGCATTACTTCTTTCATAAATAATTGTAACCACTGAAAATAATAATGTAAATAATAATACTTTTCGTGGCTGTGATGTTAAAAAGGGTGTTGTTCATGTGCATTAACTCATGTTTATCTATGAATAAATGAGTATTATAATTTATTATATTATTCACAAGAACATGTGTATTAATAAGGTGTATTATAAAGCATTTTGAAGGCAGTATAATGTATCAAATTACAGAGAAATTGAAATAAAAGTAAATTAAAAGTAGGCACTGAGTGTAAGTGCATTTAAAAGTAAACAAAATCAAACTTGACAAAGTGACAAATTAAATTAGAGACAGTAACTTTGATGCAAAGAAATCACACTTTTGTCAGTGTTCTGACAACGTAAGGCTCTAG
Organism: Gila orcuttii; assembly: GCA_026230005.1. Classification (NCBI taxonomy): domain Eukaryota; kingdom Metazoa; phylum Chordata; class Actinopteri; order Cypriniformes; family Leuciscidae; genus Gila; species Gila orcuttii. Next base: position 65,368,523 of record JAPDVR010000002.1, on the reverse strand, counting down.
AACACCATATGTTAAAACATATTGCTATCTGTTTTTTGACTGATGAGACGTCTTTTCAGAAGGATAAATGACCATAATTGCGGCAAGTTTTATTATATATTTACAACTACACAATTTTGTAGTACACTCCCACCTGACCTGTGTATTATTTTTTTACTGCTATGTATACTTTAGAAAAAGCCAAAGAGCACCTTCTGGGACTACTTCACCGGGTCCTTCCAGATAGCGTTCCAATATGCTTTCTTTAATCTTTTAACCCTGTATACAATATATATATATATATATATATATATATATAATATAAATGACGTCTGTTACGATTGCTGCTGAACACAGAACAGGTTTTGATATGTTAATATGGTTCGACATATGTTAATGAGCTCATGGTTTCTCCTTGCTACTTTCTATACAAAATGATATAACACGTTAAATACAGTTTGCAATTGCACACAAGATTGCAACAGTCAGGTTGCCACATCCACATCCAAGTTACACCCCATGTAGATCAATCCCCCTTGAGTGTTCAGATTAACCGGCCCATGGTTGCTAATCATGATGGCATGGATGCCCACCCAGCATCATTACAAAGCTAATAACAGTTGATGTGTTAATTAATGACCTCGAGCATCATCTGCTGAGCTCTTCTAAGCTGCTTTTCTTGAATCAGGGCCAGAACACAATGGAGCATTGCCCACATGTAACAGAAAGAAGAGGAACCACACTGCCCCCGCTGACACTGAATGAGAGATCGTGATGGACAGCACAGTAGAGGAATAATGTTTCAGCAGGGTGGGCATGTGTGCTATTTTATATACCCCCTAGTGAGTGCATGAATGTGAGAGTGAGAGTGGAATATTTTCAGTGCTGACCTTTTGACCTCTGTGCAATTTAGAATATAAAGCATACTGGAATTTCGAGAAGTGCGACTAATGTTGTCATAAAAAAGGGACATAATGATACATTTAAAAAAAAGTCTTTTGACTTCTAATTTCATAGTGCATACGTTATTCATAAATTATTGACAATCTTAAACACTGAACATTCATTTTTGTGCAAAGGATTTCACATGAACAATGTGAAATATAGGAGGCCATTTATTACATCAGCTAATGTAAGCAGATATTTTTTTCCACATCTATATGAAGTTTATTACACGCTTAAGTGTTCTCATATTGCCTAATAATTAAATTAAGTCATTCTTTGGGACTGCATTGAGTTCATATGCTCAGCGAGTTTACTGCCATAGATAATACAAAGACACAAGGTCTCCTGGTCCTTCACTTATAAAATTAGGATGAGAGGAGGGAATAATCTATTCTTCCGGAGTAGTGTTACTAATTGAGTCCAGGGTTCATATAGTGATGAATGAATCACCATCTTCTTTCTCGCCCACGTGTGCGCCACCTCTCATACCAAAAGGTAAAAGATCTCTGTGCGTGCAGATAAATTAATAGAGACTCACACTTTTATCAATCATTTTGGTGTCTCTCCAGATTTAGCCAGTAGGCTGAGGTTTTCGTGCCATTGGATGCCTAAGATCGGCTGTTATTGTTGGAAACAGAATTTTAGAAAAAGTCCCATTGGCCTTAACTCATCCTTTTGACCTGAGGCAAGTGCACGCACACACACACACACACACACACACACACACACACACACACACACACACACACACACACACAGACACAGACACAGACACAGACACACACAAACAAAGCACAAAGCACAAAGCACAAAGCACAAAGCAAAACAAGACATTTTGTCCCCATAATGTAGGATTTACCAGGCCACACACACATGCACACACACACACACACACACACACTGGTTTTTACATGTTTTATGGGGACATTCCATAGATATGATTTTCTGTACAAACTGTAACCCTTCTCCTACAGTTTTTTACAATCACTTTGCTACTATTTTCAGAACCTTGATGTCATTTTTCAAAACTCTAGACACAAAACTCAAAACGGTTATCACTTGTAACACAGGTTGTCTAATGTTCAAAACATTGCATTGTGCATTCACATCTTTAAAGAAATCTTGCACTTGCACAATCATTGGTTCAAAAAACAAATTTACTGTGAAATACCATTGAAACACAACTATAGATCACCCACACACAAGCAACCGATAGTTTCACTCTGTCATTGTTCGTACAATCATTAACTATTGTAGAACAAAATAGGTGATACAGGTTTCATTATGGTACTACATGTACAGTAAATACCTCTGTTACTGTAAAGTACTGCAGTAGTAGAGAGAATACAGACAAAGTGGAATCATTGAACAAAGTTTGTAATATATTGATGCAAAACACTACAGTACAATCACAACATTGGTTTATTTTAATCAAAGCAAAAATACAGTAATTAGCTATGAAATAGAAAAGAAAAGACAGTACTGTAAACCATCAAATGCAATGAAATAGAAAAGAAAAGACAGTACTGTAAACCATCAAATGCAGTGTTCCTCAACTTGCTTGCACTGTAAGAAATAAAACAGCAGTGATTACTGTACTTCTACATTGTCATCAACTCTGTGTTGTGGATTTGGCCACAGGTTCTCATCTACATCACAATGGATGTTTTCATTAGCCAAACATCTTGGAAAAAACCTTCGGGCATGGCGAATCCAGGCCTGACACTGGTCTGCTGTGATGTCATTGCAGGCGTCATCCATGGCCTGGAGAAGAGTGACTTGTTCATGAGGGTGCCTATCATGAACCTTCCATCTCCATGCGGAGAAAAATTCCTCAATCGGGTTAAGGAAGGGGGAGTATGGGGGTAAATACAGGGTGGTAAATTGTGCATGGGCCTGAAACCATGCTTGCACCACATGAGCATGATGGAACCTGACATTGTCCCAGACAATGACATAGGTCACACCTTCAGCTCTACAAACCTGTTCGAGCTCATCAAGAAAGGTGACAAGGAGAGCTGCATTATATGGTCCAATATGAGGTCTGCGTCCCACCACACCATCTTCTGATATAGCCGCACACATGGTAATGTTGGCCCCACGTTGTCCAGGTACTTGGATGGTTGCCCGCTGGCCAATGAAATTCCAACCTCTCCTCCTTGTCTTGGCCAGATTAAAACCTGCCTCATCCAAATATATGAATTTGTGATGGTCGTCATCAGCATCCAGCTCCATCACCCTCTAAAAATACATTTTGGAAAGAGATTTAGAGATTACCGTACAATGTAGAATTTTTGGGAATGTTTTTACAACAGCCGTCTTGAAACTGAACTTACCTGAACATACTCAGTCCTCATTTGTTTCACTCTGTCTGCATTTCTTTCGAAAGGCACATGGTATAGTTGTTTTATAGATACCTGGTGCCTTTTCAGTATGCGTGCAATGGTCGGCAAACTTATGGATCCCACATTGTTGAACATGTCTTCATTGTCCAAGATATGCTGGCGAATTTCTGTAAGGCGAATATCATTTCTGGCCCGAACCAAATCGACCACAGCCTGCTCTTGCTGGTCAGTTAGAATTTTGCCTCTGCCTCCACTATTTGGCCTAGTCACAATTCTACAGGGAACATTAGAGTAAGAAGACACTTGGTCACATCACCTATTCTGTGATACACATTGGTATGCAGTCATTTGACAATTGAGAGTAGCATAATGTTTAGTGCATGCTGATAACTTACCGGTTCTCATTGCGGAAAGTTCTGATTATTGAGGCCACGGTTGACCTTCTCAGGTTTGGTTGTATCATTGTAGCCGCCTCAGTCATTGTCATGCCATGATTTATGACATGGTCTACAACTATTGCCCGAATTTCATTGGACACTCTATGCTGTTGCTGCCGCTGTCTTGGTCCGTGGCCTTGTCCTCTACCACGTTCCCCCACACCTCTCAAACGAGGCCCACGACCACCTCTCAGAAGGGGTGCCTGTCCTCTACCACGTTCCCCCACACCTCTCAAACGAGGCCCACGACCACCTCTCAGAAGGGGTGCCTGTCCTCTACCACGTTCCCCCACACCTCTCAAACGAGGCCCACGACCACCTCTCAGAAGGGCTGCCTGTCCCCTACCATTCCTTTGACCAACACGTCTTCCTCGTCTTCCTCGTCTTCCTCCCACCACTGCTTGACCTCCATTGTGACCTGGATCACCTGCTGGCTCCATGTTACATATCACTATGCTCTTGCAATTGGATCCCAATCAACTCTTTATATACTCATTCCACAATGTGCCCTCAATCATCAGTAACGAGTTGGCAGAATTGGACAAGCAATTCCAAGGGCCTGCATCTCTACAGTGCAGTACTGTCAATACTTTAAATAGTCTGAAAAGGTGGTACAGTATTTGGGACCATAGACACAGTGTCTGATGAAGCATTACAGTATGATATAAAATATTAGGCTACATCCATGGATATTGTAGTCTAATTGGTTCATGCTCCACGCTAATTGGTGACAATGAATCTCGTTATCTTGAAACTTTCATGATTTACTGTAAACATGGAAGATTGTTTGTCTGTTTCCATACAACTATGCATTAAGAGTAACGCAACAGTTACTTATCATTTTGAGCAGTTGTATCAATTGATAGTTAGATCAGTGTAAGGAAATGAATAGACATTCATTTGAAATGTAATGTGTGAATTGCCTTTTGAAATAGTAGTACTTTGATGTTAAGTTGTGTCATATTGAACAAGTGATTTTTGTTGAATGAACAAATGATCTAAGTTTTATGTGTATTGTATCCAAACAATTGAGAAAATGGTTAGAGTTTTGAAAAATGTGCATTTTGATAATTGGTTGTGAGTTTTGTGTCTAGAGTTGTGAAAAATGACATCAAGGTTCTGAAAATAGTAACAAAGTGATTGTAAAAAACTGTAATTATACCCATCACTGAAAACTTTACATTATTAACATCACTTTATAAAAGTGTACATACAGCAAAAAACAGTATGAGTAATTCTGAACATTTCTTTTTCTCTCTCTCTCACAGACTCACACACACTCATTGCGTTTGCCATCTCTATTAGTATGAACCACTGGAGGAAACACAACATAGGTTCGCCTATTGTTTTCTTCTGCTCATCCTGCCCTGTTCTTAATTAGAGCTCCAGTGAGCAAAACAAGTCAATCGAGGGAGACTTTTTCATTACATGGTGAGAGGAAGAAAGATCATCATCTGGGATGGGACGCATCTATCAAAGAACATGCTGGGCATTATCTTTATCCATAGAAGCTTAAGAAATAATCCAGCAAACAGGGAACATTCTTAGAACTTTAGCTAACATTCTGCCAATGTTCTCTGAAAAGTTATGAACAAATGTTCTTGCAGTTATGTTAATAGAAAGTTTGTTTAAAATGATCTGGTCTTTAATAATGTCCTCAAAACATTAGCAAAAAATGTTATACAAATCGTGAGGTGGAATTGATGTTAATAGTCTTGTATTATGTCATGATTGCACATGCATTCCTAATTGACTTTATTATTATTATGTTTTTAATAACACAGAGAGAACTGCGTCTGAATGACGCCACGTCTGTCAGTCAGTGCCGCTTGAGAGGCTGCACAGGTGCAAATCATTAAAGGGAATTGGTGTGAAATGCTCAACCATTTATTACCCATCAACCATGAAAATTGCTCATCAGGTGACAAGTTGTACGTCCTGCTCGAGAAAACCCTGATAGGTGTGATGAACTCCTGGGGATGAGGACATCCATTCAGGGGTGAATCGCCATCTTTTACACTTGAGTTTAGCGATCTCAGAGAAAAGCGATAAGCGATAAGCGATAAGCGATAAGCGATCTCAGAGAAAAAAAATGTGTAATAGGAGTATTGTCGTCATTCCATCGGGACAGTCCTGCATCACAATAGAGTTACTATTTGTCCTGATGAGCAGTTTTAGCTTGTGTTTGACTGCTTAGAGTAAACATTTTAAACTTGCATTGCAATAATTTGTATGTATCATGATGAACCAGCAGCAGAAATCACTGAAGGGACGAATTCACAATCACACACATTTAAAAAGTCACACTGTGCTCTTGTTCTTATTTTTCTAAGATTTATGTGACTCAGCATTTCTCAACCTATTTAATCCGAAGGCCGCCATTGTCCAACACAATAATCGAAGGGTCCTCCGTACAATTTCTTCCAGCATTTCTGTAGTAATTATTACAAAGCTGCTTGTTTTCAAACATTTTTATTAACACAAACTGGGAGATGTATTACATTAGATTTCTGAACTGTCAAGAACTTAATGTTCTTTAATAAAAACAACATATGTTGAGGGTAAAAATTAAAGAAAAGATTGATTCAGTTAGATTGTATGGAAAGATGGATGGATGGATGGATTGGAGGATGGATTGATGGATGGGAGGATGGATGAATGGATGGATCGATGGATTGCCCACAGCTCCACCATGCAACAAATCAGAGCACAAGCACTCTCCACACTGCCTAAAAAAAAAAAAAAATAACAAAAAAAATATATACCAAATGGCAATTCTCACCTGTTTATAATTCTATATGAATCATAGTATCCAAAATAGCACACATGACACATCAATCAATCAGTCAAATACAACTAATTTGATCATGTCAGAGCAATTTATGACATGTTGTGTTGTCTGCTGTGTTTGTAAGCACTTGATTGGCGAGTCCAAATTAACTTGTCATTTTAAGCCCCAAACATTCCATACAGAATTCCCGCAATCATCAAGCAGAATCCAATGGATTCGAGACGTGCAAACGTGCCTTGACCTCAAACGCCGTCTGAATTCACAACACGCTTCCCCCATATGCTTACTTTTCCGATTAATTTCTTTTCCACACTCCGTGACTTCGGCGAAACACAGGGTACCTCATAATTTCCACAGATAAATTGTCGGAAGGTGAATTAGCATTTGCTTTTGCCATATTATCTCACTTTGGATTTACATAAATGTGTTTTTCCAGAATACCGTTGCTGAATTATGCATGGAAAAGGCTCTTTCCTTCGGATGCTGCCCAGATATTCCGATCAGCATATTTTAGATATTCATTCGTTTCACATTGTTTGCATTAATATGCATCACTCTCGCCCGTGATCCTAACACGGTACAACAGATACTAGCGCTCACTTTCTCCATCCCTCCCTCAAATTCCCACTCGCTTATTCAGCCTGAAAAGAAAAGTGTGGAAGGCACATTCTGAAGTGGAGAGGTTATCTAAAATGATTTGATTCAACCCATATCCCATAAATGATTCACATTCAGCTGTCCTCCAAAATAGCAACATGGTTTTGGGGGTGAAAATTATATGTATTTTATACCCCAGCATGTGTCTTAGCCGGTGAGTAAAAAGCGGGATACGACCTCTTTTAGCCGTCAAATAGATTTATTAAAGCACAATTGGAAATTATGAAATCTGAGACCTCCGAGCTGAAAGAATTGCCAATATGTCACTTTGTGTAGAGCCAGCTTGAGCTGTTCATAGGAGTAAAGACTAACTAGTGTAAAGAGATTGACTTTGTTCCGGATAACATGCCAAGGGTTATTGCAGGCATTGGGCTTAAGACCCAGAGAAAGCTTGGGTCAAGTATTTAAAGGAAGCCAAACAAAGGGATGGCTGTTTTCTTCAAATCCTCCAATGGTACATCGCACACCAAAGCCATCAGCAGCTTTTCCGCAAGAGTTATCAACCTTAGTATAACGCTAATTTACTCTACGGGAACAAATCTTCTTGTACGTACATAGAGCCGCCACGCTCGTGCGTTTACAGTTCAGCATTTACGAAAAAAAAGTTAAAGAGATCATTTCAATGTGCATGACTCTTAATCGGTTGCATTTGCTCATACTTAAAGGGGTAGTTCAACCAAAAATGACTGTCATAATTTACTCAACCTCAAGTCAAACCTGTTTGAATTTGTTTATTCTGATGAACACTAAAGAAGATGTTTTGAATAATGTCAGTAACCAAACAATTGATGGGTCCCATTGACTTCCATAGTATTTTTCCCCCATACTATGGAATGGAAAATGGGCCAATCAACTGTTAGGGCTAAAAATTACAAGCAATTCTTGAATGAAAACAGATTTAAAGTTTTTTTTTTTTTTTTTTTTTTAGTGCAGAGCAGATTTACTTCTTTACAGGCTAGTTTAATGCAGTGCTTTTCAAACTGGGCTGTGTTGCAAGAAAACAAACCAGCTTTTTACTCCATATTGGAAGCCAGATAATTTAAATGAATAGGCGTTTAGCTGAGGAAGTCTTTTAATACAAATAAAAAAAAAATGCTCCTTGAAATGTTTAAACAAATGAAAATTAAATATGAAAAAATATATAAATATGCTTTAAATGAAATTAAATGCATGGAAACGTACTCGGTTACTAACGTAACCTCGGTTCTCTCTAGAGAGGGAACGAGTACTGCGTAATAGCTTACGCTAGGGGAAAAACTCTTTTCCGCGAGATATTGAAGCCAAAAATTATCCTTAATTTTTTATTAATGTAAAACGCTTTGCAGCAGCAAGCAAACATAGGCGAAACAGCTCGCGCGCCTATTGGTTGCTCTGCAGCAAATGCAGCAGCCTATCGAGAGAGACTCTGCGTGACGTAATGACCAATGGGGGCAATTCGCGCCCATATCGTCACGTCCCGCCAGAAGGGGCGTGGTCTCGCCCTATAAATATGCTAGTTAGGCTGATACAAGCTGGTTTTTATCGCTGAAGCGAACCAGAGCGTATTCCACGCACGGCAAGATACGCAGAGAGAGAACCGAGGTTACGTTAGTAACCGAGTACGTTCTCTTACGAGAGTATCTCTCGTACTGCGTAATAGCTTACGCTAGGGGAACACAATGCAACACGCCGTGCGTACAGGGATCCAACACCAAAGTCCCAGGGGCCGAAGCCCAGGGCTCATGTAGTGCATAATCACCATAAACTCACATAGAGTAGAGGAAGAGAGGCTGGAAGCGTCATTCCCTATAAAAAAGCACCGAGCGGGGCTATTATATGACAATCAAACGCGCAGCCAGGGTGAAAGCATTCAGCCTGATCTGGGTGGCCATACGTGAGTCAATACTCATGGGGCTGCAGTAAACTCAGCATCTGGGCCGCACAGCGGGGCAGATAACACTGAATTTAGACCGCCAAAAGCTTAGCTTGTAAGGCGGGTACCTCCAGGTTATAGTATTTTATAAATGTAGACGGCGAGGCCCCCCCGCTAGACCATGCCCACGAAGAGGCCACGCCTCTCGTGGAGTGCGCCCTGACACCCAAGGGGCACTGTAAGCCCTTCGCAGAGTAAGCGAGCGCAATGGCATCCACTATCCATCTGGATAGGCTCTGTTTTGAGGCGGCGAGTCCCTTGGAACGCCCGCCGAACAAAACAAAAAGCTGCTCCGTCTGTCTGAAAACAGACGAGCGTGACACATAAGCTCTTAATGCCCTGACGGGGCAAAGGAGACTTGCATCCTCCTCCTCACTGAGAACCGGAAGGGCAGACAGGGAAATTACCTGGGCCCTGAACGGCGTATTGAGGGATTTCGGGACATACCCGTGCTTTGGTTTGAGAATGACCTTCGAGTCATTAGGCCCAAACTCCATACACGACGCGCTCACTGAAAGCGCCTGTAAGTCCCCTATGCGCTTCACTGAAGCGAGAGCCATGAGAAACACTGTCTTGAACGACAGGTGTTTCATGTCCACCAGCTGGATTGGCTCGAACGGGGCGCCTTTCATGGCCTCCAGGACCGTGGAAAGGTCCCACGTCGGGACTGAAGGGGGCCTTGGAGGGTTCAGCCTCCGAGCTCCCCTAAGGAAACGCACGACTAAGTCGTTTTTCCCCAGCGACTGGCCAGACACCGGTTTTGCAAACGTTGCTATGGCCGCCACATATACTTTGAGCGTGGATGGGGTCCTGCCCTTATCCAGTAGCTCTTGAAGGAAGGAAAGCACTTCCGAAACCCCGCACTCCACAGGTGAAAGGCTCTGGGCCTGACACCATGCAGAGAAAACAGACCATTTCGAGGAGTAGAGCCGCCTGGTAGACGGAGCTCTAGCCTGCGCGATCGTGTTTAACACTCCCTCTGGGAGGCTAGCGGGTACCCGTTGATGGCCCATGCGTGCAGGGACCATAACTCCGGGCGAGGGTGCCAAATCGAGCCCTCCGCCTGAGAGAGGAGGTCTCTCCTCAATGGTACAGGCCATGGGGCAGTGCTAGCGGGGCTACAAGCAGCACTGGGCATCCGTTCTCCCTGATTCGTTCCAACACCTGAGGCAGGAGCGAGACAGGAGGAAAAGCATATAGGGGGCAGCGGGGCCAAACATGAGCCAGCGCGTCCTTGCTTTTCGAAAAAAACTCCGGGCAATGAGCGTTTTCGTGGGACGCGAATAGGTCCACCTGAGCTCTGCCGAACGTTTTCCACAGCAGCTGGACCGTCTGCGGGTGCAGCGACCATTCCCCTGCTGGAACATTGTTCCTGGACAGTCTGTCTGGTCCCACATTCAGGTGACCAGGCACGTGCGCTGCTCTCAGTGAGAGCAGGTTGTGCTGAGCCCAAACCAGGAGGCGTTCCGTCAACCTGTAAAGGTTTCGTGACCTGACGCCACCCTGGCGATTTATGTATGCCACCACCGACATGTTGTCCGACCGGACCAAGACGTGGTGGCCTGTTATCTGGGGACAAAAACGCCGTAGCGCTTTGTCGATTGCTATCATCTCCAAGCAGTTTATGTGAAGGAGCTTTTCCCGTTCTGACCACAGGCCAGCTAGCGGTCTGCCCTCGAGCAGCGCTCCCCACCCCGAGGTGGAGGCGTCCGTAGACACCACCTTTACACTCGAAGCGGTCCCCAGGCTCGCACCTGACTGATACCAGTCGGTTTTTCTCCAAGGTTCCAGAGCTGACACACACTGAAGGTCGACCCTGAGGCGAAACAGACCCGCTGTCCATGCCCTGGGTGGAACCCGCGCTTTCAGCCACATCTGCAGTGGGCGCATGCGGAGCAGGCCCAACTGGAGTACAGAGGCTGCTGAGGCCATCAGCCCCAGCATTTTCTGAAACCTTTTGAGCGGGACTATCGCGCCGTGGCGGAAGGATTTCACGCCGCGCTGAATATTTAGTACGCGCTCTGGTGACAGGCGTGCTGTCATGGACAGCGAGTCCAACACGGTTCCCAGAAAGGAAATTTTCTGACTGGGAGACAGTGAGCTCTTCGCCCAATTGACTGTGAGGCCCAGCTTCTCGAGGTGCTCGAGTAATGCGGCCCTGTGTTCTATGAGCTCCGATCGCGATCGAGCTAGAATCAGCCAATCGTCCAAGTAGTTCAGGACTCGCATGCCCTGAAGTCTCAGGGGTGCGAGCGCCGCGTCCATGCACTTCGTAAATGTACGTGGTGCTAGGGACAGGCCGAACGGCAGGACTGTGTATTGATATGCCTGGCCCTCGAAGGCAAATCTCAAGAATCGCCTGTGATGGGACGCTATTTGTATTTGGAAATAAGCGTCTTTCAGATCTATCGACACAAACCAGTCCCCGTAGCGCACCTGCGCGAGGATTTTCCTGGTCGTAAGCATTCTGAACTGGCGTTTCACAAGCACTCTGTTCAGCTGTCGCAGATCTAAAATGGGTCTGAGACCCCCATCCTTTTTCGGTACCAGAAAATATCTGCTGTATAGGCCCCCTTCGCTCTGAGCCTGAGATAAAGGTTCTATAGCCCCTTTGCTCAGTAGTTTCGCTATTTCGGCACGAAGTAGATGAGATACTTCGTTTTTCACCGTAGTTTCGACGCGCGCCGTATAACGGCGCGGGCGTCGTGCGAATTGTAGCGAGTAGCCTCTCTTTATAGTGTTCAGCACCCATTCTGATACCCCGGGAAGCTTTGACCACGCATCTGCGTGAATAGCTAGAGGCAGAATGAAATCCGGGCTCTGGCCGCGACAAAACGGCAGCTCGAGAGCCCGTGCATACTGGGAACACAACACCGTGTTTACAGCGTTCGAGGCGGGGGGCGCGCTGATCACAGCGGGCGACCTGGCCGCGCTCAGCTTCTTTATGGCAGATTGTGCATAAAAAGCGAGCGGGGAAGATCCCGTGGGAATCGGCGTGTCTGTGAGAAAATGTGGGCGCGGGGCTGCGGGCACATTTAATACACTGAAAACACTGTCGTTCATGGCCGACTGAATGTGTGTTGGTTTCGTTTTTACAGAAACCATGGGACACGCAGCATGTAGTGTGAGCGGGCATGGTGACATGGGCGCTTGCACTACATTGTTTGCACAATCGACCGGAGTCGATTTTATTTGTGCTAGCCCTGCACCGTGGCGGGCTGTGTTTGTGTGTGGGAATGGGCACTGGGTGGGCATTCTTACAACACTCATAACACCTTCGGCCGTGGCCGGAACACCAGAAAATGCACTCTTTATTGGATTTATCTGGGTAGCCGTAAGAACGGCTTTTGTGCGCAGGCAAACGGGCTGTGACACCGGCTGACTCTCTGCGAAATACACTGGGACAGTCGCGATGTTTGGAACTGACCGAGCGAGAAGTTTCAGTGAAAATCCGGCCGCAGCGGGATTTGAACACCGTCGTTTTCCTAGAATGGCTAGGAAGATTTTGAGGCCTCGGGCTTGATCTCAATCCTCGGCCGGGGCCCGCGCTGAGGGGGGCGGCGTCCAGCAGAGCGAGAGCGCGGTCTTTGGTCTCGGGCGTGGCGGCGCTGTGAAGCGGCGGCGGCGGGCGGTGCAGGCTGCGGCTGAGAGCTGCGAGCAGGCGGCGGTTTAGAGCGACCTGCAGCGGAGCTCGAGCGCTTCGGAAGGAAGTGCTTCATGGCCTGCGAAGTTTTTTGTACCTCCATGAATCTGTCCGCGAAGTCTGTGACGGCAGATCCGAAAAGGCCCGCTTGGGAAATGGGCGCGTCGAGGAACACAGAGCGCTCGGCTTCCGTCATCTCGGACAGCGTCAACCATAAGTGTCTCTCAGCCACGGTGAGAGAGGCCATGTTTCGTCCTATGGCCTGTGCAGCGGCTTTAGTAGCGCGAAGAGCGAGGTCTGTAGCGCTTCTCAGGTCCGCCACGCAGATCGCTCCGGGTCCTTCCTCGTCCAGTTTAAGGAGAAGGTCGGCCTGGAAAATCTGCAGGATAGCCATAGTGTGCAGCGCTGAAACTGCTTGCCCAGCGGCGGTGTAAGCGCGACCGTGCATGGATGACGTCACTCGGCAGGCTTTAGAAGGAAGCGTCGTGTGCGCGCGCCGTCCAGCGGAGGGCGGGCAGAGATGAGACGCTACAGCTGGTTCCACAGGAGGAACAGAAAGGTATCCTCTTTCCTTCGCGCCATCCACAGAGGAGAAGGCAGCAGAAGCAGAGGTACGCAGCCTGGCGGAGAAGGGGGGCGTTCCACGATTTCGTCACTTCCTCGTGAAGTTCCGGGAGGAAGGGCGCGGGCCGCGATTTCGTCGGAGCCTCGTCATTTCCGAGAAAGCGTCCGTCCATTCTGTTGCGCGCCGGCTGCGCGGGCGCCTCCCAATCGAGGCCGATGCTTTCAACGGCCTGAGAGAGCAGACGCATCAGCTCAGTCTCAATGCCGGCTCTCTTACCAGTGGTCTGGCGGGAAACGCTAGCGGAGGGGAGATCCACAGAGCTCGCCCAATCCTCACTATCGGACGCCAGAAGAGAACACGCCTCGGAGGGTTCGTCAAGCTCGTGGATGGACGCGGCGGCAGGCGGCGGCCGTTGTCCGTCAGTGAGCGACTCGAGCGAAGCCGGCGAAGCTGGCGGGCGAACCGGCGAGCTTTGGCGGGCTGGAGAAAGCTCGGGAGCGCGCTGGGCGCGGCGCTTCTTGCGGCGCGGCACCACGGCGGGCTGCGGTGAAGGCTCGGAGAATGATGCCAGGCGCGTCCTCAGAGTCACCATGGACAAAAGCTCGCAATGAGGGCATCCGCCGTCAGCGAGCGCGATAGCCGCGTGATCCTCACCCAGGCAGGAAACACAGATGACGTGTCGGTCTCCATCGCTGAGCGGGGCGCGGCACGAGCCACAGGAAGGCATCTTTAAAAAGACGCTGCTCTTTTGAGAGAGAAGTGTAAGTCGCGTCAAGTAAGCGAACAAACACTTCTCAACAGAGAAATACACAGAGTGTTGAAAGGATATATAACGCCGGAAAGCGCAGCAGGTACGGCAGTTGAAGGCGGCGAGGCCAGCGACTCCAGAGCTCGTCCCGCTGAAAAGCTTGCTTCGACGGCGCGGCTTCTCACTCCGGATCCAGCGATGCGTGTGCTTCGCTGAAGAGGTAAAAATCAGCTTGTATCAGCCTAACTAGCATATTTATAGGGCGAGACCACGCCCCTTCTGGCGGGACGTGACGATATGGGCGCGAATTGCCCCCATTGGTCATTACGTCACGCAGAGTCTCTCTCGATAGGCTGCTGCATTTGCTGCAGAGCAACCAATAGGCGCGCGAGCTGTTTCGCCTATGTTTGCTTGCTGCTGCAAAGCGTTTTACATTAATAAAAAATTAAGGATAATTTTTGGCTTCAATATCTCGCGGAAAAGAGTTTTTCCCCTAGCGTAAGCTATTACGCAGTACGAGAGATACTCTCGTAAGAGAACCACACAATGCTGCATAGAGTGCTGCAGGGATGAATTTTTTTTTTTTTTTTTTAATCCAGAAATAAGCTCGCATTTTAGCACTTCCAGTTCCATTGTTCTCAAGTCAAGTTCACCTGGGTGATATGAACTTCAAGGTTGGCCTACAAAAATACATTGTCACTATAGAGTCTAGAGAAGTATTCAAACTACACAAGGCTTATATAAACATAAATATTATATATATGTATACACACTAAAAATAATTACAGAGAATATAACGTTTTCAAATCTACTGACACTGTAGAAGTCAAACAAAGTGTTTTCAATTTTAACATAACTTTATGATATTGGACCTTTTATTCATTATAAACCTCTGATAAATAATTAAAATAATTAGGAAATTGTTTATTTCTTAAATTAATTTAGTTTATTAAACTTTACATTTGTCAACCTTGGAAATACCATTTAAAAAAATTATGAGGTCTTGAGTCATTAAAGAACACAGAATCATATTGAAATTAAATATTAATTTTGCCCCTCTTTGCACTTATTGGGCCCTCTTTGAAAAATCCTCGAAATGCCACCGGTAATATCCAATCATCCTTCTCTCATGCTCTTTTCTAGGTCTATAATATTGGATGGACTTTTTAACTTTTCAAAGAAGTTACTATGTCTTTAATGTATTAAAGATCAAGCATCACACTCGTACCTTAGTTAAGGTAATATTTGTTTGAACTTAAGGCCGGAAATGTGTTTAATGCTCTTAATAAATTGATTAAGACAGAAATAGGTCTTTGAAATGTGTGGTTTTCTACAGACACTTGCAGACATCTTCAATGGCATCCCATTCAAATGAATGTGAAGGCATCCGATGACCAGTCCAGTCCAATTCCTGCTTAACCACAAGCTGACCTGATTCTCAAAACACATCTTATACATTCCTATCTCCACCATTGTTTCTCCAATGGGATTTTAAAGCAAAACAGATTTTAATTCAACAATTGGGACAAACAATCCCTGGCCAATCTCTTTCCGGATTACTTAATTCACATAAGGATCTCCATGTCTACGTGCATTGAGTATTGGACGATATACTTGCCGATTGCTTGCCAAGCTTTAATGTGAAGTCGAGTGCTGAGAGCGATGTTGTGGAACTTAATCAATGTTGATGTGGGCAATTAATGTTCACATTGCACTTGTTCAAAGATGATAGGCATGCAAAATGAGGATCATTCGGATGGATGCCTCTCGGCTGAGGTGAAGCGAAACCTTCCGACTTTGAAGAGTTTATCCAGACACTGACGGAGAACATCAACATGTGCAGAATGAACACACAACACATTACACACCGTATGCTCGGGGATTGCATAAACCCACGTCGGTCGCAGGTCAAATAGGAGTCCGTTTCAATATCTCGAAAACAAGAGCTCATGTGAGTATATTTACCTACAGTATTTCAGTTGAAACATACCATCAGGCCACATGAAGTATAGAGAAGCTTCATCTTAGGCCCACCATCATGTTGCCTAGACCCCCTGTGGTGAAAATCAAGTTTTCACTCTATATCTCACAATAATATGTCATGGAGTGCTCCTCAATACTCAAATTGATGTTTCCTCGCACCTACGTTCTCAAGCATGTGACTCGTAAACCGATAGGAGCCATCTTAAAGGACATCTCAATTCTCTAACCAGGGATTCAAAATGAATGTAATTCCTGAGATGAGTACACTGATGCCATTAGTAAATCAGTGAGTAAAGAGTCATGATTAAAGGCCAGTTCATACAGTCATTATTATAGTTATCATCCTTAGTGTGAATGGTTCTTAGTTCCAGGAATTGGTTTATATAGGTCTGTTTATCTTCAAAAGCAATGGCATTGCCAATGAGGTTATTGACCTTGTACATTTTACCGTCAAATAGGTCATTGTTTTCTGCTAAAAATTGATACAGTGAACACATTTAAATAATGTACAACACAGAAAGCGGGTAAACAGAACAAATCGGCATTATGTGTTTGTTTTCCATGTGATTACATTTAAATTAGGATGCATGTTTGTGCCCTGAAATATATTTAAGAAAATTATAATGCCAATGGAAAATGTGTTTATTTTATTAAGCCCTCATCAACTGTAAATGATTAAAATAAGGTAATGCTCATTAATCTACTTTTAAGTATTACTTAATCAGGCTTGTATAAGTTATGAATTATGTATGATCATGAACCTGTTAAATGTATCCACTGGTTCGGGCAAGTGCCGCAAATTTAATACAATGCAACACAATCAATTATCCTGTCATTGTTTATTCATGTAAATAAGTGTAATATCTCTCGCATGGCAGAACTGTGAGATAATATTATTGATTTATTAGTTTTTTAAACATTTATTTAATTTTAACAAATTTGAAGGGTTGAATTTGAGCTCTCAACACTATTCTCATGCATTATTCACTATTTATGCATGCATAACTAACCTGCCAAATATTTCAAAGTCTCATATTAATTTTCGCCCTGTCTCTAGACTATGTTGAAGAAAGTAGTTAAGTGCAGGACCTGGCAGAAGTCTGGCTAATGGTGCATCAAGTGCAAAATGAAGGCATAGACCCGGAGAACAGAGACATGTTAGGGAGATGGTAAAGGTCTCAGAAGTGATTCATGAAGTTTATTAAATTAGCACTGCATTGTGAACTCTTGTGAGGGCTGATACAAAACAAAAAAAAGCCTTTAGTTGGGTGAATCTCACAAAAAACGGGCCCTATTTCACCTCGAAATTAACAAGAAAGAAGGAAACTATATTGTGGATAAAGAAAATGAACCATTTTTAATGAATATATATATTTAAATTTATGCATGTTTTATATATATAAAAGAAATTGGTAACACTTTAGAATACGGTTCCTTCGTTAATGAATAACTACACAAGAACCAATGAGTAACACAATATTAACAATCTAGTAACTATTATTAACTAACAAGAAACTCTGATTAACAAACTAGTAAGTAATAGCACACAGATGAAAGTGGTAGTTCACTATTAACTAATCAATAACTACTATTTTTTAATGCTTCCCAGAGAACTACTGAAAACGTTTATTAACAATCTATTACTATTGACTAAAAAGTAACTCTGATTAACGAATTAGGAAGTAATAGTGCACAGATGAAAGTGGTACTTCATACTTCTATGGGAATTACTAATTATTTGGATCCGTATTCTAAAGTGAAGATCATGGGAACTAACTAGTAAGGACTCAAGTGTTACTACATGATCTAGTCATGATTTGTGCAACCAAACACAAAAGTCATTTCAAGCGTTTGAGATTTTTGGTGAACTTTAGTATACTTTTAGAAAATTTCTTTAGAAGTATGTAGTAACACTTGAGTCATTACTAGTTAGTTCCCATGATCTTCACTTTAGAATACGGATCCAAATAATTAGTAATTCCCATAGAAGTATGTAGTAACACTTGAGTCATTGCTAGTTTGTTCGCATGATTCTTACAGTAGTTACTAATGAAAAGCCAATAAAGTGTAGAATCTTCTCACTCACAAGATATGCGCACACACACACACACACACACACACACACACACACACACACACACACACACACACACACACACACACACACACACACACACACACACACACACACACACATACATAATATACATGAGCTAGGAGAGGAGACATACATAAAAACATATTTTTTTGGGAGGTAGGTTAAATAATAAAATAACTGTATATGGTATTTGGGTGGCTGATGACTCAATATGTTCCAGTCGTCACCATGACTCAATTCATGACTCGATTCAATGCCAGTCCAGAGGAATGCCGGAAAATTGGCCACAGGACAAGTAAGGTCCCGACAACTGCATTTAAAAATCCATTTCTTTAAAATTATTCAGTTGATAAATAGACAGCATAGGCCAATTATTAACAGATTTCCTAAATCATAAGTCTGCTGTGCTATTACATATTGATAATGTAAACAACCTTGTGTATTCGTTTACAGTAGCAGTTCAAATGTTAATGTAATGCTAGTCATTTATCCTGCATTGGTTATTGATCAGTTTTGTATGAATTATGAAAATTGTCAGTAGTTCTCTGGGAAGCATAAAAAAATATAGTAGTTACTGATTAGTTAATAGTGAACTACCACTTTAATCTGTGTGCTATTACTTACTAGTTTGTTAATCAGAGTTTCTTGTTAGTTAATAATAGTTACTAGATTGTTAATATTGTGTTACTCATTAGTTCTTGTGTAGTTATTCATTAACGAAGGAACCGTATTCTAAAGTGTTACCAAGAAATTCAATTTTATAACAACATTTTTTAAACATTTTATAAAAACATTAACATTTTATTTAAAAAAAAAAAAACATTCTAAAGATGGAACTGTAAGATTTACTGAATAAATAACTGAATGAATGAATAAATATAAACAATTTTACAGTTTTTTTTTGCGTTACAGTTAAAAATGAAAATGACAATTCAGTACATTTACTCCATTGCCAAAATTGAGCTCCATTCACTATGGACTAGTTGCTTATTAGCATGCATACTACTAGGATATTGGCTGTTTATTAGTTATAAAGCACATATTAATGCCTTATTCTGCACGACCTTATTCTACATCCCTTAATCCTACCCAGTACCTAAACTTAACAACTACTTTACTAACTATTAGTAAGACACACACACACACACACACACACACACACACACACACACACACACACA
Organism: Gila orcuttii; assembly: GCA_026230005.1. Classification (NCBI taxonomy): domain Eukaryota; kingdom Metazoa; phylum Chordata; class Actinopteri; order Cypriniformes; family Leuciscidae; genus Gila; species Gila orcuttii. The sequence continues at coordinate 65,349,239 of JAPDVR010000002.1, read as the reverse complement.
CACACACACACACAGTAAAAAAAAATCCTGCAGTTTTTAAATACTATCAGGTATAAAACTATGTGGAACCTTCTGCTTTGACAGAATTCCCTGAAGAACTATACATAATTCACCATTTTCAGGCCAATCGTCCCTGAATCAATACATCCCTAAAGACAGTGATAGGCAGACATGGAACTATACAGCTTTGCTCTTTGACTCTCTCTCGTGGAGAACAGATCAGTCTCCTTGTGTCAACCCAAACACACGGGTCCACCGGGACCTCAATGGTATTTCATGGAACTCCTGATTCATGCAGTCAGAATTCTTATGTGCACCAGTGGATTTAATTTCATCAGCTGGTGAGTGGAGAACTCTAGTCTGGGTGGGCTTCTAGTTTACTTCACGTGAAGAGACTAGAAACACGCAGAATACCACACTCACACTTACATCTTAAGATAACAGAATAAATAAACATGTGCAATGTATACGTGTCTCATTAAGGGAATCATTACTGAGGTGCTTATCTGTCAATCATCAAAACGTCACTGCAATGCCATATTTACATTGTTTCCAAAGATCCTGTCAAGTCTTGGATCTTCAGATGTTGTCATGCATTTGATGCAGAGACTAGTTGTTATAACGTCATGCAGAGATACTTTTAAACACTTCACAGCAGGTGGAATATAGCAAGTAATCTAGTAGTGTAATAATCATAATGAAATAAGTATGTGAGATGTAACCATGCTATAACTCTTAACAATAGTCAAATATTTAAACAAAAAATATCAAATTTACATGGTAATGTTACATTAAAAATATAATATAATATCTAATATAATATAATATCTAAACAGCCTTAAAAAGATTAACAACATGATAAGTGAAATTGTGTAAGAAAACACAGAGTTCTGTCATTAAACTCTAGATGGCGCAGGCTTATAGGTTCTTAATTCAATCTGCTTGTAATCATATCATTCTCTAGAGGGCACAGCTGATTGGTTCCTGCTGTATCAGTAGCCAATGAGCTCGCTGCTCAACCTTCAAATACTTGGTCAGCGTTTGCTGTAGCAATGCGCTTTCAGAAACCCTCCTCCTTCCCCAGCTCCACCTGTATAGATCTGCTACAGGTAATTCATGTACGCTATATTATTGTACAGCAGCAATGTGTCGTGTGTGTATTGGCAGTAGAAAGTACCGCACTTGTTCTGCAGCAGCAGCAATAACCAACAACAGCAGCTGAAATAACCAACAACAGCAGCAGCAATAACCAACAACAGCAGCTGAAATAACCAACAACGCCAGCAGCATATTAAATATTTTGAGTGGTGTTTTTGCAGTACATGTTGAAATGAACTGTAAATGGGCAATGTTTCTTCATGAGATTTCATAGCACTGACTGCTTAAAAAGTAATGGCTGCTAATGAAAGTTTCATACAATTGATATCATGTACATGCAAAATGTGACTCCTCCCACGGTGCTCAATAGAAAGGCAGAACTCATGAATATTCAATGTGCACAGGCTCTGTTCACATTCCTCTGTCCAAGAGTACAAGTCAGATGACTAGGATAGTTTCTAGGACAATGACCATAAACAAATACGATTACTTCTACATATTACACATTTAAATATTTAATCTGGCGAAGAGAGTGTAATATGAAATGAGGGTTCACTTCATAACAAGACGTTGGACATGTCTTAATTAAGAAACTTGCTCTGATTTCAGCGTTCAATTTTTAAGGGCCAGGGGCTCCAACTGAACATCAACGCTTAATTAAACCCATGTGAGAAACATGCATATGGCCATGCACTAAATTACATATTATAATATATGCAGCATTTAAATCTTACATTTAGGAATTTACTATTTCCCAAAATGCATTATTTAATTTATCTCCCTATATACATTATATATTCAAATAAAATCATTTATTAAAATAAAAAATAAGTAAAAACTGTTATAATGTGAAATATTATTACATTTTAAAATAACTTTTTCTATTTGAATATACTGTAAAATGTAATTTATTCCTGTGATGAAAAGCTGAATTTTCAGCATTATTATTCCAGTCTTCAGTGTTACATGATCCTTCATAAATCATTTTAATATGCTGATTTGATGCTCAAGAAACATTAGTATTATTATAATGATTATTATTATTATCAAAAAATGATTTTTTTTTATTTTTTTTTCACTGACCTCAAAACTTTTGACCTATTTTTCCATTTTAAATGACAATAAAAGACAAAAATATTGGGTGGAGTTTGGGTATGTTATGCTTTTTTTCTTTTTCTAACCAACTGTTTTATTTACTTGCCAAAGTCTATTTTGTCCACATTAGGCACTTGGCAAGTATTCATTTTGTACTCTGGCTAACTTCTGATCAGATTTCCAACAGCCAGTAAAACTATCCAAGAGTGTAAATGAAAGCTGGCAATCCGAATACCTCACAATTGTAGGACTGAAAATAATCCAAGATATTTTAAATGATTTTTCATTTTCTTTACTCTACTGTTTTCCACCCCCTCTTTCTACCACAAGGACCATTTGTAGTTCCCAAAGGCACAGAGGGGCTGATAGTGATCAAGGACTGTAGGCCAAGATGTACTATGAATTGTCACACCTTTAGTACCGTGGGAGAAGTTACATTTATCTGATTGGTCAGCTTGAATGTCTCACATTTGGGTTTTAGTCACATGGTCAGTGAAAGGACTGTTGCTCTGTCTCTTTTATGCTCTGGCTCTCTTCTTTCTCTCTCTCTCTCTCTCTCTCTCTCTCTCTCTCTCTCTCTCTCTTTCTCTCGTTACATTTTACATATATGGTGGGTACAATTAATGATATATGTTATTATCATCTCATAAATCTATCTTGTAACTATTTTAAATGTAACCATAACCATAACCTTTTCAATTACAAATAATGTGCTAACTAGTTTTGATTTGGAATTGACTTTGACGTGCTACATTGCAATACAATATCGACATATATGTCGTTGGTGTAAATAGCAGTGGGTAATAGACAAGAAATGTACAGTTTTCTACCATCATGCTAATAACGTTTCTTTAGTCATTCGGCAGTCTTGCAGACTGAACCCCTGCAGGAGATCCACTGAAAATTCCCCTTCAGTTCACCCGGAAGATGGAAAGAGACACAAAACAAGCCACAGAAGTACTTCAGCCAGATAGCAGACGTTGTACAGGCGATTCACACTGGCTGCACTGAAGGACAACACAGGGGCATCATGCAGTCATGACAGCACAGGAATAAACACCCAATCAATACAGACAGGTTTCTACAACATTACAAACGATCAGGACAGAGCAAGGACACTCGTGAGTCGTGACACACTGACTGCAGCACTCAATAGAGGGATGAGGACACGTTGCAGAGAGGAAGACCGCATGTTACACAATGAACAGCACCAGGGCTGGACTGGGACAAAAAAAAAAAATCGGCCCTGGTATTTTGGCCCAGACTGGCCCACTACTGTACATATGATCAGAAACACCACCCATCTTTGCACGCCCTTGAATATGTATACCAACTCCTATTCATTAAAACCACTAATGCCATGTAATGAGTGAGTAGGAATGAGTGAGAGTTAACAGATGAAATTACAAAAAAAAAAAATGGTAATTTATTAAAACAATTAAACTATACTTCACAGTGATGAATCCTATAACAAGCTATAAGCTGCATTGGCATTGCAATACCAGTGTTTCCCACAGAATTTTTGGTAAATCTGTGGTGAGTGTATCTTTGTCCCTCTAGGTGGGTTAGGGGGGCATGCTCCCGCGTAAGAAAATGTTATGCATTTTAATCACTTTGAGAGTTTAAAATTAAGAGCTCCAACCAATATTCAGTGTGCAAATTGAAAAAAGAAAAACTCAAACCTCTTTTGGTTATAGTGTCTGTCTGTCATTGAACAGTTCATGTTAGTTCAGGTTCATCAACTAATGTTAACAGATACAACTTTTGATTTTAATAATGTATTAGTAACATAAAGATTAATTAATGCTTTAGAAGCATTTTCTTCATTGTTAGCTCATTTTAACTGATGTAGTGAACTAATGTTAACAAATATAAGCTTATTGTGTGTTACTAGTTATTTGTTTGATAGTTTGTCCATCCATCCTTTCATCCATCCATCTGCTTTCACTTTATGGAAAAGAACATCTCAACAGAAAAACAAAAAAAGGACAACATGAGTTGGAGCAAAATAATGGCAGAATTAAAATTTTGTAACTAATAAGACAGATTTAATAAAGCTGCAGTCTGTAGTTTTTCCTATTTGTCGCCATCTCTGTTCGAAATCTGCAACTGCAGTTCTTCTGGGAATTCTCAACTTTACGTGGGTTGTGCCTCGGCTCGCACAGTGCGGATGAATCCAGTTTTGTGAGGAGAGTGTGCGGCTGTCAGTCGCCACCGGTGTGGATCCTGCCATTCACAATCACAGATTATACTTTTTTGAAGTATGAGCAACATAAGAATTTTTTACCGGAAAATGTCCTCTGAACAAGTAACATCCACTTTTGTTCTGACCAACTAAGGGGAAAAAAGCATTGCAGTAAATCGCGCTGATTCAATCTAACGATCGCTTATCATATCACGTCAAACCGTGCAAATTATACTTTGTTCTCAAATTGTTAATGTTAACAACATCAGCATTGCGTGACTACATTTAATGCCCTTCCGATATTTATCCTTGTTTTCGCCTTTTATCCTTGTTTGTTGTTTCTTTTTTCTGTAGACACTCCGAAGTCCGAAGTCTTTTGCATTTTACAGTGGGTGAATCTCCAGTTGTCATGGTGATTGTCATTTGATCCTTTCTGGATCCGCCATCAAATTAATAAGTTTAATTATATCAAGTGCTGTCAGAAAAGGCTATAAATCTCCTCATCCAACATCCTCACACTCATAGCCAACTAGTCGAGACTCTTCTTTATGTGTACAGATGTGACGTAATGACGCAAAGACATGCTCAAATTACCTGCAGAAATCCACCCGTACCACATTATTACAAGCTTAATGTTTTGAATCGAGCGAAGGCAAGCAGATCGTTTTGAACACTGGCTGGTTATGTACTTGGTCAAAAATGTATTTTGGATAATTTTTAACCCAAAAAAGTTATGGAATGTTGCTTTAAGTAAATATGAATTGTACACCACGACTTTCATTGTATTGCCATTGTATTTCCCATCATGCAATATTTCCCACCCTCAATTGTCAAGCCCTCTGCATGAACAGCTACTCTGTTTGCAGCCGTCTAAACACCTCTGGTTACCAGGAGCCAAGGCTTCATTTTCAGCAAGCAGAATTCAGCGGTGAAGCCCCACACCAGTTGATTTCCCTGGCCGGCGTGCTGAGAGACGGCTAATAAACAAATTGACCTCGTTATGAGAGGACAGGTTGAACCAGAGACACTCAGGCCACATAAATCTGTCAATTAGACACAATCAGTGTAATCAAGAACAACAGCAATAGGTGCTTCGGCCTTGTAAACACCCCACTATGGCTTGATTTGGGAAGCTCTCTTGAGAACTAATAAGTGGGAAGCTTGCATATTGGCCTACATCTTCCGTTTCCTATTGTTTTATTTATTTATTTATTTTTTAACCATGCAGACCGCATAATACAGTGATGCAAGCTGTCCCTTAAAACATAATATCTAAAAGTGATAGACATCAGGTGGAGAAAAAAATTACAAATGAGACCTTTTCAAGTCCCCCTGTAATCAATAATTATATCATAAAACTCATCTTTGATCACCAAAATTACATATTTAAATGTTTTTCCTTGAAAAAGCTGACTAAAAATGGCTTGAATGTAACTCTACACCCTTACCCCATTTAGTATATGCGGTTCTGTGAATATGCAAATGAGCCCCGCCTCCACTCAGTCACTCCAGCTCAGAGATTCACTCATTGACAAACACACAATCAATTTAAAAGAAATTAAACCTAAAATGACATCAACATTTTAATCTACTGGAATTCAATAAAAAATGTAGCTCTTACAGTAAGAATTTAGTGAGGAATATTTGATTTATAACATTAAATGTGATGTGTTGAGTCTTTTATTTTGAACTAAGTATGACATCATGAGAAATTATGTAAATGCAAAAGTATCTCAAGTATGAAATGTGAAAAATAATGTTTTTGTTCTAAAGCCCATTTTCTTATTTATTTTTTGGTTTGCATGCATTTATGTTTTTTTTTTTTTTTTTTTACAGTTGTTGCATTTAATTCACTGGCTTTACCAGAAATATGAACCCACACTGGTGGTTGTTTAATATATATTAAATGTATATGATAATATATATATCAATATTTCCAACCACAGACTTTTGAATGGGAGTGTATAATTATTCATACTATGATCTAAAAGACAAAGTTGACACTTAAATAAAGCAACTGAGAACTAGATTAATACTCCCAAGGTATGAAAAAAAAAAAAAATCTCTGGAAGGTACAGCTCATGCAAAATTAGCACACAATTAAATGCATCGCCCAATTCAACCTGCATGGAAATAACAATCAGCATTACACTCAAAGTGAGCATGAAAGACAGCATGCAAGAATATACAAGAAAAGTGAACAAATTCCAAAGCTAAATGATCCTTATCATACAAATTACAACGAGATGTGCACATAAAAAAAAAGTTCAAACCCATCTAACTACGTGCCCGAAGCGTTACACATGGGAGATTTACAAAGTCGAAGAACCTTCTAAGAAAGTTTAGATGTGCGAGTAAAGTGAAACAGGGAACTGCAAAGTTAGCCACAGGGAGAAACTTCCCAGTTTGAAAACTTCCAAAGAACAGGATTCATGCCTTATACACACTGGATATAGGACTAATTAGCGAGCTTGGCTTTACTTTAATTCGGTGGATTATGGAAGTAATACTCATTTAAATAGTAGACTTCCTGTACATCATCCAACGCTTAAAGTCTCATCGAGGTCTTAAAGTGTTTCAGGGCAATAAGCTGTTCCTTTCTTGTCAGTGCTTCGGTTCATATATTTCCCAAAAGCTTATAATTTGTGACAACAGTCTGCTAACCCAAGTAGAACAGGTGCTATCTTGTATGCTTTGCAAATGAGATTTGTTGAATATTAAACAGGAGGGCAGTCAGCTCGAGGTAAACATATTGCACACATCAGTGTCTCCCCGAGGTGCTTGCACAATGACAGCGAAAAGTGTTTAAAACTTTCGTCGCCTCTAATTTGGGAAAGTGTTTGACTTTTAATCTCGAGCATCACAGCAGTGTAATGCATAATGTGATTATGCATTAAGCCATGAATGCTTAATACAGCCATCCGCAAACTGAAAGGACACAAAGTCGGATTTTGCAATAAGCTGGACCTAATATTCATTTGTAAAAGTCAGCCACAGTAGCTTCATAATAACTTATTATAGATTCTGATATGGTTTAATGCCAAAAAAGACTTTGCTGCTCAAAATGGCATTGTGGATTAATAATTGTATCCTTCCAAACTTTTTATGTGTAGATCTTTTCATCTTTTCATGATTCCGAAATCCACTGCGGCTTCACATGTATACAGTAGTACTGCACAACACTAAAAATAAACTGCACCAGACTAATAGGTTTGTTTATTTGCATGCATTGTTAAGCACCTGATTAGCTAAAGGAATTCTGCAAATAAGGCTATGACTTTATTATATGCATGGTTCAGCACAGTCAGAAAGTATCGTTGACCACCTAAGATTGTTTTCATTTATCAGCCTGGTTTTATCCTTTCATGCAGATTTTGAGATATTGCATAAAAGATGATGATGGAAATACCAAAATGCAAATAAAATTTCCAAAATGCTTGTAAAAAAATAAATTAATGTGAGTATAGGCGACACTACCGGTTGTGTATCTTTTACTCTCTAAAGGCCTGAGTATACTTCATTTTCCACGTTCCGCTACGTCTCGCGCACTATTGAGCATATTCCTTTGAGCGTGAGCTCAGAGCGACATGTTCAGTGAATGCGCACTATCTAGTTGACTTTGTTTTCAAGCACTCAAGTCACTCGCAAATACGCTGTTGTATGCGCACCATCCACGCGCACACACATAAATACATATATAGAAAACACACCTTTATCCATCAGGGTTTTTAACCCGGTTTTTAGTGTTTGCTGAGGCTTGAACATGTGAACAATAAGTTTATTCTGAAATACTATATAGTAATGTGCTACAACTGTTTAAAGTCACAATGAAATCAAAATCAACAATTCTTGTTTGTTTTTTAATGGAACATTGCAGTATTTATTATAAATGATTTATCCATGGATATTTTTTTTTTAAATTAATGTGCCCTCGTAATCTTTAATTAAAAATTGGGGGGGGCAACCTGTCACTCACATTAGATCCACCAATAGCAAACCACAACCGTCCAATCAATTCTTCATGGACAAAATCAAGCCCCACCTTATATTTGTTCTTGTTCCAGAAGCTGTTTCACTCATATATACATCACAATAGAGAAAAAAAGACTATCACAACTTCTGTTTCTTTCCGAATTTAGTGAAATCATCTATAGGCTTATCACTTCTGCAACACTTCTACATCTGTTTGGTGTCGTGAATGGTGATGGAGACACATACAGAAAGATTTCTCAGACTGTCGAGTGAGTTGATGGAGTAGAGCTCAGATAACAAACACAATCCAGTATCACTGGAAATGATGTGCTACAAAGTATGAAATGTATTTCACCATGGGAAGCGAGTATGGGACCTTACAGCTCACTATTCTGTTTCTGTTTTTACACACCATTGAGTCACCAATGGGCCGTTGCGAACTCTGGCTCCAGTCAGATTTTCAGAAGCAAACGCTATTGTGCGGGAGACTAAACACAGACAGTGATGTATCAGAGCGTTTAGATGCTATAAAAGGACACTGTTCTGTCTCAGCTGTTAATAAAATTATGCTTTGAAACTCACTGCGATTGTGTTCCTGGAACAACATTCCTGTTTAACATCAAAGTATTGATTTAACACTAGCCATTAACTACCCCTGAAACCCTGTACAACTAATATTAACATCCATCTCAGGTCTTCAAAGCACTAAATGATTATGCAAATGGTGCAGAGTAATGCAACAGCCAAGGACCGCCTACTCACCTGTCAATCACCCATTGCACTAAAACACAAAGGTGTTTTGGACATCGGCTGAGGCTGGATGTATCCGATCGCCGAGAGTTGCCGTGTGCATACTAGTTTGCATACTTTACCACAGCTGAAGTGAAATAAATTCTATATTTGCCAAATACTAAGACGTTTCAGAGACATTTTAATTCAATAATTTATGTAGCGCTACTGCTTAATGCAGCGTCTGTTTGAAACGCCCCTCAGGCAGTGCATGCAAGTTCAGATCCTATCTCTTTGAATGGGGAAACATAAAATTCTCCAAAACTGTTCACCAAGCTTACAATTAAATTTCATATTTAAAATCACCAATGAAATATAACATCAACTGTCTCATAATTTTGTTTCCAAATGCTCAAATCATGGCAAAAAATCTTATAAAGGCAGCTACAGTGACGCAATCACTTGACCAATTGGAGATTGGCTCTTTTATTTAGAAGGCGGGACTTATTCCGCCATATATTTCTCCCATTCATAGTAATATTGTCATGATCGTAAAGCAAAACAGGAAACAAATGCAGGTAACTCAGATTTATTGGTCAGATGACACAAATGGAAGATGAACACGGGCGTGGACGGGTGACACAGGGACTTTGATGGCCAGCGTGAGAAGTCCGTGAAGTGATAATCCGTGAGGTGAAGAATCCGTGACGTGAAAGTCCGTGAGGTGAAGAATCCGTGAAGTGAAGACACAAAACGATAATCCACACCAAGACAACGAACCCACGGGAACACGACGACGGGAAAGGCAGGCAGACTGGACAGGAACACCAAACGAGACATCAACCAAACGATCTGACAAAGAGGATGAGAAAGTGGTGAGTATATATAGGGAGATGAGATCGGCTGCAGCTGGTGATGAGATGATGAACAGCTGGAGCGGATCAAGGAACGTCACTCAGTCACACCCACTGCACACGTGCTTTCATACAACAACATAAACACGAGACGAGAAGGAATCAATGGATTTGTATACCGTGACAGTACCCCCTCTCCTAGGAACGCCTCCTGGCGTTCCCAGACTCCCTTACCTGTCGATTGTAATCATCGATTAGAGAGTGATCCAGGATGTCTCTAGCAGGTACCCAACTTCTCTCCTCCGGACCGTAAACTTCCCAGTCCACCAAGTACTGAAATCCGCGCCCCCTCCGCCTAGAATCCATAATACGATTTACCGAATAGGTGGTATCCCCATCTACGAGACGCGGCGGGGGGGGGGGGGGTTTGGGGGGAACCGGGACTGGCGGATTAATGCGAGCATGAAACACGGGTTTCATTTTTGAAACATGAAACACGGGGTGAACCCTCCTGTACGCCTTAGGTAAACTAAGGCGGACTGCCACCGGACTAATGATCTTGGTGACAGTGAACGGGCCAATGAATTTGGGAGCAAGTTTATTGGAGACGGATCGGAGAGGAATGTTCCTGGTAGAAAGCCACACTTTTTGACCAACGACGTATACGGGAGGCTTTGACCGGTGGCGATCGGCCTTAGCCTTGGTGCGCGCCCCCACTTGGAGTAGAGTCTCACGGGCTCTAGTCCAAGTGCGGTGACACCTCTGAATCAAGGTGTGGGCAGAGGGGACCGCGACCTCGGATTCCAGACTGGGAAAAATAGGTGGCTGGTAACCTAAACTACACTCAAACGGAGATAGGCCCGTAGCCGACACTGGCAATGTGTTGTGGGCGTACTCCACCATAGACAGTTGTTGGCTCCATGAGGAAGGATTCTTGGAAACCAAACATCGCAACACTCTCTCCAGATCTTGGTTGGCTCTCTGGGTTTGGCCATTGCTCTGGGGATGAAACCCTGAGGATAGACTAACCGTCGCTACCAGTAACTTACAAAACTCTTTCCAAAATTTGGACACAAACTGAGGTCCTCTGTCGGAGACCACGTCCATCGGGAGGCCATGTAAGCGAAACACGTGGTCAACGACTGCGAACGCTGTCTCCTTAGCTGAGGGTAATTTGGGTAAGGGAATAAAGTGAGCCGCCTTCGAGAACCGGTCCACCACGGTCAAAACGACTGTGTTACCCTGGGAGGGTAGGAGGGCGGTGACAAAATCTAGAGCAATATGGGACCAGGGTCTCGAAGGGACAGGCAGCGGTTGAAGGAGCCCATCTGGAGGTCGATTGGAAGTCTTACCAGTGGCACAAACCGAGCAAGCCAAAACAAAACTGTGAATGTCACGAGCCATAAGTGGCCACCAAAATCGTTGCTTAACTAAAAACTTAGTGCGATTAACTCCTGGATGACAAGCCACATTGGAGCCATGACCCCATTGAATCACGTCAGACTGTAATCCCTCCAGCACAAATAAACGATTCGGTGGGCAACCGGGCGGAGGCATTACCCCTTCTAAGGCCGTCTTGACCTTCGATTCGACCTCCCATACGAGTGTGGAAACAAATAGGGTCTCCGGTAAAATGCACTCGGGAGTAGACGGGCGTTCGGAACGATCAAAAATGCGAGATAAAGAGTCGGGTTTGATGTTCTTGGAACCCGGGCGGTACGAGAGAGAAAAATCAAAACGACCGAAAAAAAGTGCCCACCGAGCCTGCCTGGAGTTCAGTCTTTTGGCGGTTCTGATGTACTCAAGATTCTTATGATAGGTCCAGACGATAAAAGGTACCCCCGAACCCTCCAACCAATGACGCCATTCTTCCAACGCTAACTTGACTGCCAACAAAGCCCTATTACCAATGTCGTAATTGCGTTCAGCTGGGGACAAACGATGAGAAAAAAACGCGCAGGGATGCATCTTGTCATCTGTGGAAGAGCGCTGGGACAGAACTGCTCCTACCCCCACCTCTGACGCATCGACCTCCACCATGAACTGACGTGAAGAATCAGGGGCAACGAGGATGGGAGCTGAAACAAAGCGGCTCTTGAGTTTGGCAAACACAGCTTCGGCTGTATCTGATCACCTGAACGGAGTTCTGGGGGAGGTCAAGGCAGTCAGAGGCGCGGCTAGTTGGCTGAAATTGCGAATAAAACGCCGATAGAAATTGGCGAACCCCAGAAACCTCTGTAGGGCCTTACGGGAATCTGGACTTGGCTACTCTACCACAGCCTTAACCTTCTCAGGGTCCACACGCATTCCCTCAGACGAAATGATGTATCCTAGGAAAGGAACAGACTGTGCATGCAAATCGCATTTCTCCTCCTTGACAAAAAGCCCATTCTCTAACAACCTCTGAAGCACTCGTCGAACGTGTTGCACATCTTCCTGGAGAGACGAGGAAAATATCAATATGTCATCCAGGTAGACATATATGAACTGATCAATCATGTCCCGCAACACGTCATTGATGAGTGCCTGGAAGACTGCTGGGGAGTTGGACAGCCCGAAAGGCATGACCAAGTATTCAAAGTGCCCCCTGGGGGTATTAAAAGCAGTCTTCCATTCATCCCCCTCCCTAATGCGAACCAAATGATAAGCGTTACGCAAGTCCAATTTCGTGAAGACGGACGCTCCCTGCACCCTAGCAGCCTCTCTCCCCGCCACGGCTCGGTCGAAGACCCGTTTCATCTCCGTGGAGAGTGTCTGGAACGAGGCACAGCATGGATCTTGATTCTCCCACACCGCTGTTCCCATAATGCCGCTTTTCCAGTCAACAAGGTTATGACGAATGCCACCTTGGCCTGTTCATTATTGAATGTCCTGGGCTGCAATGCGAAGTGCATAGAACATCTAGTCAAGAATGCGCGACAATATGCAGACTCACCCGCGTAGGGTTCCGGAACCGGTAGGCGTGGTTCAGCGGTTGTAGAATTCTCTGGTGGTGTGGGGGGCGCAGTGGGAGCCTGAAGACGTTGGAATTGCTGGGTGAGCTAGGACACCTGTGTCACCAAGGCTTGTATCGCACGACCCGTGTCACCTAGAATCCTCTCTTGTGAGTACATCCTCCTTACACTGTGGTGAACGAACTCTTCCAACGTGGTAGATGATCCCCCTGCTGCTTCCATGGTACGGTCAGATCGTTCTGTCATGATCGTAAAGCAAAACAGGAAACAAATGCAGGTAACTCAGATTTATTGGTCAGATGACACAAATGGAAGATGAACACGGGCGTGGACGGGTGACACAGGGACTTTGATGGCCAGCGTGAGAAGTCCGTGAAGTGATAATCCGTGAGGTGAAGAATCCGTGACGTGAAAGTCCGTGAGGTGAAGAATCCGTGAAGTGAAGACACAAAACGATAATCCACACCAAGACAACGAACCCAAGGGAACACGACGACGGGAAAGGCAGGCAGACTGGACAGGAACACCAAACGAGACATCAACCAAACGATCTGACAAAGAGGATGAGAAAGTGGTGAGTATATATAGGGAGATGAGATAGGCTGCAGCTGGTGATGAGATGATGAACAGCTGGAGCGGATCAAGGAACGTCACTCAGTCACACCCACTGCACACGTGCTTTCATACAACAACATAAACACGAGACGAGAAGGAATCAATGGATTTGTATACCATGACAAATATGAAGTACCATCTTTGTTTATATAAATTATTTGACGAAAACAAGGGTTTTAAACTTTGGAAGTTATTTTTTTTATGTCAACATACTGTGAAACAAAGCATTTGACAGATGCAAATCTAAAAAATTGACTTAAATAATTAGCATTTTGTTCAAAATCTTCCACTTGCAATTGGGAAGCGATGGTATTCTGTTCTCCTGTTCTCCCGCAGACGGCTGCCTCGGTGTGGAGCTCTCCAGCTATTGTGTTGTTTTTGTTCGTTTGTTCTGCGTTTAGTCATTCTTTTCCTATCAGTTTCACCAAAGACAAACTACTGGACATTAGGAAACACACACCAGAAACCTTTTCTACAGTTTTTGATTATTCGGACGTTTTGCTGGACATTCTCGTCGGAGGGGCAGCGTTGTTGTTCAAACGCGCGGTCAGACGCAAACGAGGGAAGCGAGCCAGCGCGCTGGTTAAACTCCGCGAGCGCGGCCTGCGCACTGCACTCCCCAGTATTCATCTCGCGAATTTCCAATCCCTTCCTAACAAAATGGATGAAATGGAAGCTTTAGCTTAAGTTCTGTCAGGAAGACTCAATCAGCGCGTCATGTATTACCTCATCCCTATCCAATCAGGTGTTAACAGCCACAGTATAAAAGATTGGTACTTACACTTGTCTGAGTTCGCAGATGCTGACACTGCCATTCACCTCCATCCTCCCCAACCACCACCAAGATGGTACCTTCCCCTCCATCCTCCCCATCACCACCACCAGGATGGTCCCTTCCTTACCTCCAGGGGGTCGGCTGCGCCCCCGCCTTCATCTCAGGCGGGACATGCAGATTCGGCTAACCACGCTTTGTTCGCTAAGGACGGGGCCTACGCCAAAGAACTCATAAATTTATGCTTGCTGAGCTGTCAATAAATGTATACAGCCTTTCAATTTATCTCCCGAGTCTTTCTGGTAGAACTTCTTCTCCTCACCCGCACTAACAAGGATTTTTTAAACTCTGCTGCTCTGTGCTTCACTGAAACCTGGCTGAGTGAAGCCATACCAGACAACGCAATACATCTGCTGGGCTTCCAGCTGTTCCGAGCGGATCGCATCGCGGAGCTAACGGGGAAAACAAGAGGTGGTGGATTGTGTTTCTACATTAACGAAAGTTGGTGTTCAGATGTAACAACACTGAAGAAGATGTGCTCTCCTAATTTAGAGGCACATTTCATAAACTGTAAACCCTTCTACTCGCCTCGGGAATTTTCCTCTTTCATTCTCGTGAATGTTTACATCCCTCCAGACGCGTGCGTGAGCGCGGCGCTACAACAGCTGGCTGAACAAATAGCGGAAACGGAACAAAGGTACCCAGACTCTCTTTTAATCATTCTTGGGGATTTTAACAAAGCAGATCTTTCCCGTGAACTACCAAAATACAGACAGCACGTTACATGTCCCACCAGAGACAGTAATATACTGGACCACTGTTACACCACAATAAAAGATGCGTATCACTCCGTTTCACGAGCAGCTTTGGGGCTCTCTGATCACTGTTTGGTTCATCTTATACAGACCTACAGGCAGAAACTGAAATCAGCTAAACCTGTAATAAGGACTGTAAAAAGATGGACTAATGAAGCAGAGCAGAATCTACAGGCCTGCTTTGATTGCACTGATTGGACTGTTTTTGAAGCTGCTACCAACGATCTGGATGAGCTCACAGATACTGTAACATCACATATAAGTTTCTGTGAGGATACATGCATTCCTACCAGGACATTCTTATCATTTACTAATGATAAACCATGGTTTACTGGGAAACTCAAACACCTTCGTCATGCCAAAGAGGATGCTTACAGAAGTGGGGATAAAATCTTGTATAACCAGGCCAGAAACAGATTGACAAAGGAGATCAGAGTGGCTAAAAGGAACTACTCTGAAAAACTGAAAAACCAGTTTTCATCCAACGACCCATCTTCAGTCTGGAATGGCCTGAGGAACATCACCAACTACAAGTCACCATCCCCCCGATCTGTGGACAATCAACACCTGGCTGACAATTTTAATTCATTTTACTGCAGGTTTGAAAAGCCCTCATTCACACCACAGACCCGGTCTGATCTGCACTTCACACATTCACCATCACCTCCTGCACTCCCATTACTCCCCCCTCCTGCCATCCTACCTGAGCTTAAGGTCTGTGTGGAGGACGTGAGAAGAGTCTTCAAAAAACAGAAGACTAGGAAAGCCTCAGGCCCAGACGGCATCTCATCTGCTTGTTTAAAAGCCTGCGCTGACCAACTGGCCCCGGTCTTCACGCAGATCTTCAATAGATCATTGGAGCAGTGTGAACTTCCCTGCTGCTTCAAACGCTCCACTATCATTCCTGTCCCCAAAAAATGCAAAATCACTGGACTTAATGACTACAGACCTGTCGCTCTCACGTCTGTGGTCATGAAGTCGTTTGAAAGACTGGTGTTGGCCCACCTGAAGGACATCACTGGACCCCTGCTGGATCCCTTTCAGTTTGCTTACAGAGCAAACAGGTCTGTGGATGATGCAGTCAACATGGGACTGCATTATATCCTGCAACATCTCGACAGACCTGGGACTTATGCAAGGATCCTCTTTGTGGACTTCAGTTCGGCCTTCAATGCCATCATGCCTGACCTTCTCACAGCCAAACTGACCCAACTCTCCATACCATCCTCGATCTGTCAGTGGATCTCCAGCTTCCTGACGGACCGGCAGCAGCGAGTGAGAATGGGGAAACACACATCCAGGACTCTCACCACCAGCACTGGCGCCCCTCAAGGGTGCGTTCTCTCCCCACTGCTCTTCTCCCTGTACACTAATGACTGCATTTCTAAAGACCCCTCTGTCAAGCTCCTGAAATTTGCAGATGACACCACTGTCATCGGTCTCATCCGGAACGGTGACGAGTCTGCTTACAGACTGGAGGTTGAACAGCTGGTGGTCTGGTGCAGTTATAACAACCTTGAGCTGAACACGCTCAAAACAGTGGAGATGATCGTGGACTTCAGGAGGAACAGCCCAGCACTCCCCCCACTCACCATCATGAACAGCACTGTGGAAGCAGTGGAGTCATTCAGGTTCCTGGGCACTTCCATCTCTCAGGACCTGAAGTGGGACAATCACATTGACTCCACTGTGAAAAAGGCCCAGCAGAGACTGTACTTCCTTCGCCAGCTGAAGAAGTTCAACTTGCCACAGGAGCTGCTGATTCAGTTCTACTCCGCCGTCATTGAGTCTGTCTTATGCACATCCATCACTGTCTGGTTTGGTTCAGCTACCAAATCAGACATCAGGAGACTACAACGGACAGTCCGGACTGCGGAGAGGATCATTGGTGCCCCCCTGCCAACCCTCCAGGACCTGTACTCTTCCAGAGTGAGGAAGAGAGCAGGTAAAATCATCACAGACTCCACTCACCCTGGACACCACCTGTTTGAACTGTTACCGTCAAGACGGCGACTCAGATCACTGGCCACAAGAACATCTCGGTACAGGAACAGTTTCTTCCCACAGGCCATTTCCGTCCTGAACAGTTAACACTCCTCCCAAGGCATATGCCTTAAGTGCAATACTCCCACTGTTTAGTGCAATATCCAACAACTCAGGTGATACTTATATGTAGATTTATTTATTTATAATATTCAAAACACTGTAAATATGTTCATAATCTGTAAATCTGGAAATGTCTATTCTGACTAAACCCAACTGTGATACTTTTATTCCCATATATTTATATTTTTATATTTGTATTCTTTATTATTATAATTTGTAGTATTATATTTCTTGTTGTATTTGTATTTGTATATGTCCACTGGAAGCCTCAGCACCAAAACAAATTCCTTGTGTGTGCAAGCACACTTGGCAATAAAGCTCTTTCTGATTCTGATTCTGATTCTTCTTTACTTTATTAACACACAGTGACACGTATTCTTTGTGTTACACGCATTTTTCATGATCCAATCAATTGCCAACGAACAAAATTGCCTCTCGCAATGCATTTTTTTCTCATTGACCATTCTGTTGCATTTAGAAATACGTCACATTACAGAAGTAAAATGGCTTACATTGAACCAAAGACACTGAGATTGGTATCAGAACATCAAATTCCCATGTTTACTGGTGTATGAGAAGCTGTGAAACGAATCTCAGAAAACTGTTGTATAACATGCCTTCAGAAATCAATCCTAAACTGTTGAGAGACGTTGAAAACCAATCTCTAACAAAACCGACAAAGATTAACAATGACTAGCACTTGGATTTTATGAGAAAGCCTTGGTTTTATGAGGCCTGGCTGCATGTGAAAAGCAAACCGATCACCTGCATGACTGAGGATCTTAACTGAGCCGGAGACAGAAGGGGAAAGTGAATGTCTGAAATCTCGGCGCACACACTCCAATTGCATATCAGCTATCAGAGCTCATTAGCATATCCCTGCGTGCACGAAACAAGACGAGGCACTTCCAAAAGTTTCTTTGAAAGCGTGGAGCAGCTTGATTTTCTTTCAAGATTTTTTTTTTGGTGGGTGGAACAGAAACAAGGCTTGGCCGAATATGAACTGCCATAACAATGCGTCTATGATCTATTATTTCTCAGAGTCAGAGAGAAGTTTCATTTACATGATGAGCACTCGCATGGCGAAATAATATGAAACCATCTTGTTGGTGTGGAAAGTTAAACTCATATTTTTGAAATGTTTATGGCATGTTTTCTACATGCAAATGACTGGAATGTATTCAATTCATGAGCTGCTGCACAAAATGGCAATGCTTCGAGAACATATTCTGCATGTTCCCAAAGGAATATCGCACCAGCCATCAGTAATGAGATCTTGGCTGTATGATCACCATCCTCTATCTATCATATGTCTTCAGGCACTGATATGGTTACTGTGGGGACACTTAAAATACAACCGTATGTTTACTTATAGCACCATATGAAACGTGTGCGTTTGCAAGACCAAGTCTTGAATACTAAACGAAGCTTACCAGCTAAAGCAACTTCACGCCACTGCAGATTATCTAAAATTGACAATTAGAAGCATTAGGACTGTTGAAAAGAAATAAGTGGCCCTACTTTAGCTTGTTTTCCCTCTTTAGATTAATGCGATTCTTGGCACAGCATGTCATATGGTTTTTAACTGCAACAAACCTTTCTGTTTTTTTTTTTTTCACAGTACAGTATTAATGATGTAAATTCTCTTCGGCAGAAGTAGTCCTTCATTTTCCGCTTGGATGGCAGCAGAAAGTATTGCCTGATGAATCTTGCTGGACTTGTTGTTGTTTGACCTGCAGGCAAATGCAAAAATCTGCCAGCTTATTGGCACATCTGCAACACATTTCTTTCTTTCTTTCTTTCTTTCTTTCTTTCTTTCTTTCTTTCTTTCTTTCTTTCTTTCTTTCTTTCTTTCTATCTATCTATCTATCTATCTATCTATCTATCTATCTATCTATCTATCTATCTATCTATCTATCTATCTATCTATCTATCTATCTATCTATCTATCTATCTATCTATCTATCTATCTATCTATCTATCTTGCCATTGGCAATAATGATTCATGAAAGGCAACAAGCAAAGTGGGGGAATATGCAAAAAAAAAGAGAAATCGTGACATTTTTAAAATTCTGCCAATTGACTTTGAATTTAAATTGTATATGACAAAATAAAGCATCTCTGCCTTCATCATGTTTCCATGTTCTCATAATCTATAAGGACTGATAACAGCATAGGCTGATACATTTAGACAATCCATCCAGCTACATTTTCTTGCTGCTCGAGGAATTAAAACGTGGCACAAAAGAAGAAAGAACTCAGACCCTGGAACAAGGAGAATATAGGATGCAGACATGGCTGAGAACGCTGGCTATCATTTGATCAGTGCATGGGAACACCATATGCGACATGTCGTCCCACGGCATGCCTCTTCCCATTACAAATCCAAATAATGAATGTCTGGTAGAAAAAAAAAAAGTTTGCATCCAAGCACATGTAATTCTAACTTTGCAACATCTGTTGCCCTTGAATCACTTGACTTGAAATAAAATAAGACCCCACTGAGCCAATTATTTTGGATGTCCCTGCCACAGCGACTCCCACACTTTCAGAGGATGTTTCTGCCCTGTGAAGTGAGCGTTACAACGGTTACGGGGCAACGAAGTTCATTTGCATCACGGTCACTGTCCATGAATTTCACTGTCACTTGAAAACTCACGCAGATGTAGGAGGAAGAATCAGTGATAATGATACCATGATTACCAGCCGCCGCAGGGGGGCTTCGGTCTGTTGAGAAATTACCCAATTTCATTGTACTCAAAGTTTGGCTTGGAACTTTGCAAGTCGAAGCCCTTGAACGCCACTGATTTTAAATTAGTAAGCGAGACGGCTGGATTCGATGTTAACCCGTGATGAGTGGGGACTGAAGTCTGAAGCTTTAATCAGGGTGTTTTAATTCTCGAGCTGCTAAGAGACTGTGTGTTTTCAGTGTTTGGGAGCCACTCAGAACAACAGTGGAGGGACATCTGCTTTAGGCCACTTTAATGTTAACGATGTGGAAGATGAGGGAAAAAAAATCAAGAATACGGTTAAAAACATGGATTAATAGATAGTTTTGTAGCTGTGTAAATAAAATAAGTAAAGAAAATAAGTACATAAATAAATAAATACATTTTGCTTGTTAAAAGCCAGAGAATCTGCCCAAAACAGCCCATTTTCAGCCTGCAAACACTTTAAATATTGCTGTTTCTCAAGTTCTTAATAGGCCTCATTTATAAAATGTGCATACGCACAGTTTTGATCTTAGAGTGTTTGTACGCTAAGATCCACTGAATTGTGCATATTTATAAAAATGGTCATTGACATGAAAATGTGCTTAGTTTCCTTGTGGCAGAGAGTCTGAGTACTGCAGGTATTTGGAAATCGAAGCAATTCTTGCAGCTCGCCATCCTCAAGTAAAACATTTGGACGTTGACTGGTGCTCTTTTATTTGTTAATGACATTAATTAGGCAGCGTTTACAATGTGGAGATCTGAAACCATTTCAAGATCATTTGCGATTTATACATTTCACATGTGGAAGAGAGGCATACGTTTGTTCCTTGAATCCCATGTACGCATATTTAAGAGATGATCGTAAGATGTAAGACTTTTATGCAACATATTATAAGGCCCTGAGTTTCTGAAGTCTATGTTGGTCAATGAGAAGAAAACATTCTGACTTTTATTGCATTTAAAAAAAAGATCCCAAAGATATCTTCGTTTACAGATGAGATGAGGGGTAAGCAAACTATTACTGTTTTTTTTTTTTTTTGGGGGGGGGGGGGGGGGGCTATGCTTTTAAGCATGTTTTTCTTCAAGCATTTTAATATGCTGCTCATTCAACACGCAATGAGTTGTGGATAATATTCGGGTATATTTGGAATGCTCATTTCATCAAACTACGATTTTGGACACACTATTTCTAACTTCAAAAACTATTTAGGACGGAATGTATGCGAATTGGGATGCAGCAATTGAAAAATCTCACAGAATCATATCAAAGGCTTGGAAACGACCTCAAAACAGCCTCATGACAACGGGTTAAATACCACTCAGCACTCATTCCAGAAAATCGAAAAGTTTAGACTTTTCTAGCTTGAACTATGTATTTCTGTAGTCTTTAAAACAGAACCAAAACCGTCCTCATGTTCAAGGGAGGGTTGTCCTCATTTAAACCCACCCGCTGTTCACACTATGGCTTTTTCCAGGTCTTTCAGGTGCAGCCAGAGACAACATCTAAGGATGCATGCAGGATCCAATTAATGAAGCGGGGGAAACCTGGAATTCTTGAAAGAGCAGAGGGACCATCGGGAGACTTATAAGCAGAAGTTAATAGAGGTGAGCATGGCTAAACGTGACCCACAGGGCAAACAAATAAAACTGCACAGGCTTCGTTTCAGAGAGCCTCTATTCATTTGCCAATCACTTCAACATCAGATTAGAGAAAGTTAGCAATACTGAGCCATTTTAAATTGGGTGTTTTGGTATGCTATGAGTATGCATAAACAAGTCGAAATATTGGAATATCTCATTTCAGATGCAAAATCTAACAGCTTTTAGTGGATAAAATGCTTTCTCTCACTTTAATTTCAAATGAACAACAACAACAAATTTAAATGTGTTTTATCATATATTAAAAAGCAGCTGCTAAAAATGTCTATCTATCTATCTATCTATCTATCTATCTATCTATCTATCTATCTATCTATCTATCTATCTATACTTATGTCAAATTAATATTTTAAAACAGGTGCTCTCAGTCGAGCCCAATCCGACCTGTATCTTGATTGTCCCTTAGCAACACTTCCTCAGTCCCCTTGAGCTGCACGTCCTGTTTGCCAGGCAGAGGTGCAGGAGGTTTTAGGTCTAGCATGACTGTCACAACAACCTCCGAGTACCTTTTTACCGGGGTGAAGCTGAATCCCTCTGAGCATTCACAAATGGAGTGGTAGCACATCTTCCACATGCTGAGTTTGTGTTCTGCCGTGCTTACTGCTGCAGATGAACAGTGATGTAGTAATCCACTGGGATAGCGTTTGGATTGGGTCCTGCTTTCTGGAAGTAAAAGGCCATAGAGGAAAAACTTTTGCATCTAACAATCCCCATAGCCAGTATCAACAATGAACTTCTTTATTAAGAGGCAATTTTTGATTTGCTTGCTGGGCATATATTGGAGTATTATTATTATTTTTTTTACTTTACAAGGTCATATTGCCTTTCTAGTTGTGTAAACAGCATGTCACCCAATTATGTAAATTTGTTTGATGAGATCAATTCTCAAACTGATAGTGAAACCTGTTAAAATTAGTTAAAGATTTCTATTTTAAAATGATCACAATACATTAGACAATGAGACAATAGCATGATATCTAACTATTATTGCCCTTTTTAGAAGCAAAACATGTGCACAATAGAAAATAATATTTTCATGCACAAAGTCATAAGGGTACGTCTATGTATTTGAACTAGGGCTGGGCAAGTTAACGCGTTATTATCGCGTTAACGCATTTATTAATTAATGCCGACAATTTTTTTATCGCACGTTAACGCAGTTTTTTTATTATTATTTTGAAAGTCCGTTGCTCACTGGCTCTGAATACACATAGGCCTACAGTCAAACCATGATCACAGGAGGGGTGGGATGTTGGTCAGCCAGCAAATAACCCACCCAAACAAGCAGTAGAGAGAGGCAGGTTCTCTCTGGTGAACAGTTAAAGGGTTGCGCTCCGCGAGTGAATGACAGGCGCTCTATGGATAGTATCTATAAAACCTATAGCCTAGATAATAACTATTTAGATTCTGGAAACTCACTAACAGCGAGCCGAGGATCAGTCTCTCTTCTAATGATTTGTGCTGCGCGTCCTTTATAAAAAGTTATAGACAATTCAACTTCGGCAACGAGCGGGCGCGGCCGCGTGCTTGAGGCGAGCATGACCGCAACAGTTTCACAGGAACGCACCCGCTTGTCGCTGCACCTTGTGCTCGACCACTTCACCTCACTCTTGGCTGATTTATACTTCTGCGTCGGACTTACGCCGAAGACTATAGGCTACGCTATAGACTACGCGTTGGTTTTCATTTATATCTCTGCGTCGTTGTCCGCGTTGACGCGCAATTACACATGCACAGGGAGCATGTGAAACCCGGGGAGCGGTTCTAGCAATCACAGCGCTTGCGGTACGCGTAGAATTGACGTTACATTTTTGGAGAGGTGCACGTCAGGGTACGCCGAAGTGTACGCGCGCTACACAGCCACGGCGTGAGTATAAAGTATACTGTGGCGAGGGGGGCGTGGTCTCGCGAAGTCTGTAGCGAGAGACGAGTCAGCGAGCTGTGCGGTGAGTAAGTAGGTCAAGTGCAGATGATGAACACCTGTGTCTGATTGCAGTGATTGGCGTGGAGACCGCATATAAGCTGCCAGAAAGGAGAGAGCGAGAGAGAGAGGACTGGGACTTGTGCGGCGTTCGAGAAGAAAGAGAGCTGAATCAGCGTGGAAAGAGTGTTGAGTGAAGTTGTGCTGTGCTGTAGAGAACCTACGGTGAATGCGCTGTGTGCGCGCCTTTTGTTTTGTTTTTGTTTCTGAGTAAATAAAATCCGTACGAGTCCCAGTATCGCCGACCCTGTCTTCTCCTTCCTTCACCCACACACACTGAACATTACTACACTGGTGCCGAAACCCGGGAAGGAGAAGACCGCCGCCGCCATGCAGAACCCGCCGGGAACGCCATTTGCGGATCTCATCCAAACGCTCGCGGGTCTTCATCGGGAACAACACCACGCCCTGCTGGCCGTAAAGGAGGAGCAGGATCAACGGTTCCAGCTGCTCCTCCAAGGCCAGCAAGAAGACCGCGAGCTGTTCCGGAGCTGGCTCGACCGGGGGATTGGGGCCGTCCCCAATCCAGCTACGGCCTCGGCCCCGCCCCTGCCTCTCAATAAAATGGGGGCCCAGGACGATCCAGAGGCGTTCCTGGACCTTTTTGAGAGGTCGGCCGAGGCCCGGGGATGGCCCCGACTGGACTGGCCCCTGCGGCTCATTCCCCTACTGTCAGGTGAGTCGCAGGTAGCCGCCCACCAACTGCCAGTCCAGAATCTCCTGGTCTATGAAGACCTGAGGCGCGCCATTCTCCAGCGGGTCGGCCGGACCCCGGAACAACATCGCCAGCGGTTCAGGTCCTTGGGCCTGGACGAGTCCGGCCGGCCCTTCGTCATGGCGCAGCAGCTCCGGGACTCCTGCCGCAAATGGCTGATGGCCGACGGAGGCGACGTCGAGGATGTCATCAACAAGGTGGTACTGGAACAGTTCATCGCGAAGCTGCCCAAGAAAACCGCGCAGTGGGTCCAGTGCCACCGCCCGACGTCGCTGGACCAGGCCATCCAACTGGCGGAGGATCACATGGTGGCGTGCCCAGGGGTCGGCGAGCCCCTCCCATCTGTTTCTCTCTCTCCCTCTCTCTCTCTCTTGTCCCCTTCTCTCCCCAAACCTGTCCCCCTTCCCAGGACTCGTGGGGGGCTGATGCCCCAGCCGGCGCCGAGGTGGAGAACGGGGCCTCCGGCGGATCCCGTCCCGGCATCTAGGGCCCCACCCAGGGGGACGCCGTCGTTTGACCACTCCGCCCCGGTTTCTGCAGCCTCGCGCTCTCCACGCCAATCCCTTGACCCGCTTCCCGCCACTGGGGCGGCGGGGAGGCCTGGGCCGGCCTGTTGGCGCTGCGGGGACCCAGGACACTTTATAGACCGGTGTCCAGTGATGGAGGTGGGGACACTGATCCGGTTCCCCGACGCGCCGCAGGCTGCCCTCGATCAAGCTGGCCTGTACCAGATACCAGTGAGTATCAAGGGGGGTACTTATCAGGCTTTGGTGGATTCAGGCTGCAACCAAACCTCCATTCATCAAAGCCTGATTCAACCTGGGGCATTGGATAACAGCCGCATGGTTAAGGTGCGGTGTGTGCACGGGGTGGTGGTGAGTTACCCTATAATGCCTGTGGTAATCCAATTTAGGGGACAAAAACATAGCATAGAGGTAGCAGTTAACCCGCACCTCCGGCATCCGCTAATTCTGGGAACGAATTGGCCGGCTTTTAGTAAATTATTGGGGTCTTTGTGTGCGGATGCCTCTTGGAAAAAGAAAAGCAAGGGGAAGACAGCGGTTGTTCAGGTGGGAGATGCTGAGCCGGGACCTCTGGCTTCTGCTGCGGGGGAACGGAGTACTCTGGAGAGAACCATCCTCACAGAACGCGATGATTTTCCCCTGGAGCAGTCCCAGGACGAGACGCTAAAACGTGCATTTGATCAGGTCTGTTCTATCGACGGCCAGGTACTCCACCCAGACCAACCGCTCTCTTACCCCTATTTTGCTATTTTGAAAGATAAGTTGTATCGGGTGACCCAAGACACCCAATCAAAAGAAGATACAACACAGTTGTTAGTTCCTAGGAGCCGCCGGGAAATGCTTTTTCAGGCGGCTCACTGTAATCCAATGGCCGGGCACTTAGGTCAAACGGTGACACTAAACCGTATCATGGCCCGATTCTTTTGGCCGGGCATTCACGAGAACGTGCGCAGGTGGTGCGCGTCTTGTCGTGAATGTCAGTTGGTGAATCCCCCGGCCAATCCAAAAGCACCATTGTGCCCCCTTCCATTAGTGCAGGTCCCCTTCGAACGAATTGGTATGGACCTCATCGGGCCATTAGAACGGTCAGCACGGGGGCACCGCTTTGCGTTAGTCCTGGTGGATTACGCAACGCGGTACCCCGAAGCAATCCCGCTCCGTAACATTTCTGCCAAAAGTGTTGCAAGCGCGCTCTTCTCGTTAATCTCCCGGGTGGGAATCCCTAAGGAGATTCTCACCGATCAGGGCACGGCGTTTATGTCACGAACTATTCGCGAGCTTTACGAATTATTGGGCGTTAAATCGATTCGCACTAGCGTCTACCACCCACAGACCGACGGGCTAGTGGAACGATTTAATCGCACTTTGAAGTCCATGATTCGGAAGTTCGTTCACGAAGACGCCAAAAATTGGGATAAGTGGTTAGAACCCCTCTTGTTTGCTGTACGCGAGGTCCCCCAAGCCTCCACGGGGTTTTCCCCCTTCGAGCTTCTCTATGGGCGTCAGCCCCGCGGGGTGTTGGACGTTCTTAGAGAAACTTGGGAGGACGGACCGTCCGCTAGTAAAAACGAAATTCAGTATGTCTTGGACCTGAGAACAAAACTCCACACTTTGGGGCGGCTATCAATGGAGAATTTGTTACAGGCTCAAGGCAGACAGAGTCAGCTGTACAACAGGGGGGCTAGACTGCGTCAATTTGCACCGGGAGATAAAGTACTTGTATTACTCCCTACTTCCAGCTCTAAATTACTCGCCAAGTGGCAAGGACCATTTGAGGTCACACGGCGGGTTGGCGATCTCAATTATGAGGTGGTTCGAACAGATAGGGGCGGAGCACATCAAATTTATCACCTCAACCTTCTCAAAAAGTGGGTTGAGGCCGAGTCAGTGATGCTGGCGACGGTAGTGAGCGGAGAGGAGGATCTCGGGCCAGAAGCGACCACAAAATCACAATCTCTCGCGCTGGCTCTTGGTGGAGATCACCTCTCACCCTCCCAGCTCACTGACATTAAAAATTTACAAACTGAATTTGCGGATGTGTTCTCGCCCCTGCCTGGCCGAACGGACCTCATTCAGCACCACATTGAGACGGAACCGGGTGTGGTGGTGCGCTGCCGCCCATATCGTTTACCTGAACACAAGAAAAAGGTAGTTCAGAACGAATTAGAGGCTATGCTGGATATGGGGGTAATAGAAGAGTCCAGCAGTGACTGGGCGAGCCCGATAGTTTTGGTTCCTAAAACCGACGGCTCGGTCCGGTTCTGTGTAGACTACAGAAAGGTGAACGCGGTGTCTAAGTTTGATGCTTATCCAATGCCGAGGGTTGACGAATTGCTTGATCGGCTGGGTACTGCTCGTTTTTATTCGACACTGGATTTAACAAAGGGCTATTGGCAGATCCCCTTGTCTCCTATGTCCAAAGAAAAATCAGCTTTCACAACGCCGTTCGGTTTACACCAATTTGTCACCCTTCCTTTCGGCTTGTTCGGGGCTCCTGCGACTTTTCAGCGTCTGATGGACAAAATTCTCCGGCCGCATGCTGCATATGCCGCTGCCTACTTGGATGATATTATCATCTATAGTAACGATTGGCAGCGTCATATGCAGCATTTGCGTGCTGTCCTGAAGACGCTGGAAAGGGCGGGGCTCACGGCCAACCCGAAGAAGTGTGCGATTGGGCGTGTGGAAGTAAGGTATCTGGGCTTCCACTTGGGTCACGGACAGGTGCGTCCCCAAATTGATAAGACGGCAGCGGTTGCGACCTGTCCGAGACCCAAGACCAAAAAGGAGGTTAGACAGTTCCTGGGGCTAGCAGGTTATTACAGAAGGTTTGTGCCTAATTATTCGGACCTCGCTAGCCCGCTGACTGATCTAACTAAAAAGGAGGCACCAGATACGGTCCAGTGGACGGAGCAGTGTCAGCAGGCCTTCACCCGGATAAAGGCTGCTCTGTGTGGCGGGCCGCTTTTACATGCTCCTGACTTTTCTCTCCCTTTCATCCTACAGACGGACGCATCGGACAGGGGGCTGGGCGCGGTCCTGTCCCAGGAGGTGGAGGGTGAAGAGCGGCCGGTGCTGTACATCAGTCGAAAGCTCTCTAAGAGAGAGACGATGTACAGCACCATTGAAAAAGAGTGTTTAGCCATCCGGTGGGCTGTTCTCACCCTCCGCTACTACCTCCTGGGGCGGGAGTTCACCCTCTGTTCGGACCACGCTCCCCTGCAGTGGCTCCACCGCATGAAGGATACCAACGCGCGGATCACCCGTTGGTATCTTGCTTTACAGCCTTTTAAATTCCAGGTGGTCCACAGGCCGGGTGCACAGATGGCTGTGGCCGACTTCCTCTCCACGAGGGGGGGGGGGGAGGGCTACAGGCCGGACGGCTCCCCGGCCTGAGTCGGGCGGTGGGGGTATGTGGCGAGGGGGGCGTGGTCTCGCGAAGTCTGTAGCGAGAGACGAGTCAGCGAGCTGTGCGGTGAGTAAGTAGGTCAAGTGCAGATGATGAACACCTGTGTCTGATTGCAGTGATTGGCGTGGAGACCGCATATAAGCTGCCAGAAAGGAGAGAGCGAGAGAGAGAGGACTGGGACTTGTGCGGCGTTCGAGAAGAAAGAGAGCTGAATCAGCGTGGAAAGAGTGTTGAGTGAAGTTGTGCTGTGCTGTAGAGAACCTACGGTGAATGCGCTGTGTGCGCGCCTTTTGTTTTGTTTTTGTTTCTGAGTAAATAAAATCCGTACGAGTCCCAGTATCGCCGACCCTGTCTTCTCCTTCCTTCACCCACACACACTGAACATTACTACATATACATTGTTTTTTTACTCTGTTTAATGTAATCTTACGTGGGAAACCATGGAATAACCAAACCTAAGCTACTATAAGTAACGTTGGTCGACTTATATCTGTAGTAGTGATCATGACCTCTGACTACTACATAGACTGTTTCTGCTGCTCCCTGATAAAAGATACCTGTTGATACCTGTTCAGAAAAAAAAAACAAGAAAACTGGACTCGTTTTAACAAACTAGATAAAAGGTAATGCCCTGGCAGTGGCAAATAGCTTTGTTTAAATATTTGATTTGATTACATTAATGTTTAAGTTGAGATTTGAGATTACTGTGTAAAGGGAATACTGCTGGTATAAAAGCACCTTATTTGTTTAAAGTTATTCCACTTTTGTGAATATAGCAGTACATTTAAATCAAAAGTGCGCAATACACTACTTTAGAAGTCATTATTCAATTTTGCGCATAACAATGCGATTAATCGCAAGAAAATCATGCGATTAATCGCGATTAAAAATTTTAATCGTTGCCCAGCACTAATTTGAACACTATCACATTTATTTAAAAATAAAAATCTAGTTGCTTTCACCTAATTGCTGGCGTGTGTGTGTGTGTGTGTGTGTGTGTGTGTGTGTGCATTTTAACCTTGTATAAAGAAGGTTTACAACATAGTAGAACAATGAATGAATTTTGGAATAAGTTAATATTGCTATTACAGCTCATTAAGCTGCTCTTCAAATTCATATGTCTGCTAAATTTCTTAATTAAATCAATAAATCATCCTATATTTATTGTGCTAAACAGCAGCCTCAATTCAACTGCTCGTCTAATAACTACTTCCAGAATATGCAAAGTCAAGCCCAAAGTAGTCTTTGTATCTTGGTTAATTAACGTTAAGCAATACAATAAACGCTCTTTAATGAACAATGTTTGTTATGATAGCTGTTTGGAGACCCACAACATTGAGCATTGTGCTTCTAATGAGAGCATATTTGGTTTGCATCATCAAAAATGTCAAAGCAAAGCTTTGGAGAAGAAAAATGGGTGGACATTCCCTGCTCATTCCCATTGTCAAAACAGCCATTAAGAGCATCAACCTTTGAGAGGAACACGATTATGATATGCTGTTGTTTCAAAGGGCCCAGTCTCTCTCCCCTCTCCTATAAACAACTAAATAAGGCTAAAAAGCCAATAAACAACATTTTAAAATAACAGAAGTCTTATCATAAAGCACCAGGTATCAAAACCTGTTTCACGCTATAGCATTACATAACAGCTGTTTACAGGTTACGTTTGAGTTCTCAATTCCTGCATATTTAAAGCACTGAATGAAGATGTCACATGTCAAAATATTTCATTTCCCAAAAATGACATGAAGAATACAAATACACATCATAGGAAGGGCCAAACCGGTTCGGTTCACTGGTAAACACTGAGTGGACAAAATTACCATTATACATCATTGTACAGCCACAAGAACAGCTATAGACTCTAATACATTACACAGTTTAAATCAAGCTAATGAAGTGCAGTGGTTAACGCTTGGCTGGTAACCAAAATGTTGTCCCACAAAACAATGTCACAATTGTTGCCCTTGCGAAATGCACTTAACCACAAGGTACCAAAAGGCCTCAGCCCTGAACTGGAAGTCACTTTGGATAAAAGCCTTTTCTAAATAAATACTTAGTACTAGTAATTTAGCCAGCTGTTGCAAAGCCCTTGACGTGTGATTGCATATCCTGTATGGCTAATCTAGCCCTGCATAGGCATGCAATAAAGCTCAGCCAGGTTCTTAAACTAGATGGTTTCCATTTGTCCCCAGATTATTAAACATCACCCATATTTAAGCAAAAAATCAAACGTTCTTTTTTTTTTTTTTACATCATTATATAAAGACTCACATAGAGATTCCCAAGAACACACAACACAGTATGCATGCACACTGGTGTTCGCTCAGTGTTTCCTGAACTACTTTAATCTGTGCCATAACGAAAGAAATAATAACTTACCAGAGTTGCAGTCTGAATTTAATGTGTCAGAAGTAAGAAATCACGGCATTCCTTTTTTAGTGAATCAAAAACAGAGCGTAACCAGGGTTGTCCACTTCACAAACAAATAACTATTATGAGCTGGATCTCTTAATTAATAATTTAAAAACTCTTGTGAGTGACTCGATCGACGAATCCTTCATGGAATCATTGCCAAATTAACAGTTACATAATACAAGCAGGTTAACTGTTACAAGAACAAGTTAACATATCAAATACTCAATTTCTACTGAATGGCAAACAAAAAAGGATAATTACGAAACAATTTGGGATAATATCATGCAAAATTCTTATTATGCCTTTATAAATATGTGTATGTATCCAAATAAGTGTATTTTTAATGTAATACATTTTATAAGTACTATTATATTATTTTATATGTAATATTTCACTGATTATATTAAAGAGAGTATTTAGTATATTATATATTGAGAATAATCAGTACTGAATAAAAAAAAGGATAATGATGTAAAACTTAACATAAACATTCAATATAAAAACTTTTAATGAATAACATTACATTACAATACAATGATATTATATTAGTAAAAATAAGCATCGTAATTTTATAATTATAACAATATTTAATATTGATAATATAAAAATATTATCAATATTATACAATTAAAATTATACTATATTAGTCTTATTATATTTAATAATAAAAATTAAACAATAATAAATAATAATAATAATAATAATTTTATATTAACAATACTAAAATATAATTAGTAATATAATATTTTTTATTATAAATTGTATTCTGTTTCTAAAAAGTAACATAATAGGAAGCCTAAGTATATATATATAGATTTTTTTTTTTTACTATAATTAACATCTTTCCAAGTCTGCCTTTATGAATATTTCCAATAATTCTAGTTTGTCTCAATGCAATATGGGAATGCATTCTGCATAAGATACATAAAATCCCTGGCCTGGGAAAACCCAGACGGACTTCCGGCAAATTTAGATTTGCTCTGCAAGTTAGTCTGGCGAAGAGCCCATTCAAACTCATTTCCAATCTTTCCAAATCGAGGCACCAATCACAAACGTTGAGGCGGGCTTTACAAGATGACGATGGGCGGCAGTGGCTCAGTGGTTCATGTAGGTTGTCTACAAACCAAAAAGTTGGTGGTTCAATCCCCGGTTCCACCTGACCAAGTGTTGAGGTGTCCATGAGCAAGACACCTAACCCCAGCTGCTCCCGACGAGCTGGATGGTGCCTTGCATGGCTGACACCGCCGTGTGTGAGTGTGTGTGAATGAGTGTGAGAATGGGTGAATGTGAGGCAATATGTAAAGCGCTTTGGTGGCCATTGGGTCTGTTAAAGCGCTATATAAATGCAGTCCATTTACCATTTTTGGGGCAGTCATGGCCTAATGGTAACAGAGTTGGACTGGTGACCCAAAGGTTGCTGGTTCGATTCCAGTACCAGCAGGAATATGACTGAGGTGTCCTTGAGCAAGGCACCCAATCCCCAATCGCTCCCCGGGCGCCACTCAAGGCTGCCCTCTGCGTCGGGTGTGTGTATTCACGTTTGCAGTGTGTGTGTGTTCACTACTCACTACTCTGCTCCTAATGTGTGTGCACTTACTTGGATGGGTTAAATGCAGAGGTCAAATTCCAAGTATGGGTTACCATACTTGGCCATCACGTGTCACTTTCACTTTCACGATCGATCTGATTGGTTTTAAGGTCTATCCAATTGCGCACAAAGGCATTTGAGCAACGTCCGTTGGTGACGCCCTTTTGGAAATGAGCCGTCAATGAACCTTCCCCAGACCCTAACTCAGTTATGACTGAGAAGGGTCTGGTTTTAACCAGGCTATAAAATCCCACATTATAATTAATAATTTTGCAGCCCTTTGTTTGAACAGAGCTCACTTGTACATTCATACCTGTATGTCATGTTTGGCTGGTAAGCATGGGGTAGTAAGCAAATAGCATCTTTCTCCATTAACTACCAAAAGTATCCTGCTTCGCTCGAAAAAACCCTGATCAGAGACGAATGTTAATTCAGTCCAACACTGCATTATAATTTCAGCCCTTGTGTGTGAAAGTGAGACACATACAGATATCCTGCTGTTGAAACAGGGAAACGAAAACCACAACACACACACATTAAATATGCATGAGTAGTTTTAGGGCTTGAGCTCGAGGATAATTTAACCAAACATGTTTTTAGGACAGTATCCGGTGAATGGCAATGAAACCATTGGCTACGTACGGGGAGGCAAAGGAAAAGTGAAAGAAATGATTCCTCGTTGCCATGGAAACAAAGCGAGAGCGTATGATTGTATGAGTGCATCCTCAGAGTGCCATTGAGAGTGTGTGAGAGTAGGTGACCTTGTGCAGGTCAGTGAAGCTACCGATGTTCACAATGTTTAAATCAAACTCAACGTGCAGTGACGGTCAGGTTTTATCCGCGATGAAAGAGAGAAAGGATGCTTTACGAAAGATCTGGTACATCCTTGTGAATGAATGTTCAATAGATCAATGAACATACAGGAGATGAATCATATTATAGGAGGAGCATTAATAATTGTGTCTGTTCAACACAAAGAGAAATAGAGGACATGAGAAGATTTAGATCTAATATCCGACGTTATTGGAAAATGCTTCATTGAGTGGAGGGTTGCCAGATCTGCCTAATAAAAGACAGCACAATGACCCAGATGGTGAAGAGAAGTTTATCTAAAAAGAAATATAGTGCAGAGCTTCATTTTTTGTCCATCAGGAATCGATCGGATCATAAAAAGTGTCTTGATATAAAGCCTTATGGGAAAGGGGATCTTCAGGTTCGTAGAATAAATTGTGCAAAGAAATACTTGCAAAGATACAACAAAATAAAGTGTTAGCAGATATCAAGCAGACAGCCTATTAATACTCTACTGACTGCTAGTTGACATGTAGTTGCAAAGGTACTTATAATTAGTAGAATGTAAAGTGGACTCGAAACAAAGAGTTGCCAATAAAAACACTCGGGCAGATTAAAGGACTTTAGGAAGTTCACAACCAACCACATATTCTCAGCATCATGATGGCAAAATGACAACATTTTTTGGTCCCCATGAGGATAACAGCTTATAAATCATACTATGTGATGTTTTTTTTTTTTTTTTTTTTTTTTTTTTTTTTTTTTTTTAAATGCAGAAAGTTTGCTGTGATGGGTAGGTTTAAATTTTACATTTACATTTATTCATTTAGCAGAGGCTCTTATATCCAAAGAGACTTGCATATTGTTGTCCTATTGTTAGTTTAACTGCTTCTATTGTTCCCATGTGTAAGTGCTATAACCCTTCCCAGCCTCAGTTTTTTTTTTTTTTTTTTTAAGATAATAGATATAGAATAGAAGATAACGTGTTAGTATTAATGGATCAAGTGTTGCCAAAAAAGATGCGTCTTCAGCCGTTTCTTGAAAATGGTCACAGACTCAGTGTAGCGGTGTGTTATCTGTGTTGTGTTAACTAAGAATCACTCTTGAATGCTGAAATTCATCCCTTCAATCCTCTTTTATTTCATCTGGAGTAACAAACAGATTCTGAGGACTTGTGCAGCACTTAGAGCAGCGTGCTGCAGCAATGCACGACGCGCGCTGTGAATGCTCATGGAGACTGGGCAATAAACTATTACATAAACACATTTTAAGAACATACAACAATAATTCATGTACCTGGAGTAACAAACAGATTATGAGGACTCGTGCAGCACTTAGTGTAGTGTGTGGCAGCAATACACAAAGTGCTGTGAATGATAAAGGATAAAATTAACGTAAAGAAAATAATTAATAAAACATACGTGTCCATTACAGAGGGTCTTAAAGTCACAATTACACAAGTATAACGTATGAAACAATCAGTTACAAGAAATATGGCTTTATTAAATCAGCACATAAACTTGCGTGACCGACCTCTGTGAATGCGCCTGCAGACTGGGAAGAAGCAAAGTGTGTCAACCCCCCAAATCAGCATGGCGGATGGAAAGAATGAGGAAAACCCAAAAATGGTCATGGCAAGTGGAATCACAGAATAAATGTTCTTAATGCACACCTGCTACATCAGCAGCTCTGGTTGAGTTGGGCAGGTCATTCCACCAGCATGGAACAGACCAGAAAAAGGTCAGAGAAAGAGATTTTGTGCCTCTTTGAGATGGCACCGCAAGACTTGCAGAGCGCAAGTTTATGGATGGCACTTGAGTAATTAGTTTAGGTAAAAGGGAGCAGTGGCAGTGGTTTTTCGTGTGCTCTCTTCGGCTCGTTAAGACCACTCTAGCTGCAGCATTTTGAATCAGTTGCAGAGGTTTGACAATGCAAGCTGGAAGACCTGCCAGGAGAGCATTACAATAGTCCAGTCTGGATAGAACACGTGCTTGGACAAGGAGTTGTGTAAAATGCTCTGATAGGAAGGGCCTGATCCTCCTATTGTTGTCTAAGGCAAATCTGCAGGAGCGGGCAGTTCTAGCAATGTGGTCTGCAAAGTTCAATTGATCATCAATCACAACTCCAAGGTTCCTGGCTGACCTTGATGGAGTTATGGATGACGAGCCTAGCTGAATGGAGAAGTTGTGGTGTAGTGTTGGCTTGGCAGGGACCACAAGCAACTCTGTCTTCGCAAGGTTTAGTTAAAGATGGTGGTCCTTCATCCAGCCAGAAATGTATGTCAGGCAAGCTGAGATGGCTGGAATGAGAGGTAGAGTTGTGTGTCATCACCGTAGCAGTGATAGGAACAGCCATGTTTCTGAATCACAGATCCTAGTGATGTCATGTAGATGGAGAAGAGAAGTGGTCCAAGCACTGTGCCCCGAGGCACCCAGTAGCTAGATGTTGGGTCTTAGACACCTAACCCCTCCACGACACCCTGAAGAACCTACCTGAGAGGTAAGGCTTGAACCATTGTAGTGTGGTTCCCGAGATGCCCTTCGTTTTTAGGATTGACAGGAGGATCTGGTGGTTAACTGTGTCAAAGTCAGCAGACAGATCCAGCAGGATGAGGACTGAGGATTTGAAGGCTGATCTTGCCAGTGTCAGACCTTCAATTACCGAGAGCAGGGCAGTCTCAGTTGAGTATTCGCTTTTGAAACCAGACTGGCTGTTGTCCAGGAGGTTGTTCTGTGTAAGAAAGGAAGAGATGTGGTTGAAAACAACTCGTTCAAGTGTTTTCGCGACGAATGGAAGAAGGGATACCGGTCTGTAATTTTCCAGATGTGCTGGATTTAGAGTGGGTTTCTTAAGCAGTGGGGTTGCTCGAGTCTGCGTAAATGCTGTGGGAAAAGTACCAGTGTGAAGAGAGGTGTTTATGATGTGCATGAGTGCGGGTACAACTGAGGAAGAAATGGCTTGAAGTTGATTAGTGGGAATAGGATCAAGTGGACAGGTGGTAGGGCAATTCGAAAGGAGGAGTTTGGAGACTTCTGGGTAGAATGTGTGTTAGCTGGTAAGATGTGTGTGTGTCAGTTTGTGGTTTGGTAAATTGGCCGCTGATGGTGGTTATTTTATTTATGAAGAATGTGGCAAAATCGTCAGCTGTTAGGGTTGATGAAGGAGGAGGAGGAGGGTTGAGAAGAGAGGAGAAGGTTTTGAAAAGCATGCGAGAGTCAGAAGAATTGTTAATTTTGTTGTGGTGATAGTAATTAATTTTAGCTGTAGAGATGTTTGCAGAGAAGGAAGAGAGGAGGGATTGATAAAGACCAAGGTCAGTAGATTATTTCAATTTGCGCCACTTCCTCTCTGAACCCCTGAGTTTAGAACAATGTTTGTGGAGAACATCAGATAACCAGGGGTCAGAGGGGGTGGCGCGGGCTAACCAGGAGGAAAGAGGGCAGAAGTTGTCCAAGCAGGATGTTAAAGTGGAGAAAAGAGTATCAGTTGCACAATTAGTATCTTGTGTTGTGAGCTGATCAGGTGGAGGAAGTGTGGATGAGACAAAAGATGATAGGCGAGAGGGTGAGACCCATACAAAAATTTAATATATGTACTTATATTTTAAATAGCATGACATATATCTATACATATATTTGACTTATCTGAGAAAACAATATATGCCTGCAACATACAGTATATGAACATTTATATGTCCAAACATGTGAAGAAAATATTTGAGTTCATCCATATTTGATACCATATATCTGCATACATTACAGTATAGTATTGGTTTCTCGCATATATGGACAACATTAAGTATAAATATGTGACATACATATTTTTTCCCATATATTTAATAAATGTATGTAAACATACATGCATGTGATACTGATCCATTGAAATAAGTATATATATGCATATATACATATATGCATCTTACATATATTTAACATTTATGTGCATATACAGGAAAATATACGGCACTTACATGAAAGCGGCCATTTTTGCTATATTTTGAAATATATGTTTCATATATGTCTATGTGTTTTATATATATGAATTTTGCATATATTCTCATATATTCAGCAGACATACATGGGCTCTGACATTATATATGTAATTTACATATATTGACATATATTACATTTCTGTATGGGGAGTTAGCGTAGGTTTCGCCAAAAGGTGGCCTGTGGAGGAGTGCATGTTGTGTTCTGAGGCAGGTTGAGGTTGAGGATGAAGTGATCTGAGGTGTGCAGCGGAGTGACCAGCGTATGGTCAGTGGAGCAGTAGCGTGTGTAAATAAGGTCTAATTGGTTACCTGATTTGTGAGTAGCCGTAGTAGATACAGGTTTGAGGTCGAATGAGGCAAGCAGAGTGTGGACATCAGCAGCCTGAGGCTTTTCTATGTGGATGTTGAAGTCTCCAAGAACTATGAGAGGAGTACCATCCTCAGGGAAGGATGAAAGTAGCACATCAAGGTCCTCCAAAAAAACTGCCAAGTTGACCAAGGGGACGATATACAACTACAAAATGGATTTTAATAGGCCTAGTGATGGTAACTGAATGTGATTCAAATGAGCTGTTGTCACACAGAGGTGGTAAAGGATAGAATGTCCAATCGTTTGAGATGAGAAGACCAGTACCTCCACCCCTTCCGGTCACGCGAGGGGTGTGTGAGAAAGTGAAATTAGTGGAGAGGGCAGCAGGTGTGGCAGTGTCCTCTGGTCTGATCCAGGTCTCAGTCAGGGCCAATAGGCTGAGACCTGAATGACTAGAAATAGATGTAATGAAATCTTTGTTTATAGCAGACTGGCAATTCCAGAGACTGATGGGTAAAGAGAATAAAGTACTAGAAGACACCGGAAAGGTACGCAGGTTGCTATGATTGTGCTGCCTCCTACGTGCGACATTTGATTTACACGTGTTAGTAATAGTAGGGATTTGAAAACACAGTAAAAGATAGGTCACAAACAGAAAGATGAGAAGAAAAGTTGTGTAGAAGAGAAAGGAAACAACAAGAAAATAATACTCAAGTGCCTTGTCAGTGTCCTTGCTCGGTGGAGTTCACACAATGAGGGCTTCACACAAGGGCTGCCGCGGAATACTACTTGCTTTATACTCTCCTGAAATGTCATTATTGAATACAGCTAGACAAGCCTCAATAGCAAAACTGTTTACCTCGTGAAGTTACTGTCACCTCCTGTTGCTTGACTGCTTCTTTTTTAATAAGTGCTACAAAACACACTGTATAAATAGCGTGAGCTGGCTTAGGCCACGCCTTACTAACAAAACTGTTTACCTCGTGACTAAATGCAAACAAACGAGACTTCACCAACGAGATTTCAGCTCGTGAGCACAGTAAACAAATACTATTTCCTAGTAACTACAACTGCACTTATATCAAATGAGAAAAGGATACAAAACACTTACAGTTACTGTTATCTCCTGTTACTTGACTGCTTCTTTCTGGCTTATGGGTAGGGTTAGTGTAAGGGGATATAATATACAGTTTGTAAGAGTATAAAAATCATTATGTCCATAGAAAGTCCCCATAATGCATGAAAACCCAGTGTGTGTGTGTGTGTGTGTGTGTGTGTGTGTGAGTGTGTTTTATGACTGTGGTAAAATCTTTAGGGGCCTTTAAAAAGTAAATTCGCCGAGATGTGCAAACAGCCACACAAGCACAATAGAGGCACCGAACAAAAAAGCTTAACCTTCACTTTCTTATTTTTTCATTCATTCTGTGTGCTGTAAAAAGGGATGAATGGGGTGATGTAACCGGCCAAACAACCCGACGGACACAGAGAACAGCATGCAGAATAATTATCGCAAGACATGCTGCAGATGCATGGTAGGTTAAAAAGTGCTGATGTTTTGGGAAATGATGAGCTCTTGTCGTTGATCTGTATCAGTCAGCACAAGCGAGATCAGGCTCTACAGAAACACAGCGGTATATCCATCCCTTTATGCTACCTTAAAGTTCTCTTAGTAAGTTTCTATGAGTTTGGAAGGCATTTGTGCTTGTGCAACAAAATGAAGGGCAAAAGATGTGTAGTTGATGCTTTATTAATAGGCATTTTATCTCGGTGCATTCAAATCCTCACAGGAAATTATACGTTTATATGTGCAAAGTAAAGTAATTGCCATGTCTCAAATTATGTACTGTATTGTGCTTAACATTAAAATGGGGCAAAATTGTTAGTTTGTGGTGGAAATTATAACACAACTAAGGGTCAATTGCAATTATTTTTTTTAAATTATAAAAATAATTTTGTCACACAAGTCTGGCCCTGTCCCAAATGCCAACCTAAGCCCCTGTGGTCCTTCTTCAACCCAGAATGAAAACCCAGCGTTACCCAGTGGCATTTACAACATTATGGTGGTGTTCATGTACAGTAAAGACAAACGCACAGACATAACTTGAAAGAAGTAAAAGTTGAGGTTGATTTAGGGCGATTCTCAGCAGGTATATGAGAACAATTAGCTGTGTGAAGAACTTTTGCTTCTGAAGTGAGCCCCCCCCCAAGCCCCCCATCCCCCGCCCACCCCCCACACAAAGCACCCAAGAAATCAGGTCAATCAGGAAGAACATTCTTCGGTGCTGAATTAGTGTTGGAGTATTTGAAATCTGGAATCAAAAGCACTTTATCAGTAGAAAGTCTCAACATCCCTGTAAGGAGACGCTGAAAAAAAAAACAGGTATCATTCTGTAGATCTCCTACGATAGGTTTAGATGAATCAATTGCTAAAAACACTTTTTTTTCTCATAATAAAAATTGCAGCATCGCCTCTTTTCTCACAGTGTCAAAACGGTTTGT
Source organism: Gila orcuttii (assembly GCA_026230005.1). NCBI lineage: Eukaryota > Metazoa > Chordata > Actinopteri > Cypriniformes > Leuciscidae > Gila > Gila orcuttii. The sequence goes on along the minus strand of JAPDVR010000002.1, from coordinate 65,309,444 downwards.
TCAAGGAACCTGTCTAAACCCCGCCTTTCTGAGAGCCTATTTTGCTCTGACTGGTCAGATGGCCCAGTCTGCTGTGATTGGTCGACCACTTACAGCGCATTTAACCAAAAGCCCATTACCATATCTGGATTTCAGCTCTGGAGGCTTCCTTAGAGCTTGTATACAGTACACAGTGATACAAACAGCAACACTGTTGTCGTTTTACCGTATCAATTTCAGTACGAGTCCTGATCCTTTGGAAGTGCATCAAAGTAGATTTGCTTTCACAGTGCAGAAAACAGCATCTTCTCGACATGTTAAAAATGTAACTCATTGTTCTGTAAAAGCATCATGAATGATCTAGATTTTTTGACTGATCTCAAAGTAAATTTTCTGACAAGATAAAAGCATCCAACATGAGTGAGGATATCAGAACTGACCAGGTAACTCGACAGAAAAGTTTCTGTGAAACAGCAGCAGGTGCAAATGATTATCCAACTGCTCAAGCAACGTCCTTTAAAAGGCGAAAGACATGCAAACTCACAGACAAAACAAGCAAAACAGGTGGTGGAAGTGATTAGCTCTAAGCATTGCGGTTTATAGCATCAGCCAAAACCGCATCAAGCATTTGGCTGTGGCAAACACACGTTCAATGCCACAAGTGCAATGAAAAATCACTGCCAACTTTTTTCTTTGCAAACTAAGAAACCACAAGAAATAAGCAATCATCAGTTGCTAACAATGTCCACATAATTGTCCATTGTCCTTTCACAGACAATACTGTAAGTACCTCAACATGTTCACATATGAAATCGTATTAGTTCATAGTCCCCAATCTATGAGTTAAAGATAATTTAAACGGACAACAAACAGAGACGTCTGTTTCTCAAACTGAAATAACATTTTCAATTAAGAAATAAAGTCACAGTTCTCACAAGTCACAAAGTCAAATTGTGAGACACACTACTTTTCAAAAGTTTTGGGTCAGTAATATATATTTATTTATTTTATAAGCGAAACAATTCAATATATTGCACACTCATCTAAAAACAATGTTATTTTTCTATTATGTATTAATTGTTTTTTTTTTGGAATTTTAGGAAAGTTGTTTTGCAAGGTTTTAGGAAAACAACCTTTGACCAATACAATTAAACTGGGGGCAGACGAACTTAAAGTTAGACTTCAACTTTGGAAATGTAAACTTTCTTGATATTTCTAAAGGATAAAATTCACTTTCAAATGATTTAGAAAATTTGAAACTCGTCAAAAGACTGTCACAATGATAATCTAGCAGCGACTATACTCAGTGACTGCAGATTCAACAGAATGAAGCCTCTTTAAAGGATCTGAGGTGTTACCATTTACAAAATCCAGCTTTAAGTAAAATTCAAAGGCAGCAGTGCATCCAGCATTCAGAGTCCCGCTCTGAGCTCCACTGCCAGAGGAACCGGTCTGAAATCATCCAGACAGCTGAGAAACCTTCAGTGCAGCTGGATTTATATGAAGTATTTTGAATCAGCCAAAATGTCAGTCAAGTATAATTCAGAGTATTTAGCAAAGCCAGAAATTCACAAGACTCAAGGCAGATGATGATGATCTGATGATCTGCAGAAGTTCAAAATGAGGCGTTCATGCAGTTTAGTTTTGATAAAGGCTCTTTGTAGACATCAGATAGTCACTGAAAGTTTAAAAAATGAAGGAAACATTGATTACTTCAGTTGAATCTGTTTTCACTTCAAAGGAAGAAAAACTAAACATAATTGTGATATTGATTCTTCAAATTTCCATCTCACGATTGTGATTTTGACTTTATATCACAGTTTGACTATTTCTAATTATGACTTTATTTCTTAAACTTTCTCAGTTTAAATCTGTTATGACTTTATATCTCACATTTGCAACTTTATTTCTCTTTATTTTAAACTTTTTTATTTCACAGTTACAGTACTTTATTTTGATGACGATCTGCAGAAGTTCAGACTGAGTTGTTCTTGTAGTAAAGTTTACAAAGGGCTCTTTGTGGACTGCTGAGAAAGTTTTAAGCACTAAAGTTACAATCTTATAACTCAAAAGATCAAGGCAACTTTGATTACTCCTGATACGACCCCTTTATATGACTCATTGCCTTTGTCCAAATACTTCTCTTTATTCTTTCTCTCTTTGTTATGAAGCAAATATTTTTAGTTGAGCAGTACATATCGACCTTGTAGTTAGAATAAGACAGCATCACTCTGTCTGTTTTATTAAAAAAAAAAAATGTTCTGTTTTGAACATTTCTGCTGATGTGTATGTCACCGGGTGAGACAAATAGGAACCTTAAAACCGGGACTTGTTGCACGGGGGAGCGACTTCCGGTGTAACACCGGGCCGGTTCCGGTGGCATGTCATGGCCGCCAGTGTTGACGAGCGCCAGCTGTGGACACCAATCAGGCCGTTATTGGTGAGCACATGCGGGAAGAGGCATATATAAGGAGAAGTTTGAAAACATAGGTGTGGTTCTTAGTGCTTGGGTTTTCATGTTGGGTTTCCTTGGTGTTTTTGTCAGCAGAAAGCATCAACTGCAGTGCATACAAGTGTGGAGAGGTTTACACATGGAAGACGGGTGAGTGCCAGACATATGGAACTGAGAGAACAGAGTGATTAAGGGCAGCGCTGAAGATCCATGCTGTTACCGAGGAGAGAAGTTAAGTACACTTATTTTTTTTTTTATTAATGTACGAAAGGGTGATGTTATGAAGATTTACTAAGGACATTCTGAATACTGATTTGCGCTGGCTGGCAGCGTGTGTTGTCTCTCTTGTTGTGAGTCTTAGAGACCAAGGAAGGAACTGGGCTTTATAGGATTGCTTTTGAAATCTGATACCCCTGTGTAGAAAGCCATAGGTGGATTGAATGACCCTGCGAAGATGGAGTGAAGGCCTGTTGTTCACGAGAGGTGATGTGGCATTGCAGTGTCTGAAAGTGTGAAGTGAGCATGTGTAAAGAGTTATAGTATTCATGCATGAGTGTGGGAGACCAAATCATTACCATCATTCTATGATCTTTGTTTGGGGAAGCCAAACCAGTGGGGCATCAAAAATCTGATCTGTTGATTGTAAAGATGTGTCCAGGTTCCCAACCACCTGATGCTACACTGGAGAAAGGAGAAGCTCGGTCTCGTGTGCTGGTGAGAAGAGCTGTAATTGAGTTCATGGGATATTACTTTGTGGTCATTCATTCTAAAAGAACAGAAAAAGCCCAGCCACCTCACCTGGTCTGATTCTTTTTTTTTTTTTTCCCTGGAGACTGCCGCGCCCTCACCGTCTGCCCTGAGAGGAGAAAGAGCCGGTTAGTAGCGGTTGGATTTCGTACTCACGATTGTGTTCTGTGTGCATAGTCTGCTGATTGCTGCGTTCGATCTGCTGCCGTTCTATGAGCTGAGACTCTGTGAACCATTGCTCTGAAGGAGAGTCTGCTGATTGCTGCGTTCGATCTGCTACCGTTCTACGAGCTGAGAGACCCTGTGAACCATTGCTCTGAAGGAGAGTCTGCTGACTGCTGCGTTCGATCTGCTGCTGTTCTATGAGCTGAGACCCTGTGAACCATTGCTCTGAAGGAGAGTCTGCTGATTGCTGCGTTCGATCTGCTGCCGTTCTATGAGCTGAGAGACCCTGTGAACCATTGCTCTGAAGGAGAGTCTGCTGATTGCTGCGTCCGATCTGCTACCGTTCTACGAGCTGAGAGACCCTGTGAACCATTGCTCTGAAGGAGAGACTGCTGACTGCTGCGTTCGATCTGTTACTGTTTGAGGAGCTGAGAAAGCTTGCTACTGTTACCCACCTGTTGTCCTCCGGTGGACGGGAGAGATCTGGTCCTCCGAGGCGGTGTTTCGCCTCCGCCGTCCTGCAAGGAAAGGGAGTGCACGGCTGTGCCAACGTTACGAGCCAAAAACCCATTCTCTGCTTCCCTTTCGCTGTCATCCGTCACAGACCCTCTTGACCTCCCGCTGGCCAGAGTTCCCCTCCTCGGAGGCCTATGCGGGACATCCTGGAGTGAAGTAAAGGAACCCGGAGTCATTCTGATGCTGTTTTAAGTGCTATTAATTAATAAATAAAATAGAGATCTTATATTATCTGTTGCCTCGCCTGATTGGTGTCTTTGGTGTTGGCTCCTCCGGAGTGTGGTTATTGACCCCCGGCCTTGGGAAATGGTTACATGTACATATAGACCTACTGTAGGCTTTGGAAATCCTTGGTATTGTAATGGGACACATAATTCACAAACATCTTTGACTGGTCCAGTGTCATATTCAAGCTCTGTTTTTGAGTTTATGTACTTCACAACTGGAGAATAGTCCATTTTTAGTTTATGTATATATGTCACTTTTATTTATATAGCACTTTTTTACTATACGGATTGTTTCAAAGCAGCTTTACAGTGATAACAGGAAAATAATGCAACAAAGTTTGTTTTGGCTGCACAGCAGGTCAAGTCACCTTCATTGTATAGCGCTTTTAACTAGTGGTCGACCGATATGGGTTTTTTGATGGCCGATATCTTCGAGAGCAGGGTGGCCGATATTTATACACACACACTTTAGATTTATATAAATCAATATTTAATAAATTTGATAAGTTTAATAAATATTTAAAAATCTTTAAAATAAACATGCTTTGGCCCTATACTTTAGATGGCAACTTCTTGAATCTGCAATCCTATTACAGAATTTTTCACCAATAAAGTAATTGTTTAAAAATGTATGAATATGTGAATAAAAAGGAAGTAAACACTGTAACAGGGCACTCAGTAATCTGGTAATTAATCAGTAATGACTGACAATCATATTTTTTCAAATAAAGCCTTTTTTTTTTTTTTTTTTTTTGACTTTTGACAAGGTAACGCTAATTTTACATACAGCACACAGTGAAAACAGTGTTTCGATCGATTCTCCTGTGAAGCTGGTCTTTTGTTCGCATTCACTCACTTCACATGACCAACATTCGCAGTAACACGTTTATGCAGGCTACAAATGCACACTTCACAAGATATCACAGCTGGATTCGATGCAAGGTTTGTGAAATTAAATGTTTATTAGATATTCAGAGATTTGTTTAAATTATGTAGATGCGCATTTGCTGAATGTTGACAGTAAATGATAAAGTTTTTTAGCCTGATTGTCTTTTCGGTTACAAATAATATAAAAGCAAATGTATTACTTTTTCGCATACCATTTACTTTCTCTGACCAGTTCTGTGGCCACCGGTTCTGTCTAACAAAGTATTAGATTGACTGACAGAGATCGTAAACTAATGAAAATGGAGAATGTGAGTGAGCGCTGTGTGATCAGGCGCTGCCGTTCTCTTCTCAGATGCTGGTGTTCTCAGCGCCGCCCGTCAAAATAAAAGTCCCGCTTCCAACACATCGGCCAATCAGAAAAACTTATCTGCCGATATTTTAAAAAAGCCAAATATCGGCCGATATATCGGTCGACCACTACTTTTAACAATACGGACTTTCAATGCAGCTTTACAGTGATAATAGGAAATTAAATTACTTGATGGCTGCTCTGTCAAGTCCTCGTGCTCTTTGATACCAATATTTCATTTGAAAGACACGTGTCTAGTTTTGGCTTTACAGCAGCTCTAGAATAAAGTTATTGTCCAGCTAAATTTATCGCTTCCGAGTAGCCATGTGAACTGGAACTATTTTGACAACGTTTTATCCGTACAGAGATAAAGGGAAGGAGAAGGGGGCCTTCACAGGGGAGAGACTAGTTGATACTCCAGGACTGCATTGTCATCGTGTCCAGGCGCAGGTCCTTCATCAGATCTGGATACGGCCTGGATCTGGTGGACTGCGGTAAACCTCGAGATGAATAGAGAGACTTATTTTAGCGTAGACACCATTTTTCTTATGATGTAACAAGTACATTAGGATTTATGGGGAGTGTTGCCGGTTCAGGCTGGCCCAGCCTAACATTGAATTATAGAATTTTATAATGTATGATGTGTATTATATATATATATATATATATATATATATATATATATATATGTGTGTGTGTGTGTAAAATGCAACAAGTAATCCTAACAGTATTATGTGCAATATCTGTTAATGTTAATGCAAATATACATCAATACATCAATAAAAGCAATGCTCAGATTTTACTACCTTTGAAAAGTTTTGCATGCATTCTTGGAATTGTTTACTCAAAAAAAAAAAAAAAAACTGACCCAAACAATCAAAGATATGGGTCATGCAATCAAACCAAGTGTAGTAAGTTCTAGATTTTGTCCTACATTTGTCCAAAAACATCCCCACTTTGATTTAGTTCCACAAAAACATCTCTGCACATTTTTAGATTGCTTTCAATTCCTGATATGTGGAGTGTTTTGTCTTGATACTATAAGAAATTGCATTCTGCACAGTGGATCAAGCCATTAAAGCAGCAAGACACTCCAAAACTAAGAACAAAAGTGTGAGAGAGGACTGCATTATTATGATGAGGTAAACACACACGGCTCAGCATAAAGCTGTTTGTTGGACCTGTTGAATGTCCATTCAGAGTGCCAGCATGTAAAAAAGAGTTTTCGGCACAAAGGAGAAACAATACACAAAAACACAATGTATCTTTGTAGGCTGGGACTCACCAACAAAACATTGCAGAATTCCCCAAGGCTCTCAATTGAAGTGCAATAAAAGTCAGCTTTGTAATAAATTGCTTCAGTTCGCCAGAAGCTTGAAGTTGGAGAGGGAGAGGGAGCGGGAGAGAGAGAGGGCAAATAAATAAATACGCAAAACTTCACTCTCAAAGGCCACTGGCAGTTATCGAGCACAAACACAAATGCATTTATCATTATATTTAGGTAGCCACTTCAAATTAGTGTCCTCCTTTCACCACGCTCCTTATTGGTACACATAATTAACGTAATATCATCACCGCTATAGCCACGTTGAGACCCGAGCACCCTAAAGAGTCTTAAAAGACTCAATTAAGAAGAATACTTTCATTTTTGTTAATAGAGATACACTCTTAATTATAAAGGTTCTTTATTACTATCTATAGAAGAACCTTTAATATCCCTGGAACCTTCCCATTCCACAAAAGGTTCTTTATAGCTGAAAAAAAGGTTCTTTAGATTATTAAAATGTTCTTCACACTAAGAAAAAAAGGTTCTTTTAAGAACTGTTCTCTGAAGGGTTCTTTGGAGAACCCAAAATGGCTTCGAAAACCCCTTTTTGGAATCTTCTTTTTTTTAAGAGGTATGATGGGCTACTTTTTCCATTACCGATGTCTCTCCTCCGCAAGAAACATCTAATTCCCAACCAGTATGGTGGTGGGTGTCCCCCAGAGCGCAGGTGTGAAATATCACCACCAGTCCCACCATTTCCCAAGCTCATTTTGTTTATTACGGGAAGTGTCTGCAGTCAGGGAGGGAATAAATGAAAGGGCTAGAGAAAAGAAAAACAGGAACAACAAAGCACCTCTATAAATCTCTCCGAAGCCATTTTTACTGTTCAAGCCGCCTCGTAGAAGAGGGAAAGTCATAGTAATTGCAATAGAGGATGTCAGCTGACAAAACGAGAAGACACAGAAATCCAGCTCGAGTGAAGACTTGAGCACTTTCTCTTCATCTCACTCGCTCCATCTGACACGAAACCCTTTGTCTTTCTCGCCTACGGTTGCCAGACTTAATGTGTTGAAGAAATAATAGTCATTTGCAGTCTTTGTATGATGGAATTTCATTGTTATTGAAGCTCAACAAGTCTGAAATGTCATCTATGATAGTGCTGTCATGACATACCTTACAGTAATTGTGTCTCACAGCAGGATGTTGTGTTGTTATTCAGGGGCTGAATGTCGTGTCTGTTGTTGTATTCATTGTTTACAGTTTACATAAGTTTTGGTGTGAATATTTAAAACATTCCATAGTTCAATAAAAAATACAAACTTTTCCAAGTTTACCAACAGATACCCAATACTACGTACGAGTGAAAAGCACAGTGGTCAATATTAAAAACTGCTGTAGCATCAGTAAAAAAAATCTGTTATTATATAATTTATCATATCGAGTCATCCCTCAAAGAGGAAAACACTAAAAATGAATGTATAGCCTAACATGTACATTTTATTTCAGGATTCTTTGATGAATATAAAGTTGAAAAGAACAGCATTTATGAGTCATATAAAAAAGTAATTTTAATTTCATTTAGCAATCAACTTACAAGATGTTTCCCCTTTAATAAATATACACTCACCTAAAGGATTATTAGGAACACCATACTAATACTGTGTTTGACCCCCTTTCGCCTTCAGAGCTGCCTTAATTCTACATGGCATTGATTCAACAAGGTGCTGAAAGCATTCTTTAGAAATGTTGGCCCATATTGATAGGATAGCATCTTGCAGTTGATGGAGATTTGTGGGATGCACATCCAGGGCACGAAGCTCCCGTTCCACCACATCCCAAAGATGCTCTATTGGGTTGAGATCTGGTGACTGTGGGGGCCATTTTTATTCAAGAAACCAATTTGAAATGATTCGAGCTTTGTGACATGGTGCATTATCCTGCTGGAAATAGCCATCAGAGGATGGGTACATGGTGGCCATAAAGGGGTGGACATGGTCAGAAACAATGCTTAGGTAGGCCGTGGCATTTAAACGATGCCCAATTGGCACTAAGGGGCCTAAAGTGTGGCAAGAAAACATCCCCCACACCATTACACCACCACCACCACCAGCCTGCACAGTGGTAACAAGGCATGATGGATCCATGTTCTCATTCTGTTTACGCCAAATTCTGACTCTACCATCTGAATGTCTCAACAGAAATCGAGACTCATCAGACCAGGCAACATTTTTCCAGTCTTCAACTGTCCAATTTTGGTGAGCTCTTGCAAATTGTAGCCTCTTTTGCCCATTTGTAGTGGAGATGAGTGGTACCTGGTGGGGTCTTCTGCTGTTGTACCCCATCCGCCTCAAGATTGTGCGTGTTGTGGCTTCACAAATGCTTTGCTGCATACCTCGGTTGTAATGAGTGGTTATTTCAGTCAAAGTTGCTCTTCTATCAGCTTGAATCAGTCGGCCCATTCTCCTCTGACCTCTAGCATCAACAAGGCATTTTCGCCCACAGGACTGCCGCATACTGGATGTTTTTCCCTTTTCACACCATTCTTTGTAAACCCTAGAAATGGTTGTGCGTGAAAATCCCAGTAACTGAGCAGATTGTGAAATACTCAGACCGGCCCGTCTGGCACCAACAACCATGCCACGCTCAAAATTGCTTAAATCACCTTTCTTTCCCATTCTGACATTCAGTTTGGAGTTCAGGAGATTGTCTTGACCAGGACCACACCCCTAAATGCATTGAAGCAACTGCCATGTGATTGGTTGATTAGATAATTGCATTATTGAGAAATTGATCAGGTGTTCCTAATAATCCTTTAGTTGAGTGTATAAACAAACGAACGAACGATAAAATCCCAATAATATCGGCAACAAAATACTTAAATTAACCTAAGCAGCCTTTACTTAAATTAAACATTACTAAAAACTCTTTTCAAAGTCTCGTGAGTTATGAAAAAGCAATCTCTGAGCAGTAAAACTTTCCGGTTTAGAAGACAAAAGCAAACAGGGATGTGCATATATTAAATTGATCATGATTATTCTATAAAATTTTCATTCTGAGATCTCAAAATGAGACTTCTGATTGCAAACAGATATATGACCAACTTCTGATCAACAATGAGATCTCTTCTGACACTGTAGAAGAGACACGGGAGATTTATAGTTTTTTTTTGTTTGTTTTTTTGCCTCAGATGAAACATCCAAAAAGACGGAAACTTCAGGAAAAGCCTCAGAAACACAGTTTGTGTTCTCATTTGTTGACTTGATTTGTTGACTATTTGCAACAATAAGAGTGACAAAATAATTCCTAACCCATGACAAAATGCTCACCACGTCCAGTGCACACTTTGTAGTGTGCCCTCTGATTTAGACCGAGAACTCCAGTGAGTGCACTCTGCATAATGTACCTTTAGAGTTAAGTGCTCATACACAAACCCTCTTTTTCTTTCAAAGGCGTTGGTTCCTCCCAAGCCTTTAATGAGCATGGTCTGGAAGCTCCATTCAAAAAAAAATAAAATGTCAGATGAAAACCCACGGCTTAAACTGCATAAGAAAAAGTCAAGGGGCACATTAAATGCTTTGAGGGCCTCCGTGGAGCTCTGTCCACAAATCCTATTAAATGCAGCTATCTGCCGATATGATACCCCATAATGAATGTATTTAGTTTGAGTGGCGGACTTACCCTCGTCAAGAAAGAGGTCATTAATGTTATGCACATGGCCTAAATCCACTCTGTAAGTAGAAAACGCAAGTATCTCAAAGCTCATTCGTGACTATGATTTCTTAAGCTATTGTGGGTGAACAGCTTTTTAATGTTACCATGAAGACTGCTGTTAAATTTGACGAAATGCTCAATTTGTCATTTCTATACAGATTTCTGGGCAAGAACACTCATTTGATGTTTCTTTCAGAGTGTCTTGCAATGCATGTTTACTCACTTGATGTCCAGAACATCAGCATCATGCCCTTTCAAGCCTCAGATTTTTGACCAACTTGAAAAAGTGGCTTTTAAATGCAATGCAAATGCAGAAATGATCCCAGGTACCATTGCATGGCAAACTAACATAGCATTGCATCTTACACATAATGAGTTACTAATTATTTAAAAAAATAGCCAGGTTTTATGTCAATACTTCAATCAATCAATCAATCAATTGCTCATCTATATTATTATTGTATTATTCTAGGGGCTGTATATTTACATTTTGTAGTGATTAGGGGATAATATATTACACCAAATTGAGATAACATTTCAGGTATTGAAATACATCAATACCTTTTAATTTGCTAAAGCAAGCAAGCAATATGTACACTTATTCAATATAACAGTAATGGAATGAGGACAAAGGCAATTTGCTATTTGCCATGGGCTTAGCTAGACTTAATCAGCAACTTGTTCATCTGGAAATGTATAATGAACAAAAACAAAGACAAACGTTCGTAAGGCTAAAACTAATTCTGGTCCAAGTACCTTGCTGCTATGTTGGTTAAAACACACAGAAAAAAAAGTAATTATCTTAAGTGCATTTGGATTGAGGATATGTTTCCCACTGGCAACTATGAAAATGGAATCAATGAAGAAAAATAATAATTTGGAAACAATGGTGGAAATTACTGATCAAAATTAATTTGGTTTTGTATTTACCCACAGTTGTGGTCTATGTTAAAAGTTCTAAACCATCTATTGTGTTTTGTTGTTCCACTATAGTAATGATAATATTTTAATATTTAAGTTAATAGTTAATAGTAGACGTAACTCACATTGTCCCACAGCAACATTAAAATAGTGTAGATTAGTGTACAATGTTTTATAATAACAATTTATTCTATTTAGTGTCCATTTCATTCATTTAACATATTTAATATTGGGGGTATCCAAGTTATTTCACATATTTAAACATTTTTTTTTTTTTAAAGTAACGCAATAGTTCCCTTTCGTTGTCACTCCGAGTTACGTCGGATGATGACGAATGGGGTTTCGCTTAGAAAGCCTATCAACTTCGAGTATTACAAAACGAGCCAATGGCAAAGAAATGCCATGGGTCTGCGGAATTTGCATGACGTAACTCCGCCCCACCTCGTGGGTATAAAAGGAGGAAGTCCGCAACAGCAGTTTATGTTTTCGCTTCGGAGCCAAGTGTATTCTTCTCTCCACAAGCCATCTCTGAATTGTCAGCTTTACAAACGAGTACCTCGAGTGTTGGTGTGACGGCGATCTACGGCGAGCGCGTGCTTCCTGCTGGTCTGTTGCAGTGGTCTGCCAGTCGGTGCATGTCTCCCCGGGTGCTTCAACACTTGAGTTTTCTCTCACTAAAAGAGCTCGCACGCGGCACGTCTTTTATAAGTGCGGCAGCTTGGTATCGGACTCTGATGGGCACGAGCGTTGTCTAGTATGTTTGGGCTTGATCATGCTAGAGCAGCGCTCGTGGATGACTCATGTTTTCTCCGTGGAAACATGATCATCGCGTCATTAAGGTCGAGACTCGGTGAACTCACATGAGTGAGAGTCCCCTCATCCACCCCCCGTTCTTCGGCTGGTGGCCAGGGTGACCTGAGGGTTATGGTCTGGAACAAGGCGCCGACTATGTGTCCGCGACCCCAGCCCCCCTCTTCAATGACGGTGCCCGCTAGTGAACAGGTGATTCCCACGGGTCTACCCGCTGGTGGCCTGTGTGTTTCATTTGAAGCTACAGAGGATGATATTATGTTTGTAGCAGCTTCACTAGGTGGGTTTGATTTTCCTGGAAGTGACGACTCGTCGAGTCTGATCCGGAGATGACGGCCATGCTTTCCCGGGAAGATTGGTTTTTGGGTGAGGCCGCCGACCCTCGTCCACGGCAAACCCCAATACCGTTCTTCCCGGACGTGCATGATGAGATCAGGGACCACTCGCTGATCTCATCCGCCTTTCCTCCCCTCGATGGGGCCGCTGCCCGTGGGTACACTGGGGTTCCCCCGGCTGAACGCTCTGTTGCGATGCTATGTGTCCTCAGAGTGCTTCTTCTCGGCGCAATCCTAAGCACCCGTCCGTGGCCTGTAGTTTTTCGTCTACACTTGTGGCGAGATCCTATAGCGCCACGGGACTGGCAGCCGCCTCACTGCATGCCATGGTCATTCTGCTGGTCTACCTGACCCAGATGCTCATAGTCCTGCACGAGGGCGGGACTAACCCAGGGCTCTTCACTGAGCTGCGCGCCGCCACTAACCTTGCTCTCCGAGCGACGAAAGTGGCCGTACGCTCCCTGGGTCAGGTGATGCTCACCATTCTGTGGCTGTACCTGTCTGATGTGCTGGATGTCGCGCAGACCCGTCTGTCCGACATTCCCATATCCCAGGTCGGCCTCTTCGGCGGTACGGTTGAGGGCTGGCCCAACAGCTCTCAGCCGCCCATGAGCAGAATGACGTTGATTCTGTCCCGACGGCCCCGCCGTCCGCTCAGATCCCTCGGTCTGCCCACCGCCAAAGGCGCCCTCCCGCGGCTCCCACCCTGCCCGTTCACCCGGGCAGGCTCTGGGGGCCGCGGCGGACGCCACAGCCCTCTCTAGCCCCGCTACACGCCGGGTTAAGCGGCGCTCCTGAGACGGGCTCCTCGGGGATGGAGCAGGCTGAGGTTGACTCTGTCCCGACGGCCCCGCTGTCCGCTAAGGTCCCTCGGTCAGCCCACCGCCGAGGGCACCCCCCCGCGGCTCCCACCCCGCCCGTTCACCCGGGCCGGCTCTGGAGGCCGCAGCCGGACGCCACAGCCCTCTCCAGCCCCGCCCCCCGCTACACACCGGGTTAAGCGGCGCTCCTGAGATGGGCTCCTCGGGGATGGAGCAGGCTGAGGTTGACTCTGTCCCGACAGCCCCGCCGTCCGCTCAGGTCCCTCGGTCTGCCCACCGCCGAGGGTGTCCCCCCGCGGCTCCCACCCCGCCCGTTCACCCGGGCTGGCTCTGGAGGCCGCGGCCGGACGCCACAGCCCTCTCCAGCCCCGCCCCCCGCTACACGCCGGGTTAGACGGCGCTCTTGAGGGGCTCCCCAGAGATGGGACTCAGTTCTTTCCAGGAGTTGGTAGCAGGACCACTCCTTTCCCCGGCTGAGGGCCGGGGAAGAATCCTTATTCTCCAAGAACTGACTCTCCCGTCTCTGAGCACACAGAGTTCGCGGACGACACAGAGCGCCACCCACAAGCCGTGCTCTCCTCGTCCCCCTCTGTCCCAGAGGTGGTTGACACGGCGTGCCGTCCACGGACCGCTTCGCCCCTGTCCCCCTCTGTTGCCAGACCCCTGGCAGAGCAGGCCCCCGTGGGACGACCAGCCTGGTCCTCCCCTGGCCCCCTCTGCCAGGGCGCGGTTGCTAACTGTGCCCCCACACCGGGCCGCTATGCCGTCCACGTCTGGGCCAGTTACTCCGCTTCGCTGCCCCTCCGGGGGGGGCGCTTGTCGTCCGCATGATCCCGCTGGTTCAGCTCCTGGGAGCCTGGCTAGAGCTTCCCCGTCTGTCCCGCTGGATCGCGCGCACCGGCAGGCTCGGCTATGCGATTCAGTTCGCACGGTCTCCTCCCCGCTTCCGGGGAGTCCGCTCCACTTTGGTCGGTGGCAATGCCCCCGTCATGAGAGCAGAGGTTGCCACCCCTGGCGAAGGGTGCAATCGAGACTGTCCCTCCAGCCGAGGTGAGGTCCGGCTTCTACAGCCCCTACTTCATTGTCCCCAAGAAAACCGGTGGGTTACGGCCAATCCTGGACTTGCGCCTGCTGAACCGCTCCCTTCACAGGCTGCCGTTCAAGATACTCACCGCCAAACGCGTTTTTGAATGCGTGCGGCCCCAGGATTGGTTTGCAGCGATCGACCTGAAGGACGCCTACTTCCATGTCTCCATTCTTCCTCGCCACAGACCGTTCCTACGGTTTGCTTTCGAGGGGCAGGCATACCAGTACGCGGTTCTCCCTTTCGGGCTAGCCCTGTCTCCTCGCATTTTCACGAAGGTCGTCGAGGCTGCCCTTGTTCCCCTTCGGGAGCACGGGGTTCGCATCCTGAGTTATATCGACGACTGGCTGATCCTAGCTCACTCTCGAGATCAGGTTTGCGAACACAGGGACCTAGTGCTCCGGCACCTAGCTCGTCTGGGCCTTCGGGTCAACTGGGAGAAGAGCAAACTTTGCCCCATGCAGAGGATCCCTGTTCTCGGTATGGACATCGACTCGGTCGCCATGTCCGCGCAGCTTACGAGCGAGCGCGCTCAGTCACTGCTGACTTGCCTGAGACAACTCAAGAGCAAGAGTGCGGTTCCACTGAAACATTTTCAGAGGCTCATGGGGCATATGGCATCTGCAGCCGCGGTCACGCCGCTCGGATTGCTTCATGTGAGACCGCTTCAGCTTTGGCTTCGCGACCGAGTCCTGAGGTGGGCATGGCAACAAGGCACGCTCCGAGTACTAGTTACTCCAACCTGCCGTCAGTTCCTCACCCTGTGGTCGAACCTCAGTTTTCTCAGGGCGGGTGTCCCCCTGGAACGAGCTCCCGGCAAGTTGTTGTCTCAACAGATGCCTCCACCACGGGCTGGGGCGCCATGTGCAATGGACATGCTGCTGCGGGCTCCTGGACAGGACCCCAGCGGCTATGGCATGTCAATTGCCTCGAGTTGTTGGCAGTACGTCTTGCCCTGCACCGCTTCCGGGCGTTGCTCCGGGGTCAACACGTGCTAGTCCGTTCAGAAAATACCGCCACTGTAGCGTACATCAACCATCAAGGTGGTCTACGCTCCCGCCGTATGTCACAACTCGCCCGCCACCTCCTCCTATGGAGTCAGAAGCATCTGAGGTCACTTCGAGCCATTTTCATTCCCGGAGCGTGGAACTGTGCAGCCGACGAGCTCTCATGGCTTCAGCCCCTCCCTGGAGAATGGAGACTCCATCCCCAGTCGGTTCAGCTGATTTGGGACCAGTTCGGGGACGCACAGATAGATCGGTTTGCCTCTCACGACTCGACCCATTGCGCCCTGTATTTTTCCCTGACCGAGGGCACGCTCGGCACGGATGCACTGGCGCACAGCTGGCCGCCGGGCCGCAAATATGCGTTTCCCCCAGTGAGCCTTCTTGCGCAGACCTTGCGCAAGGTCAGGGAGGACGAGGAGCAGGTCATTCTGGTCGCGCCGTATTGGCCCAACCGGACCTGGTTCCCCGAACTCGTACTCCTCGCGACAGCACCTCCCTGGCCCATTCCTCTGAGGAAGGACCTTCTTTCTCAGGGTCGGGGCACCCTGTGGCACCCTCGCCCCAATCTCTGGAGCCTCCACGTGTGGCTCCTGGACGGCTCGAGGTAGGTTTGAGTACTCTTCCACCAGCGGTGGCGACTACCATCACTTCCGCTAGAGCATCGTCCACGAGACACGTCTATGCGTTGAAGTGGAACCTCTTCGTCGACTGGTGCTCTTCTCACCGAGAAGACCCCCGGAGATGCTCGATCAGCATTGTGCTTTCCTTCCTTCAGCAAGGGTTGGAGCGAAGGCTGTCTCCCTCCACCCTTAAGGTCTATGTTGCCGCCATTGCCGCACATCATGACCCCGTCGAAGGTAAGTCGGTAGGGAAGCACGACCTGGTCATCAGGTTCCTGAGAGGAGCGAGGAGACTATATCCTCCTCGCCCTCCTCTCGTTCCCTCTTGGGACCTCTCAGTGGTTCTAACTGCCCTGAAGAGTGCTCCCTTTGAGCCTCTGCAATCAGTTGAGCTTAAGTTCCTGTCTATGAAGACAGCGCTCCTGGTTGCACTGGCCTCCATCAAGAGGGTAGGGGACCTGCACGCATTCTCCGTCGAGGAAGCGTGCCTGGAATTCGGACCGGCTTTCTCTCACGTGATCCTGAGACCCCGGCCCGGATATGTGCCCAAGGTTCCTACCACTCCCTTTCGGGACCAGGTGGTGAACCTGCAAGCGCTGCCCCCGGAGGAGGCAGACCCAGCCTTGGCACTGCTCTGTCCAGTACGCGCTCTTCGCGCCTATGTAGACAGGACGCAGTGTTTCAGGACCTCAGACCAGCTCTTTGTCTGTTATGGTGGGAAGCTGAAGGGAAAGGCTCTCTCCAAGCAAAGGTTGTCTCACTGGATAGTGGACGCCATTGCCTTGGCATACCAGCAGCAAGGTCGACCGTGCCCCCTTGGTGTGACGGCCCTCTCCACCCGGAGTGTGGCATCCTCTTGGGCTCTAACGCATGGCGCCTCGCTAACAGACATCTGCAGAGCTGCAGGCTGGGCGACACCTAACACATTCGCCAGATTCTATAATCTCCGAGTGGAGCCAGTGTCCTCTCATGTACTCGCGTCAACTAGCTAGTACCGGACCCGCTCAGGTGTCTTCGCTTGCTCGCCATTCCACTCCGCGGACTGGATACGTGCGATATTCTCCTCAGGTGAGCTTCTCTGAAAGCTCTGAGCTCCTCCAGCACTCCTGACGTCGGCGCCAGTGTCTCTTGCCTGCGCGTCGGCTAGGTGCCTCCCGTGTGCATGGTCCCTCCCCTGAGCGACCCCCACATGTGTATTTCCACTGTAAGCCTCTCTCGGGCATGTGTCTTCCTTTGGCAAGCCACCTTGCCAACCCTGGGGTTGAAATATTCCACCTGCGGCTGGACACCCCAGTGTTCTCCATATGTTTCCTTCGGGTCATATGTGTATTCTCTAAGTCCCCCCCCCTCTGGGTTGGCATTAATTGCATACTTCCCCTAGCTTGGGATATGCTTCCCAGTGTACCTTGTTATTCCTGTGTTAAATGGAGTCCTTCGTCCAGTCTATGACAGGGATCTCGATTTACGCAGGGCACTGGAAGACAGCTGAGAAGGTGGCGTGATTAGACTGGTAACCCCATTCGTCGTCATCCGACGTAACTCGGAGTGACAATGAAAGTGAACGTCTACGGTTACGTATTTAACCCTCGTTCCCTGAGTAGGGAACGGAGACGTTACGTCTGCCTGCCACTTTCCGCTGTACCGCGGGGATCGCCTGAGCTCAGTCTTGGCTACTCAGCGAAGAAACATAAACTGCTGTTGCGGACTTCCTCCTTTTA
The DNA here is from genome assembly GCA_026230005.1 of Gila orcuttii. Classification (NCBI taxonomy): domain Eukaryota; kingdom Metazoa; phylum Chordata; class Actinopteri; order Cypriniformes; family Leuciscidae; genus Gila; species Gila orcuttii. Next base: position 65,291,827 of record JAPDVR010000002.1, on the reverse strand, counting down.
TACCCACGAGGTGGGGCGGAGTTACGTCATGCAAATTCCGCCAACCCATGGCATTTCTTTGCCATTGGCTCGTTTTGTAATACTCGAAGTTGATAGGCTTTCTAAGCGAAACCCCATTCGTCGTCATCCGACGTAACGTCTCCGTTCCCTACTCAGGGAACGAGGGTTACATACGTAACCGTAGACGTTACTTTCCCTGGAAAGTAGGTACTTTTTTAATGATGTAACTCAGTTACTAACTAACAGATAATTTCTCAGTGATAAAGCAGATATTTATTGCGCATGCAGATTGTGAATGACTACTGCAGGTAAAGACAATTTATATATCCATATATCCATACAGTAACAGTACAAAAAAGAGTATTAAAAAACAGGGACCCTTTTTTCTGTGCCCCATTACTGATTAAAAAGGGTAAAAACAGTCGTGGATACAGTCTGTCTTACAGTTTTACGTCACAATTGTCAACTTTGTTAAGGCCTAATTTGAAAACAAAATCAAAAATCAATCCATAGCATCTGCAAGGATTGGTCTGAAGATCATTTACTCCAAATCTGGTGTAAATAGGACAATATCTTTAAGAAGAACAGCAACAAATAATAGGTGATGGTGGAAACTAAAAAAAAAAAAAAAAAAAAAACTGGATCAATCACCTTCAGTAGACAAAACAGAAGAATAGGACATTTTTTTGGACCAAAGGGTTAAAATAAAGCTTTGAGACTGCAGTAAAATATTTGATCATACTACTGAGACTGAACCCAATTGGTATGCCAGATTTTGGACAATGCTATATGAAAGCAGCTGATAATAAGTAAAGCAGAGACAGATTGCTTTGTAAACGGACACTGGGGCTTCCACCAAAAACGCAGGCACCATCAGGGTTGGATTAAATAAATAACCCTCCTAACCTTTACCAACTCGCTCTGCTGCACTGATCCACAACCTGCTTCACACTCCAATCTCTGTCTTACTAATTCTGATGCTTTGAGAGTGATCCCAAATCCATTTAGAAACACATATTCTCACAGCAACTGCTCAACGAGACCGACAGCTGTAGCGAGAGCTCCTGTCTGCCTGTCTGTAAGCTTAGCTTCCACCATCACGTCGGCCATGCTGCTGTTGTATACATGAGCTCTGTTACAACAACCTAGTGAGCTGCATCACCGTCTGCTGTCTACATAGGCAACATCCTGACTGAAATGGAAGCTCATAAGTGCACTGTAACAACAAAATCCATAGACAAATGGAAAAGGTACTGGTTATTTTCTGCCAGTTCATTATTCGTAAAGATTACAGACTTAAAAAAAAGTTGGGTAAATCACATGTGAAAAATCAATACGGAAATTTCCCTCATATTAACAAAGTACATTGTGTCCTAATTTTATGGATTTGTCTTAGAGTCTGGCTGATCTGAAATGACTTATGATTGACTCAACTAATATACTTGTAATCTATATAAAAAGTTGCAATTTTTGTATCTATTTTTATGCTGTTTATTCTGTGTAGAATCTAAAATATTTGTAAATATGTAACAAACAAGTACAGTTGTAATCAAATATACAGATGTATTGGCAAAATGTACAGACTTTCAGCTGTTTGCAATAAAAAAAATCAAAGAAAAAACTTTTAAACAGCTCAACACAACAAATGTTGTAAGTGGTTTCCCCCAGTTCAGCTGAAAATGGAACTTTTAAGGACTTCTACAGTCTCAAAATGATTCTACCACTTCATTACATTAGTACTTAGTAGAACAGCCTTTTGCTGTTATGACCTGCTGCAAATGAGATGCATAACCAGATACCAGCTTCTAGCAGCGTTTCTCAGGAATCTTAGCCCATTCCTCATGAGCAATGGCCTTCAGTTCAGTAATATTCTTGGGTTTTCGTGCTGCAACCGCCTTCTTCAAATCCCACCAGAGATTTTCTATGGGGTTCAAGTCAGGTGACTGTGATGGCCACTGTAGAATCTTCCAGGATTTATTCTGCAACCAAGCCTTGGTGGAATTTAAGGTATGCTTGGGATCATAGTCCCGTTGGAAGGTCCAATGACTCACAAGTTTCAGCATCCTCCCTGACAGCTAGGATTTCCTAATACTTCAATGAATCCATCTTGCCTTCCACACACTGCAGGTTTCCAGTACCAGAGGATGCAAAGCAGCCGCAGAGCATCACGAGCCTCACCATGCTGAACTGTATGCAGAGTGTTATTTTCAGCATATGCTTCATTCTTCTTCCTCCAGACATACTGCTGATTCATAGGGCTGAAAAGTCCTAGTTTTGTTTCATCGCTCCAGAGAACAGAATCCCAAAACTTCTGTGGATTATTTATATGACTTTGAGCACTTTTCTTGTGCTTTTGGGTCAGTATTGATTTGGAACTTGGTGTTCTGGCATGGAAACCGCATGCATTTATTACGTGCCTTACTGTGCAAGCTGAAACCTCAGTGGCTGTTGCCACCAAGTCTTGCTGCAGGTCTTTTGCTGTCACTCTAGGAATCTAGGGTTTTTTTGAAACTGTCTTCTCAGACATCTGGCTGCAGCCATGGATAGCTTTCTTTTTCTGCCCCTTCTAGGCAGTATAACCACTGTTCATTTAACTTCTAACTTGCAAACTTTGCTTTCAACATTGTGTCTAACATTTAGTGCCTTCTCTATCTTTTTGTATTCTGTTCCTTGTTTGTGAAGGACAATGATATCTTTTTAGCTCTTTTTACTTAGCCATATTCCTAACATGCAGTCAAATGTGACACTCAACAAACCTAGCCAGTTCAGATATTTCATGTGTTCTAGCTCCAATGAAGCCCTTGATTAGTTGCATCAGGTGTGCTTAAGACAACACCTATTTTGCAGATTTGTGCTGTTGTGAGGGATTATATTCAGGGGGTTGAATAATTTTGAGACTTCGAAAGTCATTACAAGTTCTATATTCAGTTGAATTTGGGGAAACCACAGGATACATTTGTTGTGTTGAGCTATTTAAATTATTTTTGTTTGATTTGTTCATTGCAAACAGCTGAAAGTCTGTAAATGTTGCCAAAAAACCTGATTTGCAATGGGGGTTGAATAGAGGAGGCTTGAAAGTCAGTTTCAGTATCAAGTCCTCAATCCAAACAACGTTCATTGAGCAAGATGGCAAACTATTTTGCTTAAAAGTGATAACACATTGACCATATGTGTAATTCATTTTATTTAGAATCACAACCGCTACCAGAGCTGATTTACAGCTACAAATAACCAGGTTTTCAGATCTCAGAGGAAGTGAACTGTGAGATAGGACCTGCCCAGCTGTGACCATAATTCAGTAATGCAAACAAAGCAAGCTTCAAAATATGACAGCTGGGAATTACTGACATTTCCTGTGAAATGGCTCCTAAATCTCATTACCAATTACCAACATTGACAGTGTTTTTTTATTTTTATTTTATCATTTTATTCGTCTTCTATGTAAACACATTATTCTCACATATAGAGGATGCAAGTGGAATGGAAGATATTGTGTGGTGTTTTCCATTGGTACCTCGTCCATATGTGCGACATTCAAACAGGTCTGAATCTCAATGAGACTCAGTTGTGTGTTGCTGGAAGTATTTTCGGAAGTATTTTCTTAAGTATTTTCCAGATGGGTCTTTTTGGTTACTTTAAGCAGCTCTTATTCACATTCATGAATCACAAATATCAGCTAAAGTTCCTAACTTTGTCTTATGAACAAAAAAAAAAAAAAAGAACAAAAAAAAAGAAAAGAAAGATCTCTTATGGCATAGTATTCCGACAATTGGAATAAACAAGCTAAACATGGAAATATATTAAAATTGGTCCAAAAACATTTTTCTCAAGTCAGTTTAGCAGGTTCAAATCTACTTCAGCAGGTTCTCATTGTTAGACATGTGGAGTAAAACGCATGTGACGACTAGCCTGGACCTATACAACACTATCGTGTCACCAGGAAACTTGTATAAGAATATATAATCCAAAGGAGGAAAAAAAACAAACATATTTCAGCAGACAGGTGTCTATTTGTGCTCAGATGGCCTCCGTCAAACGAGCCAGCCTGTTACTCTCCACACTCCGATGTTCAAAGAAGCTCAGTGAAAACCCTCTTCTATCATACTGTCTGGCCTTAGAATGAGGTCAAAAGCACATCTATCTTTTGTCAGGGAAGGCTAATACAATATAATGACTTCAAAGAGGTCTGAGGCAGTAAAAAAGAGAGAAAAGTAAAGTACAGACTGTTCAAGACAGACAAACAGTGTTCTGCATGAAGGCTGGATATCCTTTCAGGGGGTAAATCTCCCAATAAATGTGGTTCATATCCAGGGTAAATTATATTTTATATTTAATCATACATATTTGGCTACAAACTACAATGTTCAATATTTAGATAAAGACTGGAAAAAATATGAATGAGTTCTCAAAAATGTATTACATTTGTTAGTAAATATAAAATATTACACTTTAACATCATACAAGTACATGATTGCACTATAATAACATTTTGTGATTTACATTAACTCGATGGATACATACTATATATGTTTGGAAAAAATGTATCTGTATCTAGAGTTTTAAGGAATACAAATTCAATTTGGTTTTGGGTATATGTACAGTATCCAATAAGAATAAGAAGTTTTATTTATATAGCGCCTTTCCGTAGCTCAAGGTCACTTTACATTATACATTATGATACATTTACACACATAACATACATTATCCAAAATACATGTTAAATATATATGTTTTTAGCTGAGTCTTGAAGTGTAGTGAAATCCATAATTTAGGAGCATTAACACTAAATGACTTTCCACTGCAGTAGACAACCAGAAACGAGGGTTGGACAATAAACCAAGTTCAGCTGATCTAAGGGAACGGGCAGGCGGTAAGAATAAAGTAGATCAGACAGATATGGAGGTGCAAGACCATTTAATGCCTTAAACGTTAGAAGTAATAAGTTAAAGTGAATATGTGATGCCACGGGTAGCCAGTGAAGGTCATGAAGCAGAGGAGTAATGTGAGCAGAACGACTGGTGGAGGAGAGAACTCTTGCTGCTGAGTTTTGAACATACTGTAATCTTGCAATAAGTTTTTTGGGCAGACCAAGAAATAGAGCATTGCAATAATCCAAAAGTGATGTGATTAATGCATGAATTAAGGTTTCAGCATCAGCTAAAGTGAGAGAAGATCGAAGACGTGCAATATTACGAAGATGGAAAAAAGAGTTCCCTTTCAAGGGAACTCGAGCTGCGTCAAGCTGTGGGAACGCCCCTGCGTTGTGCGTCATGAAGCACGTATGGAATCAGTCCAATGGAGAGACGGAACGTCATAGGCGGGTGACGTCATCGACCAGGAAACTATAAAGCACCCCCAAAACACAAGCGCGACAGCTTCTATGGCTTTAGTAAGCGCTATATGTGGATCTGTCTCAAGTGTTTTTGTCTGTCACTAAGCAGGAATTTCACTATTTCAAAAAACTCTATATATATATATATATATATATATATATATATATATATATTATATTGAGAGACAATGGCGAGCGAACAACAGTTTAGGAAGTGTGTTCCTCCCTTCTCGCGCTATTTAACGGGCGGGGATACACACAGCTTATGTGTTGTTTGTTTGGGAGTGCAGCATGCCCAGTCAGCTCTCGAGGGGGCTGATTGTGAGCATTGCGAGCGTTTGCCTCTTAGAACGCTCCTCTCCCGCGATCACTCTTTGAGGAGAGTGGTTCGGTTCGCGATCCCCGCGGATAGGGTCCCGCTTCTGCCGAGGCTGAGCGGCGACGTCATTCGTGGGGATCGCAGATGAATCTAACAGCGGGGCTTGAGATGGGCTTTGCCCTATCTCAGCCCTTACCTGTTAGATCCAGTGCCTCAGTCTCGGGTTCGGAAGCACGCTCTGCGGTTTCTTCCCCCCGAACTGAGGCCCCAGTATTGCAACTATCCAGTTCCGAGGAGCTGGATGTTGATAGTATTGATGCGGGAGATATCAACGATTCGCCATCTCGTTCTCCCGAAAGTGACGAGCTTATGGAGGTGCTCACTCGTGCTGTTTCTATATTAAGCATTGAGTGGCCAGCTGTTAGGCAGGAGTCTAAAGAAAAATCTAAATTAGATGAAAGATTTTTGCCTTCCCGTTCTCAACCTCCACGCCGGTGCTTGCCCTTCTTCCCTGATCTCCACACAGAGGTTTCGAGATCATGGAAGAAGCCGATGTCCCATCGTATTTTGTAGCCCTCAAACTTCCACTTACTCAAATATTGTGGGGGCTAAATCTCATGGTTATGGGGCGATGCCCAAAGCAGAAGAGGTGCTTGCTAGTCATCTTTCTGCTGAGGCTGCATCCTCTTTTAAAGCACCACTTTTACCCTCTAAGCCTCTTAGAAGTACATCAGCTTTAGTGGGTAAGGCGTATTCGGCGGCCGGTCAAGCCTCGGCGTGCCTGCATACGATGTCCATCTTGCAGGCAAACCAGGCTGACTTATTAAAAGATGTGAGTGACAGTCAAGAGGTCAGCACTGATGTAGTTCGCGAACTGCTTCAGGCTGCAGATTTATCTCTGCATGCCGCCAAGGAGTCGGCCAAGCTAATGGGCCGTACTATGGCAGCCCTGGTGGCCGCAGAGAGACATCTATGGTTGAATCTCTCTGGCATGAAAGAAAAAGACAAAGCTTTTCTTTTGGACGCTCCGCTTTCTCCTCATGGTCTTTTTGGTGACTCAGTAAATATTGTCATAGATAGATGACGGGGCGCAGACGGTCCCAGCGAGCGTTTTCCCGAGGGACGCTCGCCCCCTCTGAGGGGGGTCTCAGAGCAGTTAAGCCAGTTGTTCCCTGCCGGTACGCCGTTACAGGGCGCTGTGTTTGCTGCTCAAGTTACACCAGAGGCCAGTCTCGAGAGACTGGTACCCTTAGTAATATTTCTGGCAGAGTGGAAAAGCCTTCCAAAAATATCTCAGTGGGTTCTGCACACAGTAAAAAACGGTTATGCTATCCAAGGTTATGGGGGATCCTCTATGCCATGCAAAATCTATTCGAAAATGAGTCAGGGTGGACTTTTAACATAGAAAACCAGCTTGCCTAATGAAAAGGTCCTCATGAAATGGAAAGAATGGGTCTGTGTGCTCGATATTGCCATGCTCCATGGTGGCCTCCGCTATCAATCAAAGTGGAGTGGAAACCCGTAATCTTCCCTCGATGTGATTTTGGGAATGTTGTGTACATCCAACTGTCCGTGGCTAGAATCCATTAAATGAAAAATAGGGGGTTGGATTGCTGATAAAACATATGATTCAAAAGTCAAAAGTCTTAAAATGAAATTTAATTAATAGCAGAAAAAAAATATTCAATGTAAAGCATCTCATTCATTTCTTTCCTTAGCATCCATTTTCAAAATGATATGAAATGGAAATACTATCAATTCACCGATAAGATTGATGAAACTGACAAATGTTAATGGGAACATTGTGATCATACGCCATACGGCAATCTGAGATTACAGATTCTCTCTCCTCAACCCCTTTTTATTTTATTAGGTCTGTTTTAAAATCTCCATCTGAGTCATCTCTTAAAAGAAAAGTCACTTTAGACCACCAAACAGAATCCTGTCATATGTGTTTAAATTATGCAAAACCCAGTACTACCTGTAAATTGAACATTCAGGGACGACCTTAACCCTACGTCAGTTTCCTTATTTCAGGCACACAGTGTGACACTTTTCTCCAATGTGCAGATATTTTTAGTTGTACTTTATGAATTAATAAATGTATAGGCTACTGTGTACAGTAATATACATAATGCAACATGCACATGTAAGCATGACTGCATATGTAATATGACTCATAATACACATTGCATATGTCATATGAGCTACATGACAAGTCTTCTGAAGTAATTTGTCGGTAAGGGGTGATTGGTAAGTGTCTTCTGATCATCGAATGTGCATTTATTTAAACAAAAATACTATAAAACAGTTAAATTGTGAAATATTACAATTTAAAATTACTTTTTTTTTAATATACACTAATTGAAAAAAATATCTATTCCTGTTATCAAAGTTGAATTTTCAGCATCATTACTCCCATATTCAGTGTCACAATTTTTGCTGATTTGATGCTAAAGAAACATTTCTGATTATTATCAATGTTGAAAACTTTGTGGAAACTGAAACTTTTCTGAGGATTCTTTGATGAATAGAAAGTTCAAAAGAACAGCATTTATTTGAAATATAAACATTTTGTAAGATTATAAATGTATTTACTGTCACTTCTGATCAATTTATTGTGTCCTTGCTACAAAAAAAAAAATACACAAAAGAATAAAATAAATAAATATATTTCTTACTGAACCTAAACATATGAATGGTATACCATTGAATAAATCAGTAACACTTTACCATAAGATTGCATGAACTAACAATGAAAAAACACTTCTAAAGCATTTATTAATTTTAGTTAATGTTAATTTTAACATTTAATAATACATTATAAAATAAAAAAGTTGTATCTGTTAATAGTATGTAATGGACCTGAGCTAACGTGAACTAACAATGAACAGTTGTATCTTTATTAACTAACTTTACCAAAGATTAATAGCCTAAATACTGTAACAAGTGTATAATGTATGCTCATTGGAATGCTTAAACCGGTGATATACTCTCTACTTCAGTGAATGGAAAATATATGGAACTGAACGTGACTGCATTGCTAACATATTCATTCACGTCAGAAACTAGTCTGAAACCTTGCCGTGCTGGTCTTATAGTGAAGCGAGCTGAATGCTGATTCCTTAATAAGTGAGAGGTTGAGAATTCTCAGTATTCTCAAAGGTTTTCCTGTGTCACTAATGCTTCAATACTCTGACCTTCCTTTCTTTGGAATTATGTTCAATTCTCTTAAAACAGTCTGTGGGGATTATGATTATCATTCCTGTGTTTTCTACAGTGCTAGATTTCCAGCTAATGCCTGGGATCGCTCTCACCCTGGCGGGATCAGGACGCACTGGGGGAGTCCAACAGACCTCACTCAGCACGTTTAAATCATCCCCTCAACCGGCGGGATGATGTTACAGGATCAAGCAGACTTCATATTAGCAATTAAAACAATGAATGCTGATGGTTCAAGTGTGAACATGTAGCGACAATGAGTCTTACATTGAATTAGCTCAAATTATATATAGGGAATTTTAATAATTAATCATGAATATGATTAATATACTGCATATTACAGCTAAATTATCGAAGTTGAAAATAGATCGACTGTATATATGAATGATCAATCACAACGAATTATAATTCTTCATTCATATATCAATGGTCCCTTTCCAGATCGATTATATGAGATAACCTTTAATGGAATTAATTTAGCTATCAAACTGTTTGTCCAGCAAACGGCCGTAAGATTAACTTATCAACTTCTCAACAAGGTTATCCCTTCCTTATAATTCCAAAAAAGCTATTTTCTGGCCATGAAAATTCACCTTCTTGTTATTATAAAATTTCGGTTACTGAAATAGTAACAAATTGTAAAGCTTTGTAGCTAGGATCAAACACTTCATTGACTTTGTAAAAATGAGCAAGATTGGACAATTAGCAATCAAGAATATAATGGTTTTAATAAAATGAAACTACGGATACAGAATTCTACAATTCACACGGAATATATGTGTATACACTCGAAACAAACAAACGAAAAACATTACAAACACGAATTAAGATAGGAAGAGAGAGGGAGAGAAGGAGAGAAAACGATATATATATATATATATATATATATATATATATATATATATATATATATATAGAGAGAGAGAGAGAGAGAGAGAGAGAGAGAGAGAGAGAGAGAGAGAGAGAGAGAAGTGAAACTAACGGTCAGGATGAGAGAGATCACCGGGGTGATCGCAGCATGGCAAAAATCACAGACATCATAACCCTTAGAGAGACAACAAGGAATCACAAAGATCAAATCCCCTGAATGGGGTAAACAGATCTTAAAGCATTTAGATCGATAGGAATTACGATACTTGCATGATTCTTCGTGTGGCTGAGAACCAAAGCGTGTGTGTGTGTGTCTCTGTCCTCGTGTCACGCGTTCACGTGGTCTTTCAGAGCGAGGGAGCGCGTTAGTTTGAATGTCCTTTGAGGTGCAGTTGCTGGTTGGTTCAAAGAGTCTCTTTAAAGTCGAAGTTGCCGATTACGTTCATTTCGCTGAAAGTGAACGTAGGAAAGTCCGAAGACGAAAATAAAGAAAGATTAAAGAAAAAGGAGAAACACTGCGTAAAGCTCCCTAAGGAGCCATGGCACGGAAACCTCTCACAGGGAAAAAGCTTTTCCAGAAACTTCTGTGTCAGTCTCTTATGGAGAGGAGGGGTTCACGCCTGCTTCGCGTACGTGAACCAATCATCTTAGAGTATCTCGAGCGGGAAAGTTTTTCTTTGTCCTGTCAGGATGATTTGTGACGGTATGAAATTTTGATCATATCTAACCAGAAAGATTGTACACACAGAACAATACATTTTACTGTAATATCCTATGTATGACTGGTTTGGTCAAAACAAGACGGTCAAACAGGTACCAAGAATGGCCGGAAAGAGTAGAAGAAACATAAAGTTACATTCATATGCAGAATTACACACATTTAATGTTCACTCACACGACTATAAAGTCATAATACCGGCTACCATGACCTAGGAAAGATCAAATTCATGTTTATACATTTCTTAAGTGGTTATACTTATAGAAAATATAAGATTGCAGAGTCTATTCCTCTTTCTTTATCAGAATTCACGTGGGAGCTATGGTTCCCTTGGAATTCCTTTTGGGGGTCATAAAGTTTTATGACCTAGCAAGAGGGAGAGGCACAGAATTTGATCCTGTTAGGTATTCTTTCTTTAGAAATACACTTAAGATTCAAAGTTACAGAACAGTCTCAAATTTAATCTATAGAATAAGACAAAACTAATTAGATATGCATGCATACAGGAAGGTTAGATACAATTCTGTGTTCTACATTAAGGATATTTCTATCCTAAGTTGCACACAAAGGACGTTTGTGTATAAGTTCATCCCGTGGTTGGCGGGTGGTGAACTTTTTTGCTCATCCCCTGCGGGCGATTGTGTGTGCGTTTTTGAATGGACAATGTGGAAGTGACAATGTTCGTCTTGTTATCGTCTTGTTATCGAAGGGAAACCCTGGGGAGTTCTCCGCGTGATCTTGAGCCAAAGCGGCCTTTTGGTCATATGCCTTTTGGTCACATGTGGTAAAACCGGACACTGCTTTGTCCATTAGTAATTTAATCAACTGGCAGAACTGGCCATCTGCTTGCGGCTAGAAGCTTCATAGAAAAAGCCTGTAAATGAAAAGTTTTAACAGGTGATTTTTTCAGGCCACAGACTGAGATTTTGTTCAAAGTCCCTCTTAAGCAAGTCAGAGAATTTGCTTCTGTGAAGGGTGAAATTAAACAGGAAGGAGATAAAATGATCTCTCATTTAAAGAGCAATGGTTTATTTAGACAAACTGACGAACTGAAGACGAACTGAACAGCCAAGGCACGAGAACAGGACACACACCGAGGAACAAACACAACGATCTGACAACAAGAGGGAGAAAATGCTGGGCATAAAAAGGAACTGGAATTGATGACAGCTGGTGACACTAATCAACACAACGAGTAACCACACCCACACAATTACACTCACGCAGACACTTCAGCATGAGACAGCCGATTAGTGAACCGTGACAGTACCCCTCCTCCTAAGAACGCCTCCTGGCGTTCTCAGACTCCCTTACCTTTCGATTGTAATCATCGATAAGGGGGGGGGGAACAGGGGCGGGCGGATTAATGGGAGAATAAAACACGGGCCTGATCCTTGATACGTGAAAGGCGGGGTGAATTCTCCTGTACGCTGGAGGGAGTTTGAGTCAGACTGTCACCGGACTAATAATCTTGGTGACAGGGAACGGGCCGATAAATTTGGGTGTTGCGCTATCCCAGTGGAGGTGTGGCTGTCTTCCGTGTACCCATTGTTTCCTTCTGTGTGCCACCTCCCTTGTGCGCCGCGCATGCACGTGACCGCGGATAATCCAGCGCACGCTTTACACGGCAACCCGCACGTGACTCTGCGCGCTCTGGTGCATGCTCGACCAGGTGATTGAAATTGAGGTAATTAGAAGCTTGCGCCCAGTTCAATCAGTTAACTTTAAATACGCGCATCAGTCATTTGACTGTTATGCGACAAACTATGAGGACGGCAGAAACGCACACAAATTCACTGTGAGGAACTGGGACTTTTGATCATGACGGGCTATTGGTAAGGTCACATGGACTAGTTTTACAAAGACTCTTGCTTAACATGAACTCTCTCGTGTTGAATCCTTTTGTGTGTATGATATTCTATCTGCTAAATGTGTGTTAATGTTGCAGATAAAAGTGTTAATGTTTTAGGTAAAAGTTTTAAAGTAATTGTTTCATGACTTATAGAGATATTAAACCAAGTCTAAATGCTTAAGTTGATGATTAAAAAGAAATAGAAATTAATCTAGAGAGAAAGGCTAATATAGTGGAAAAGTCATTTTTGTGTATAAATGGTAGATTAATATCTAAAAAGGTGACAGTAATCAAATAGAAAATGCTTTATATATGGTTCCTGTAGAATGCATTTAATCTATCCTGTATTGAGAATTATCAAATATTCAAAATGCCTTTTGTATTGTATTTAAAGGTTTTTCACCTACTGTTACTACTGCTATTACATCTGATTCTGTGCCTGTTCAACTGAGAAGAATAAATCTTGTTTGAGTGAAGTCCGAAGTCTGGTCCTTTTCAAGTGTGGACACCTCACAGTTAGACAACACTTGACAGTGAAAAACCGCTCTTGGATAAGTGAAGACTCCACAAAAGCCCGCCACAAGGAGGGGAAGATTCCACCTGGGGGCCTGGAGGAAACCAACAACCTGCTGTCCACCTGTCCATCCAACAAAGTAACATGGCTGAGTCCAAGTCACTCGAAGAGCTGAAAATGGAGCGAAAAACAGTAAAGAGACTTTTTTCCCAACTTACCAACCATATAATGAGAACCCACATGGAGATGTCTGTAGAGGAGCTGCAAGGTAACTTCAAAAGACTCACAGCAGAGGGCTCCAAAGTGATGGATGCAAATGAGGAGATTGAGGCTGCTTACATTGCGCAGTGCGAGGAGACTGATGCAGAGGGCACACCTGAGTTAAGTGATCAGCAAAGAGCCGACTTTGAGAAGACGGAGAAAGAGTGTGAGCAGAAGTTAAAAGAGGTAAAGCACCTAATCCAAGAGACACTATGGGCCTCATTTGGTGAGAGGGAATTGACCCTCGCCCTAGAAGCTGCAGAGGCAGAGTGCGAGACTGTCTCTTTCACTCAGCCTGACACACCCCTGGAAGCATATGACTTTATGCTCAACCATTTAGAGAGGCTGGTGCATAAAGCCAAAGAAGCGCACCAGACCTGGAGCCGTTGGGCCCCACTAGCCGAGAAGCAAGACTTCAATCATCGCCTAACGAAGCTCGAATTCCTCCTTCCCAAGCTGGTGTCAAGGAAGGCCACCCTGATTAGAGCAGCAAGAATTAAAGATGACACCAACAGAGTACCTGTCACAGCCCACAGCGCAGCCCCTGTCGCTGCCATAAAGCTTAAAGCCACAGCTTTACCAACATTTACTGGCAGCCAGCGTGAGTACTATAGATGGAGGAGAGAATGGGAGGCTCTGCAGAAGCACGGTGAACCAACCGGGTCCATGGAGGTGAAGAAATTCCAACTAATTGATAGCCTCGATGAAAGAGTGGCCAAAGATCTACGCCTGTCTACTTATACCTCAGCAGACGAGATCTTCAGAGTCCTGGAGAATCGCTATGGGAACCAAGCCACTATTGCCATCGAGGTTGTCGAAGAGCTACACGCTATCCCACCTGTCCGTGGTAACCAGCCGAGAAGAATCGTAGAGCTCATCCAAGCAGTTGGAAAAGCCCTCTATGATTTAAATGAATTGAACAATGCAGATGCCATAAAGAACCCACTAGTGATAAAATCTATCGAAAGCAAATTGCCAGAGTCTCTGAAGAAAGACTGGCTTACCCACGCTGCTGACCTGAACAACGCTGTGAACCACCAGAATCGTTTTGACAAGCTACTTGCATATCTCCAATCCCAAGAGTTCATCTAAGAGCAGTTAGAGCAGTTGAGAGACATCGACCCTGTCAAGGAGAAGACCAGGTTTCAAACAAAGTATGCCCGAACAAAGACGACCAAATCCAGCAGTGGATCAGCAGGCTGCATCATCTGCGGAGACCCAAAGCACAAGAGAAAACTTTACATCTGCAGAAAGTTTAGAACCACCATAAAGCTTCAGGAGAAGAGGGACGCAGTGCAACAGCTCGGAGCCTGCAAGAGGTGCCTCAAAGTCCACGACGAACCCTGCCGAAATACTACTTACCTGTGCGGGAATCCAGAGTGCAGAGACCAACACCACTACCTTCTCTGTCCCTTGCCCAGACATCTGTCCCAAAGGCCCAAGTCCAGTCCAGTGAGAGCTGAGGGGAGAAGGTATACCGAGGCCCAGGAAGAGTTCCTCTCTAAACTTTCACCTGAGCTAGTGAAGCAGGGTCGCGACGCCTTCTGCAACATAGCGTCCCGAGCATACAACTCTACTGCAGCAAAGAGAGGCCTTCTGGAGAAGATGGGTCTGCACGAGTACCCGGTGATTCTGATGCTCCTTGACGTCACCGCCAATGACGGGCAAAGAATCGGGACACTTATTGACCTGGCGTCTGACACGAATTATATAACTCATAAAGCTGCAAGCAAACTGAATCTCCGCAGTGAGGATGTCACACTGGTCATCCATGGCGTCGGAGGGATGAAGGTGTCTGTTGCAACCAAGCGCTACTTCCTCAAGATCCGTGTTAGCACGATAAAAGGGACCCCGAAGTCTCACCAACTAGTCTGCTACGGACTTGACAAAATTGCAGAAGTGCACAGACATGTTCCACCTAATAAGCTGCAGGAGCTCTTCCCTGATGTTCCCCTTAAAGACCTCATCAGACCCAGAGAGATCCAGCTTCTGATCAGCCACAAAGAAGGCCAGCTGGTGCCCCAAAAGGTCCGCTCCATCGGTGACCTGGTGCTCTGGGATGGTCCACTCGGCAAGACAGTCGGGGGCACTCATCCAGATCTCTTTGAGAAAGTCATCCTTAAGGCCCACACATCCAAGACTCACTTCACAAGATCTATGAGAACGGCAGCAGTCAAGTATCGAGAGTTTGCAACAGACCCAGCCACCTGCCAGTATCCTGACCACCCCGAAGCCCCGTCTAGCACAGCCACCAGCAGTAGAGACTTTCTGAAGTGGTGGAGGTGGGAAAGCATTAGAGCCGCCTGTCAGCCGAGATGTGGAGGGTGTCACTGCGGGAACTGCCAGCCGGGGGGTAAAGAAATGACGCTTGCAGAAGAAAGGGAGATGGAGATAGTGAGAAATGGCCTGACATATACAACTGGAGATGATCACAGCACTGAACCACACTGGCACGCCAAATATCCGTGGGCAGAAGATCCAGCAACCCTGCCAAACAACAAGAGAGCAGTAGAAAGTCGAAAGAACCTGAGTGGAAGACGGCCTACACTGCACAAGTCCATGATATGGTGAACCACAGAGCTGCAATAAAGCTGTCCAAAAATGTCCTGCAGAGTTGGACCGGGCCAGTGTGGTACATAAGCCATCTCATTGCGCCAAATCCACACTCAGTCTCCACCCCAGTCAGACTAATGTGGAACAGCAGCCAAAAGTACAGAGGTCTCAGTCTGAACGACATCCTCATCAAAGGTCCTGACGTCCTGAACCCGATCAGAGCGGTCCTGCTTAGATTCCGAACTGGCGTCTACGCAGCCCTTGGTGACATCCGCAAGATGTATAACTCCGTCTGGCTGGAAGATCAAGAGGTCTACCTGCACAGATTCCTGTGGCGTGATAGTGAAGATACTGAAATAGAAGATTATGCCATCACAAGAGTCAACATCGGAGACAAACCTGCCGGTTGCATAGCCCAAGTCGCCATGCGAGAGACTGCAAACTTTCCTTCGTTCAGTCACTTCAAAGAAGAGAGACGCGTGCTGGAAGAAGACGCCTACGTCGACGACATTCTGACTTCGCACAATGACCTTGACCATCTAAAATGCCTCACAGCCAACATCGAGCACATCCTGAGAGCTGGAGGATTCTACATGAAGCCCTGGGTCTACTCCAATCAAAGTGGGAGGAAAGCACCCAAGACTGAGATACCCAGAACAAAGCCAAAGACTATGATCCTGCCAAACCAGCTGACGGAAGACGACAATAAAGCTCTTGGCCTTGGTTATACCATTGACGATGACACGCTTCATGTCATGGTTGCAGTGAACTTTTCAAAGAAAAAGAGAAAGATGCGCCTTGGTCAAGACCTGTTCAGAGAAGAAGTCAGAAGTCAAACTCCTGATCCACTCACTAGAAGAGAGCTAGTAAGCCAAGTCTCTGGCCTGTACGACCCACTCGGCCTTGTAACTCCTGTCAAGCAAAAAGGTGCCATTCTGATTAGGAGAGCTTTCCAAGAAGCCAAAGTAAAGTACTGCTCAGAAGACACGTGGGACGCTGCCTTGTCTGAAGGTCTCCGAGAAGACGCCATAAAGCTATTAGAAGAATATGCTGACCTGAGCCAACTTCGCTTCGCCAGATCCCTGACTCCGCCAGATCTCTGCGCAAGGCCCAGTGCCATCACGTTCTCTGATGGCAGCGAACACGCATACGGCGCGGTGATGTATCTTCGCTGGAGCTGCAGTCATGGTGTCGTCGTGAGACTGGTCGAATCCAAAGCCAAGCTGACCCCTCTCGACCACAGAGGCGATCCTGTGAAAGCTGAAATGTGCGGAGCCATATTTGCAGCCCGCCTTAAGACCTACTTCCAGAGACACTGCCGACTCCAGGTCGAGAAATGGTACCATCTTGTCGACAGTCAGACCGTCCTGGGCGCAATACAGCGTGAGAGTTATGGCTACCAGACCTTCTTCGCAAACCATGTTGGTGAGATCAAAGGCAGCACTGACGTCCAGGACTGGTGGTGGATTCCAGGGCTAGCAAACATCGCAGACATTATCACCAGAGGGGCCAACCCAGATGCTCTAACTGAGGACTCCGAGTGGCAGTCGGGTCCAAAGTTCCTCCAACTTCCTGACGATGAGTGGCCGAAGAAATCCGTGAGAGACGTCGCAGCCCAAGCTCGTGACAAAGTCACAAAGATCCAGAAAAAGACATTTGTAGCAGTACTTACTAGAAGCCACCTGAAAAAAACACACGATCCAGCACATGATCCAGCGCACGATCCAGCTCAGGTGGAGTCCAGAAGACCACCAGCAGGAGCAGCGGTTCGACAGCTAGTCGATGAAAAGCGCTTCAGCAACCTGAGAAGGCTGGTCGGGACCATGGCATGGATTTGGAGA
Organism: Gila orcuttii; assembly: GCA_026230005.1. Lineage (NCBI taxonomy): Eukaryota > Metazoa > Chordata > Actinopteri > Cypriniformes > Leuciscidae > Gila > Gila orcuttii. The sequence continues at coordinate 65,274,345 of JAPDVR010000002.1, read as the reverse complement.
GCAGCTAAAAGGTTCCTGAGTGTTAAGATCAGAAACCAAGAAACGTGGGAGGCAGTGCCATCTTCAGGTGTCTTTACAGTCAGAGAAAGATGAGACGTGTTCCAAGACCTTTGCTTAGCAGCACAAGAGAGCGTCAACTTCCCAAGCACCACAATAGACAGACTAGTCGTCTACAGGGACCAAACAAGTGGACTTCTAGTTTGTGGTGGCAGAGTCCAGACCTTCAGAGAAGACCGCAAAGCTGTTCCTCTTCTACCATCCCAAGCCTGGTTATCCACCCTGCTAACCAGAGAAGCACACAGCGAGGGACATGACGGAGTGGCGGGAACCCTGCTGCGGATGAGGAAAAAGGCGTGGGTCATAAGAGGAAGAATTATTGCCAGAAGAGTCGTTGACAAGTGTATCGTCTGCAGGAAAGCAAAAGCAAGAACTTGCCAGCAAATAATGTGAAACTTACCTGAAGAGAGGTCAAGTCCTGCTGCACCATTCGAGTTCACGTCCGTTGACCTGTTTGGACCTTACCATGTGAAGGATGATGTCAAGAAGAGAGTAACCATGAAAGTATGGGGCGTCGTATTTTGCTGTATGTCCAGCCGAGCCATTCATGTCGAGTTAGCAAACACATTATCAACAGAGAGCTTTCTGCTTACCTACCAGAGGTTCGCCGCCGTCCGAGGCCATCCCCGAAAAATCTGGTCTGATCCTGGTACAAACTTCGTCGGACCAAAGCCTGTCCTAAAAGAGATGTATACCTACCTGAATCAGCAAAACAAAGAGTCGCTTGAAGAGTATGCTGCCAGAAATGAGACCACCTGGACGTGGAAAGTCCTTCCGGCCGATTCACCTCACAGAAACGGGGCCGCCGAAGCCTCTGTAAGAGTCATTAAGAGATCCCTCCAAAATCTTGGAAATGTGGAAGGCCTTACCTTTAGTGAGTTCCTGACTGTGCTCCAGCTAGCTGGCAATCTTGCCAATGAGAGACCCATCGATGCCAAAGTTCAGAGCCGAGAAGAACGCATCCAGTACATCACGCCGAACAACCTGCTGCTTGGTCGAGCCACACAAAGTGGAGACTTCAAAACTGTCGACTATACTATTTATCCATTCGAAAGACTCAAAAAAGTACAAACTATAGTCAACAACTTCTGGAAGTCCTGGAGCCAACTCGCTGGTCCAAACCTGTTCATTCGCAGTAAGTGGCATACTGCTGAAAGGAATGTTGCCGTTGGAGACATAGTTTGGCTCTGCAAAAAAAAAAAAAAACGCACTGAGAGGGCAGTTCTGGCTTGCAAAAGTCATCAGTGTGAATCCTGATTCCAGGGGTGTCTCTCTAAGCTCCAGCATTTCGGTGAGAAATCAAAAACCTAGTGCCAGAGATCCTGAATCAAGTACCATTCTGCATTGGGACGTCCGGCGCCTTGTGGTCCTCGTACCCGTGGAAAATCAAGTTGGAGACCAGCCACTTGAGAGTGCGATCTTTCCGGGCATCGCCACGTAAAGATCGAGTGGGAGGTGTCGCGCTATCCCAGTGGAGGTGTGGCTGTCTTTCGTGTACCCATTGTTTCCTTCTGTGTGCCGCCTCCCTTGTGCGCCGCGCATGCACGTGACCGCGGATAATCCAGCGCACGCTTTACACGGCAACCCACACGTGACTCTGCGCGCTCTGGTGCATGCTCGACCAGGTGATTGAAATTGAGGTAATTAGAAGCTTGCGCCCAGTTCAATCAGTTAACTTTAAATATGCGCATCAGTCATTTGACAGGTATGCGACAAACTATGAGGACGGCAGAAATGCACACAAATTCACTGTGAGGAACTGAGACTTTTGATCATGACGGGCTATCGGTAAGCTCACATGGACTAGTTTTACAAAGACTCTTGCTTCACACAAACTCTCTCGTGTTGAATCCTTTTGTCTGTTTGATATTCGATGTGCTAAATGTGTGTTAATGTTGCAGATAATAGTGTTAATGTTGTAGGTAAAAGTTTTAAAGTAATTGTTTCATGACTTAAAGAGATATTAAACCAAGTCTAAATGCTTAAGTTGATGATTAAAAAGAAATAGAAATTAATCTAGAGAGAAAGGCTAATACAGGTCCTTCTCAAAAAATTAGCATATTGTGATAAAGTTAATTATTTTCCATAATGTAATGATAAAAATTAAACTTTCATATATTTTAGATTCATTGCACACCTACTGAAATATTTCAGGTCTTTTATTGTTTTAATACTGATGATTTTGGCATACAGCTCATGAAAACCCAAAATTCCTGTCTCAAAAAATTTGCATATCATGAAAAGGTTCTCTAAACGAGCTATTAACCTAATCATCTGAATCAACTAAGCAACTCTAAACACCTGCAAAAGATTCCTGAGGCTTTTAAAAACTCCCAGCCTGTTTCATTACTCAAAACCGCAATCATGTGTAAGACTGCCGACCTGACTGCTGTCCAGAAGGCCATCATTGACACCCTCAAGCAAGAGGGTAAGACACAGAAAGAAATTTCTGAACAAATAGGCTGTTCCCAGAGTGCTGTATCAAGGCACCTCAGTGGGAAGTCTGTGGGAAGGAAAAAGTGTGGCAAAAAACGCTGCACAACGAGAAGAGGTGACCGGACCCTGAGGAAGATTGTGGAGAAGGACCGATTCCAGACCTTGGGGGACCTGCGGAAGCAGTGGACTGAGTCTGGAGTAGAAACATCCAGAGTCACCGTGCACAGCCGTGTGCAGGAAATGGGCTACAGGTGCCGCATTCCCCAGGTCAAACCACTTTTGAACCAGAAACAGCGGCAGAAGCACCTGACCTGGGCTACAGATAAGCAGCACTGGAGTATCCACAGTCAGTGATGGTCTGGGGTGCCATGTCAGCTGCGGGTGTTGGTCCACTGTGTTTTATCAAGGGCAGGGTCAATGCAGCTAGCTATCAGGAGATTTTGGAGCACTTCATGCTTCCATCTGCTGAAAAGCTTTATGGAGATGAAGATTTCATTTTTCAGCACGACCTGGCACCTGCTCACACTGCCAAAACCACTGGTAAATGGTTTACTGACCATGGTATTACTGTGCTCAATTGGCCTGCCAACTCTCCTGACCTGAACCCCATAGAGAATCTGTGGGATATTGTGAAGAGAAAGTTGAGAGACGCAATACCCAACACTCTGGATGAGCTTAAGGCCGCTATCGAAGCATCCTGGGCCTCCATAACACCTCAGCAGTGCCACAGGCTGATTGCCTCCATGCCACGCCGCAATTTCTTTCTGTGTCTTACCCTCTTGCTTGAGGGTGTCAATGATGGCCTTCTGGACAGCAGTCAGGTCGGCAGTCTTACCCATGATTGCGGTTTTGAGTAATGAAACAGGCTGGGAGTTTTTAAAAGCCTCAGGAATCTTTTGCAGGTGTTTAGAGTTAATTAGTTGATTCAGATGATTAGGTTAATAGCTCGTTTAGAGAACCTTTTCATGATATGCAAATTTTTTGAGACAGGAATTTTGGGTTTTCATGAGCTGTATGCCAAAATCATCAGTATTAAAACAATAAATGACCTGAAATATTTCAGTTGGTGTGCAATGAATCTAAAATATATGAAAGTTTAATTTTTATCATTACATTATGGAAAATAATGAACTTCATCACAATATGCAAATTTTTTGAGAAGGACCTGTATAGTGGAAAAGTCATTTTTGCGTATGAATGGTAGATTAATATCTAAGAAGGTGACAGTAATCAAATAGAAAATGCTTTATATATGGTTCCTGTAGAATGCATTTAATCTTTCCTGTATTGAGAATTATCAAATATTCAAAATGATTTTTGTATTGTATTTAAAGGTTTTTCACCTACTGTTACTACTGCTATTACATCTGATTCTGTGCCTGTTCAACTGAGAAGAATAAATCTTGTTTGAGTGAAGTCCGAAGTCTGGTCCTTTTCAAGTGTGGACACCTCACAGTTAGACAACACTTGACAGTGAAAAACCGCTCTTGGATAAGTGAAGACTCCACAAAAACCCCCCACAAGGAGGGGAAGATTCCACCTGGGGGCCTGGAGGAAACCAACAGCCTGCTGTCCACCTGTCCATCCAACAAAGTAACATGGCTGAGTCCAAGTCACTCGAAGAGCTGAAAATGGAGCGAAAAACAGTAAAGAGACTTTTTTCCCAACTTACCAACCATATAATGAGAACCCACATGGAGATGTCTGTAGAGGAGCTGCAAGGTAACTTCAAAAGACTCACAGCAGAGGGCTCCAAAGTGATGGATGCAAATGAGGAGATTGAGGCTGCTTACATTGCGCAGTGCGAGGAGACTGATGCAGAGGGCGCACCTGAGTTAAGTGATCAGCAAAGAGCCGACCTCGAGAAGACGGAGAAAGAGTGTGAGCAGAAGTTAAAAGAGGTAAAGCACCTAATCCAAGAGACACTATGGGCCTCATTTGGTGAGAGGGAATTGACCCTCTCCCTAGAAGCTGCAGAGGCAGAGTGCGAGACTGTCTCTTTCACTCTGCCTAACACACCCCTGGAAGCATATGACTTTATGCTCAACCATTTAGAGAGGCTGGTGCATAAAGCCAAAGAAGCGCACCAGACCTGGAGCCGTTGGGCCCCACTAGCCGAGAAGCAAGACTTCAATCATCGCCTAACGAAGCTCGAACTGTTACTACTGCTATTACATCTGATTCTATGCCTGTTCAACTGAGAAGAATAAATCTTGTTTGAGTGAAGTCCGAAGTCTGGTCCTTTTCAAGTGTGGACACCTCACAGTTAGACAACACTTGACATTGGGAGCTAACTTGTTAGAAACGGAATGGAGCGGAATATTTCTGGTAGAAAGCCACACCTCTTGACCCAAGACGTATACGGGAGACCTTGACCGGTGGCGATCGGCCCTAGCCTTCATGCGCCCCCCCACTTGGAGTAGAGTCTCACAGGCTCTAGTCCAAGTGCGGCGGCACCTCTGGACGAAAGCGTGAGCGGAGGGGACCGCGACTTCGGATGGTAACCTAAACTACACTTAAACGGAGAGAGGCCCGTAGATGACGCTGGTAACGAGTTATGGGCGTACTCCACCATAGAAAGTTGTTGACTCCAGGACGAAGGATTCTTGCCTACCAAACATCGCAACATTCTCTCAAGATCTTGGTTGGCCCACTCAGACTGACCATTGCTCTGGGGATGATAACCCGAAGACAGACTGACCGTGGCCCCCAATAACTTACAGAACTCCTGCCAAAATTTGGACACAAATTGGGAACCCCTGTCAGAGACCACGTCCGTCGGGAGGCCATGTAACCGAAAGACGTGATCAATGACCGTGACCGCTGTCTCCTTGGCTGAGGGTAATTTGGGCAAGGGAATGAAATGTGCCGCCTTCGAGAACCGGTCCACTACGGTTAAAACAACCGTCATGCCATTGGAGGGCGGGAGGGCAGTGACAAAATCTAGCGCGATGTGGGACCAGGGTCTCGAAGGGACAGACAACGGTCAAAGTAACCCATCCGGAGGTCGGTTAGATGTCTTCCCAGTGGCACAGGCTGAGCAGGCCAAAACAAAATCGTGAATATCGCGAGCCATTAACGGCCACCAGAATCGTTGCTTAACTAAATAGCTGGTGCGAGTCACTCCTGGATGACAAGCCACGTTGGAGCAATGACCCCATCGAATAACGTCAGACCGTAACCCCTCCGGAACAAACAACCGATTCGGTGGGCAACCGGGCGGAGGCGTTACCCCTTCTAAGGCCATCTTGACCTTCGACTCGACCTCCCATACGAGTGTGGAGATAACTATTTTCTCAGGTAAAATACACTCGGGAGTCACCGGGCGTTCGGATGGATCAAAAATATGAGATAAAGAGTAAGGTTTGATGTTTTTGGAACCCGGGCGGTACGAGAGAACAAAGTCAAAACGTCCGAAAAAAAAAGTGCCCACCGAGCCTGCCTGGAGTTGAGTCTTTTAGCAGATCTAATATATTCAAGGTTCTTGTGATCGGTCCAAACGATAAAGGGTACCCCTGAACCCTCTAACCAATGGCGCCACTCCTCCAACGCTAACTTGACCGCCAACAACTCTCTGTTACCAATGTCATAGTTACGTTCGGTAGACGATAATCGATGAGAAAAAAACGCGCAGGGATGCATCTTGTCGTCTGAGGAAGTGCGTTGTGAAAGCACTGCTCCTACTCCCACCTCTGACGCGTCGACCTCCACCACGAACTGACGTGTGGGATCAGGGGTGACAAGAATGGGAGCCAAAACGAAGCGACTATTGAGTTTGGTGAACACTGCCTCGGTAGTGTTCGACCACCTGAACGTCGTTCGGGGGGAGGTCAAGGCAGTCAGAGGTGCGACTAGTAGGCTGAAATTACGAATGAAACGCCAGGTAAAAATTGGCGAACCCCGAGAAACCGCTGTAGGGCCTTACGGGAATCTGGACTTGGCAAATCTACCACAGCCTTAACCTTGTCAGGATCCATGCACACTCCCTCAGAGGAGATGATGTACCCTAGGAAGGGAACAGACTGTGCATGAAACGCGCATTTCTCCGCCTTGACAAAAAGCCCATTCTCTAGCAGTCTCTGGAGCACGGGTCTGACGTGTTGAACGTGTTCCTGGAGAGACGAAGAAAAAATCAATATGTCATCCAGGTAAACATATATGAACTGATCAACCATCTCTCTCAACTCTTTCCAGTGCCTGGAAAACCGCTGGGGAGTTGGAAAGCCCGAAAGGCATAACCAAGTATTCAAAGTGCCCCCTAGGGGTATTAAAAGTGGTTTTCCATTCATCCCCCTTCCTGATGCGAACCAAATGATATGCATTACGTAAGTCCAGTTTCGTGAAAATGGATGCTCCCTGCAACCTCTCGAAAGCTGAAGACATCAACGGCAAAGGATAAGAATTCTTTATCGTGATGTTGTTCAGCTCTCGGTAATCAATGCAAGGTCATAGAGAACCATCCTTCTTCCCAACGAAAAAGAACCCCGCCCCCGCAGGAGAAGAAGAAGGCTGGATGAACCCAGAGGCCAGAGAATCAGAAATATATTTCTCCATGGCCTCCCTCTCGGGAACAGAAAGAGAGTACAGTTTGCCCTTGGGCGGAGATTTACCTGGCAGTAGATCTATCGCACAGTCATAGGAACGATGCGGAGTGAGAGAAGCAGCACGAGACTTACTGAACACCTCTTTCAGGTCGAGGTACTCCGCGGGCACGTTAGACAAATCCGCTGCCTCACTCTGAAACACAGAACCAGACACAGAGGGACAGGCAGACACTAAACAGGATTCATGACAGTGGTTACTCCATGTGGAAAGAGTGTTAGTGCGCCAGTCGACACGGGGGTTGTGTCTGGAAAGCCACGGGTGTCCCAAAACCACTGGTGCAAGTGGTGAGTCCATGAGTAAAAATGAGATGAGTTCAGTGTGATTGCCAGAAGTAATGAGGGTGATGTGTCCAGTAGCATGTGTAATCCGGGGGAGTTCTTGACCATTAAGTGTGTTGACGGTAATCTGGTGCGAGAGAGGAGTGACGGGAATCTGAAGTTTGAGTGCAAGTTTGAAGTCCATGAAATTACCCTCCGCTCCCGAATCCAGTAGTGCGTTGGTGCAGTGCGTCGACTGTCGCCATCTCAGTCTTACCGGGAGGAGGGTCGATGATGGTGATGAGGTCTTCTCGGCGGAGATCCCACCCGATAGTAGCCTCATACTTACTACCGGGCTTGCTCTTTTACCGGGCAGGAGTGGATGAAGTGGCCCGCCCAGCCACAGTATAGACGGAGTCCTTGGGATCTCCGCCTTTCCCTCTCCTCCCGGGAAAGCCGAGCTCTCCCCACCTGCATGGGCTCGTGGTTGAATGCGGGGCTGACCGCGCTCGCACCACCGGGCTGGTGGTCCTCCGTGCTGAACTGTGGACGGCTGGGGCGCGTCAATCTGGTCACACGATTCGGTCGAGCGTCTACTCTCAGTGCAAGTTCCACCAGTCCGTTCAGCGTCTCTGGTAAGTCCATCGCGTAAATCTCCCTTTGAACGCGGTCAGCCAGCCCATGCAGGAACATATCCCACTGCGCCTCCTCGTTCCAACGGCACTCTGTGGCCAGGGTGCGGAACCGAATGGAAAAGTCCGCCACCGAGCCTTCTCCCTGTCGCAGTTCGACGAGTAACCTGGCCGCCTCCTTACCCGCCACTGCACGATCGAACACTCTCTTCATCTCCTCGGAGAGTGCCTGGAACGAGGTGCAGCAGTTGTCTCCGTTCTCCCACACCGCCGTTCCCCAAAGCGCTGCTCTTCCTGACAGCAGGGTTAATACAAACACCACTTTAGCCTGTTCGCTCTGGAAAGTGCGTGGCTGTAGGGCAAAATGCATGGAACACCTCGTGAGGAACGCTCTGCAAAATTCAGGTTCACCGGAATAACCCTCTGGTGTAGGTAGGCGTGGCTCTGGTCTCTCCGCTGCTGCCGGCGCCGGTGGTGGGGGAACGGGCGGTGTGGGGGGCGCAGTGGGAGTCCGTAGAAGTTGTACCTGTTGGGTGAACTCGGACACCTGCTTCACGAGTGCTTGCACCGCACGACCTGTGCCCGCGATGCTTTCCTCTTGTTGGTCCATACGGGAGATGCTGTGAGAAATGAAGTCGTTGAACTGGGATGTGCTTGCTGCATCCATGGTTGTGGTCAGATCGTTCTGTGAGGGAAAAAACAGGAGGATGCAAGATGCAAGTAAAATCCAGTTTATTAAAGAGAAGTCAGATGTAAGACACAGGTCGGGGCAAACACTCAGGTGGTAAGTGAAGCAGGGATGAGATGGCGATCCGGTGGTGGTGCTGTGATGAGCGTGCTCGAGTGAACCCAGGAACCGTGGAACATCCAGACGACACGAGGAACTGACGAAAATCCAGAAGACGAACTGAACAGCCGAGGCACGAGAACAGGACACACACCGAAGAACAAACACAACGATCTGACAACAAGAGGGAGAAAATGCTGGGCATAAAAAAGGAACTGGAATTGATGACAGCTGGTGACACTAATCAACACAACGAGTAACCACACCCACACAATTACACTCACGCAGACACTTCAGCATGAGACAGCCGATTAGTGAACCGTGACAGAAACACAAATACAATTCCAATATTAACAAATAAAGCATTAGCCAAATGTTGCCTTAAAAGTTAAACTATCTATCTATCCATCCATCCATCCATCCATCTTTCTATCTATTGTATCTATCTTTCTATCTATTGTGTCTATCTGGCTGCAAATATATACATAAATAAATAATATTTTACATTCTTAACATTTCAGGAAATTCAACATGTTATTCAAACTGTGCAATGTTGAATGTTTATCAATTTACCAAGAAAAGGTGTTAACACCAATTCTCGCCCAGGTCAACTGGAAGCTGCTAGGGACTGGAAGATGCTGGCTGATCTTGATCAACGGCTTATTTTTCCACCTGAGATTGCCACCACTAACCTACGACCAGATATTGTTTTGTGGTCTGGATCAGCACGCATTGTTCAACTGATAGAGTTAACAGTGCAATGGGAGGATGCGGTAGATGAGGCATATGAGAGGAAGAAACTGCGGTATGCTCATCTGGCCACTGAAGCAGAACAGTGAGGATGGAGAGTCCAGGTTTATCCAGTGGAAGTGGGTTGTCGAGGTTTTGTGGCACACTCTACAACCCGGTTCCTCAGAGATGTCGGATTCAGTGGCCAAGAGTTGCGTCGCACAGTAAATAACTTATCTGAAGCAGCAGAAAGGAGCAGCAACTGGCTGTGGTTGAGACGGAAAGATTCTAGCTGGCTGTGTACAGGCCGCCATGCTACGGTTTCGTAGAATTCTTGAAAAACTTGAAGAGTCTGTTGGTTTATTTGTATAGGTTGTATAGTATTTACAGTCATTACGTTCCTGTGTATATTGCGTGAATGACGGGTGGTTGGGCAGATATTGTGTTTTTGCGGTAGGTGGTATGCCATACGGAGCCGTTGCCACTGAAGCTGCATATTAACGCACCAGTGGGGCTCGACAGCCTTGGTCAAACGGGTTGCCGCGTATGGTTGGGTTGCGGAGAGATTGTGAGATTGTGGTTAGGTCTCAGCAGCAGGAGGGATGTAGAGGTCAGTAAGCTGGGCTGAGTTGAGTGGGGGACGGAGGGGGGTGACTCTGGGACGCCAGAGTCACTGTCGAGCCCTCTTGAGGTGTCGTGGGCTAGTCGACGAAACACTGAGGACGGAAGGTGCCCACTTGAAGACCCTAGAGATGTCCCCTACTCGGCTCAATCCAGACGGTTGTCGTGCTGGTCCACTAGGGAGACCACACTGTAATTGCAGCCGTCGTGTGTGCTGACGCGCAAAGTACACTGCAGCCGTTAACGTCGGACAGAAGGGGAGTCACACCACCATATGGAAAGAAGCGTAAATGGATGGAGAAGCATAGTTTACTGTAAAGCTACGTCTTAGTGTTGCTTATCTTGGCGAAAGCCGAGTACAAATCAGCATGAAGTTTTTAACATCTACTCTCGTGTAATGAAAACATAATTTTTATTTATTTAATTATATTCAAGTAATAAGAACAAATATAACATTCAGAAAAAAAATTTTCCCAAAAAGTTAAAAACTGTTTTGCTGTTATGTATTTATTTATAATGATTTTCTTTATAAATAAATATATTTACGTTCAATATTATTAAATTCTTCATTCAGAGCCATATAATAATTTAAATTATGATAGTGTACATTTCTGGAATTGTTATTCAAACTGAGCAATCTCAAATAAACAGAAAAAAAAACCCTGAATTAAATCCCAATAATAAGAACAAATAAACAATTATAAAAATGTTGCTCTCAGTTACACGTTTTTCTTGTAAGTCATTTATATACAATATATATATTTTTTTATTTTTTTTGTGAATGTTGGGCTTGAAATGAGCTGGAAGATGAGGTCACATCTTTCGCCCCAGTATTTTATTCGTGTGGTTCTTCAGCATTGGCACAAATTCTCGCTGAGATGAGCTGATTGTAGCACACACGAGGTCACGACGGATCACACAAGAACTGGAATTACATTACTGCTTTTTTTCAAGGCCAAGACGCTCCTCCTTGATTCATCCATCTTGGTTTGATGCTGTAGGGCAATTGCACGAGTCAATACTGCTAAGTTTGCAGAGCTGCTACGTTGGAACGGTCACTAAAGAAGATATCCAGCTTTGACTGCGATGTAGCCTCAGGCCGCAAACAATGCAATAAAACGTGCTGTCAGGGGAGGAAGAATATACGCAGTACTGGGTTGACATAACACTTAAAAGATTACTTGCCCTATGGGCATCAGGAACCGGAAACAAACGTACGCCGATTCAGAGGTCAAGAAGTCTTTATTGATATTTTGGGGGGCAGTGTGCACTTTCAAGCCATACAAATTCACAAGCTATAATGCAGTAATATATTGATGGCTAACTAAAAACCTACATTTCAATTAATCTAAATGGAAGAATGTCCCAGAAGAATTTGAAATCTTTGCTCATGGATCCAATTTTTGAGCCAATCATTTGAAGCGTTTCACTCAATATGTCATGTGACTAATCAATCTAGAGCCGCAGGAAAATGTTGTCATGACTGATGACCACATCATCTTTTGAATAGAAATATATTTTGCATTTGCAAGAGATTAAATGTTATTTGCCAAAAAAAAAAAAAAAAAAAAAAAACATCTATAAGATAAGATAAAAACCATTTAAAATAAAATGCAAACATTTGTAAATTTAAGATAAAATAAAACATAAATAAAATAAAACCATCTGTTGAATAAGATACGATATGATTAAATAAAAAATACATCTGTAAAATTAAATTAAATAAAACCATCTGTGAAATAATAAAAAAACATATGTAAAATAAAATAAACAAAGTTAAATAACATAAATCTTTAAATACCAATCAATGAAGAAAATTTGTATTTTTAGAAACAGATATTAACACCTTGTCATAGCTTGATATACTATATGAACATAGCAATATAAGTATTATGTTATGTATAGTACTATACAAAAATACTACACAATAAAATACAACAATAATTATTAAGAGCATTTAAAAAAAAACTATAAAATTAACATTTCCTTTTTTTCAGCAGTTGCTTTATATATCACTTGTTTTCGAACCACTTGTTTGTTAGCATTATAGCTTTTGCATGTTCTTTGCAGTTTGATAATAGAGTGTAAACTTCACTGTCAGCTGCCTATATCTCAAATTTTGCTGTAGACATATTCTATAGTGATTTTGCTAGATGGAAAGAAAGTATTAATAATAAAATAACATTCAGTTGCAGCTGTGAACAGGTCCATAGTTGCAAAACAGCTTGAGTATTGTATTGTCACCAACATAACAGTCAAGAGTCAGTCAAAAAGATTCACAAACTCATAAGTCTAGTCAGAGTTTTATCTCACCCAAACACTGAATTATGGAAAATGCAAAGCCCCATGAAATCTCTTGATGAGCACACTTTTCTTTCCACGCTATGATGTTTACAACACAGCCATGAACCATGATTTGCAACTTGCTGCTGCTATTTGTCAGCAGGTTGTATTAGGAGGGGGGGCATTCATATTCTAGAGAGCAAACATTTGTATACGCCCCTGCATGTAAAATGACTCCATTTTTTTTCCCTAGAAGAAAAAGACTGAATATTGTGCAAAATACATTTTAAATGCAACCACACTATGATATATAGTAGATGACATAAAAAGAAAACGGACTAAAAGCTACAAAAGCTCTCATTTCATGGGGTCTTCAAAAGGAAGCCTAAGAATCAGACTTCAAATGACAAGCATCTATTAAGTTGTTTCAGTAGTATAGTACATATAAAATCAATCTCCTTTCACATGCTGACATTCAATTTCTCCACTCTAGAGAAGCAAAGCAAGAAGCCTTGTTATGTTTTACATAGTGAAGTGAATCATTCAAGTGCTCTATACACGGCCAGGCACTTTTCATCTTTTATTTAAGCCTGATTTTGTCAATGTGAAACGTCTCGGTTACATATGGTAACCCTTGTTCCCTGAATGAGGGAACAGATACGTACGTCGTGACCGGCGAATAGGAATCTTGCTAGAGAGGCCAATCTACTTCGAGTGAAACTAAACAAGACAATGCACATTGCCGTGCAATCATTTGCATCAGCTGTTCAGCCATGCAGCGCGGGTATACAATGAGCAGCAGGTGCGATTGCACTTCAGTTTTTTGCTGAGGAGCCAAGCCTGAAAAGCTGGCCGGCCTGGCGGGCAGCAGCAGATGTGGCGAAGGGACGTACATCTTCGTTCCCTCCTTCAGGGAACGAGGGTTACCATATGTAACCAAGACGTTCCCTATCAGTCGGTCACTCTTGACGTACATCTTGACAGACGAATAGGAATCCCTACCAAGGCACCACAGCTGCTGCACCCCATCCAGTGCCCTGTTCAAGCCTCTACTCCTTCTTGCCTGGAAGGAAGATAGGAGAGGGCTTACACAGAGTGTACCTCTCACTGTTGTTCTGTGATAACCCATACAGTGAGATATTGGATAACACTGGGAAGCGTACTCTTTCTGTTAGGAAGGAGAAACAACTTCTTCAAAGGAGTTATGTGGGAATTACATATGGACTAGCCCGAAGGTTGTACTGCATATGAAATACTGGGTGACTAAGCCCAAGGGAAAGACACAGGCTTCCATTAAGAGCAGCCGTGGAGAAAATGTACACATATGGGATCCCTGTAGGGTCACACAAATGGGACCCAGCCTAGACCCGGTTCTTAAGGATTCAGCGAATAAAGGCCTGGCGCCGGATGCTCCGCCATGTCCGGGCCGAGGGTGTTGGTGGACTCAACAGGTTTTTCACTCTGGAGTAATAAGGGTGCACAGTAGGGTGCAGCAAGCCGGCAGAGCCGGACCTCTCGGTGCTTCTACACGTTTAGGGTGAGAACACGGGAGGAGACCGGCTCAACACGTAGACTATAATATCTAGCGAATATCTTAGGTGTCGCCCAGCACACAGCTCTAAAGATATTTGTTAGCGAGGACCTCTCTGAGGTCCTGAGACTTGAGTTCTGTCCATGTACAGACGCAGAGCATGAACGAGACAGAGCAAAGCCAGGGCTGGGTCTGCTTCCTCCAGGGGCAGCACTTGCTGGTTTACTACCTGGTCCCTGAAGGGAGTGGTAGGAACCTTGGACACATAGACAGGCTGGGGTCTCAGTACAACGTGGTCGTCACCCGGCCCGAACACTAGGCACGATTCGTTGACCGAAAATGCCTGCAGGTCCCCTACCCTCTTGACAGAGGCCAATGCAACCAGCAGCAAAGTATTCATGGAGAGAAGCTTTAAGTCTGCTGATTGCAAGGGCTGAACCACGGGCTGAAGGTCTGTTGGCACACCGGTGTGATTGCCACCCGCTGAGTGCAGTGATGCCAGGCCGAGCAGGCTGAGCAGGGTTACCGCTGCTGCCGCTGTCATATGCCCCAGGAACCTCTGAAAGAATTTCAGTGGGACCGCCGTCCTGCCTTTGAACGCATTCAAGCAGTTCAGCACGGCTGAGCGCGTTTCTCTGTGAGGCGTGTTCTCTGTGCAACTGAATCCAACTCCATACCGAGAAAAGAGATCCTCTGCACAAGGGAGAGTTTGCTCTTTACCCAGTTGACCTGAAGACCCAACTGGTTGAGGTGCCTGAGCACAAGGTCCCTGTGTTCGCATAGCTGATCTTGAGAGTGTGCTAGTATGAGCCAGTTGTCAAGATAGTTGAGAATGCGGGGCGAACTGAATTGCATAGCGGAGCCTGATGGTCCGAATGAGCCAGCGAGATGGACTGAAGAGTGCTAACCAAGATCTCAGAGACTGTACAAACAGGACCAAAGGGACCGTAGGCATACCCAGAGCAGGGCAGCGAGTTGGAACACAGGGTAGTGGCTCGGAAGTCTCTCTCTGGGATGTGGCCGTAGTGGGATCTGAGTGTGGTGTGCAACACCCACCTGGTTCCACGGGGTAGGAGGTGCAGGAGGCGGCTTGGTTGTGTTCTCGAACCGCACACTGCTGCCCGCTGGTGATAGAAGAGGCGGATGAGAGTGGTGAGGATTCTCTCCCCCCACTGCTTTCAGGGCCCTCTTTGGACCCAGAGATGAAAGAAACTGCTCTTTTATTGAACATTTGGGTACCGCTGGTTTTGAGGCCAGCGGCAGAACACAAACAAAAGGAAACTGAAGATTTCCTGCGACTGGCTCCACGGCGCCGTTTAAGTGGAGGCTGCTGCTGCGGCACGGGAGCAGGGGCAGAGGAGGCCCCCGGTGATGAGCAGACTGAGGGATGGGGCAGGATGTGCTTGATGGCCTCTGTCTGCTTTTGTACAGCTGAGAACTGCTGGGCGAAGTTCTCATTGGCGTCGCCAAAGAGGCCGGTCTGGGACACGGGGGAGTTAACCCCCTGGGGTCGGCTATCACGCCGGCGCGATAGTCTCGCTTTTTTTCTTATCAGTGCAAAAGAGACTCAAAATACTTTGATCTTTGTAGTGTATCTGGACTGTGTCAGGAGGACTCATTCAATTATACATGTGAAAATGCTTTTAACCCCTTTGACTATTATCCATAACTCAGGCCTGGCACCACAGAGTCTGTGTTAAAAGTGTCCATTGACACGTTTACGGCATGAGAGTGTTTACATAAACATCAATAAACCAGAATGCGTGAGCTTCAAACAAATTCCTATCGCCCCCAACACCCCTTTCCAGCAAGAAAGAATTCCGAATGAAAACACACACACACACACATGGACCTTTTCATTAACATCCTCATATAAAGACATTACTAAGATATATTCAATATGTTTTTATGCCTGCCTGTGCGCCCACGTCATATTGGGATAACTATGATTTTATCATAACATTAAATGAACTATAAGTGCTTTGTAATTACGCATTAAGATGTATCTTTGTAATTCCTATCCTTTTACATGTCTTTCTTGGTATCATTGTAATCCTCTCGGTCTCACTGAGTTGGTCATGTACAGGAGATTACAGTAAAATGTATGATTCTCTGTGCACAGCTTTCTGGAGTCGGAATGACGAATTCTGACACCGTCATAAACTATGCAAATGAGCTGCTTCGACAAGACAAAGGAACAATTTTCCTGCTCACAGAACTCCAAGTCGATTGGTCAGTTCACCCCTGAAGGTGTGAACTCGGACCCTCGTTAAAACCATTGACCAGCAGTTTCATCACTCTCTTAAACTCTCTTCAGCTTCCTCCTCAGTTTGTGCTCTTCGTCTTCTGTTTTCTTTTGTTTGTTTCTTTTGTTAAGTTTTTGCTTTCCCTTTTCGGATTCTCCTTTGTTCATTTCCACCAACGAGTGAAATGAACTTAGCCTGAATTATCTGGCAAACTTTACCTTCAACGGACATTTACATTTTCTATGACAACGCGTGCTCCAAAGAACCAAGAGAACGCGCGCAGCTCCAAAGGACCGCCACACACACGCCTCCTTGACTCCACAACACAAAAGAGCTATATTTGCAGGTATTCGTTTATTGAGTTTTCAAAGCATTAAGATTTGTTTAGCCCCTTTTATAGGGCGATTTGATTCTTGTTGGCTCTCAGAGGTTAACTGTCCAGGTAATTTGCCATTCTGTGATCCTTCGTGATCTATCTCATTCTCTCCCTCTTTCTATCACTCTCTGATTCTCATTCCCTTTCATTGTTCGTTGTTTTATTTTGTGTGTATACATTCTTTTCCATGTAATCTTAGTCACCGACATACAAAGTGTTTATTATAGTGTTTATCCTTTATTAAATCCATGTATACTCATTTATTGACTCTGTCTCGTGCTCATATTACGAAGTCCCTGTAATGTTTGATCAAAGCTACACGCTTTACAATTGTTGATACTTTAAATAGTATTTTCTTTTATAGAACGAGAAAGCTGTTTTTCATGGCCGATCTACTGTGTAAGCTCTTTTAGGGACTGCTCTCACTGGTGCTGAAGCACGCAGGGGAACAGTCACCGCGAACACAGACAGGAATATGCACCTGTCTGTGCGCTGTTTCTCTCTTGCTGGTCTTACCAGCCGTGAAAACGGCTGTTGAGCGCTCTCACTGCGCACCTTACCAGCTGTGACAACATCTTTTTTGTCTTGCTCAAGTCAAAAAACAAAAAAAGAGAGAGAAGAGAAGACCACTCGCGCTGCTGTGCTGTCGCGCCCACACCAGGGTGGAGAGGTCTGAGAAAAGGCTGGTTTGAAGTTTTCACAATCTCCTGGGAGTTTGAGGAGAGCATCGCAGTGCTATCGCACCTGCTGCTCATTATATACCCACACTGCGAGGCTGAACAGCCGATGCAAATGATTGCACGCTAATGTGCATTGGCTTGTTTAGTTTCACTCAAAGTAGATTGGCCTCTCTAGCGAGATTCCTATTCGTTGGTCACGACGTACGCTGAGAGTGACCGATTTATAGGGAACAGTATACCTGAAAGTGCTGGGAAATGGCTAAAACACAGGACATTTATTTGTCCTAATGTCGATCCACTTCTCCCTCATTTTGTCATGGCAAAGCAGCTGTCAGATTGATGTCTACTTTCACCTACTTTGGCTCAAATGACTAGTCCACTTCTTGACATCTTCAAACCTTGATTGCATCTACTTAAAGGTCAATCAAATCCCAGTATTGCCTATCAATACACTAGTCAACTTGCTATCCCCAATGATGCTAATGGGCTCTAAGGCTTTGGCCTGCTGGCAGTCTGACCTCTTAATATGGATGAAAATGTGTTGCGGCAGAGAAAGTTCAGAAATTGCTGATTTATGGGTAAAGCCATAAATGAATAAACTAAATAAATTAAATAAGTCCACAAATATTGTACAAAGTTCAGCTAGAACCATTATCAATCATTTTTCCATGTTTCAAGTTGACTAGAATAGTTAGCATGCAAGGTAACACTTTATTTTGATAGTCTTATGGACATTCTACTAACTATTCGTAACTTTGCAACTATATGTCAACTAGCAGTCATTAGTAGACTTAACAACACTTTATTTTGATAGTCCCCTAACAGACATTCTACTGACTAGACCTTTAGCGCTAGAGAAACAAGTGCGCAGCCATCTTTAGAATTTTGTGTTTGAACTTCAGTTTTTGATTTAGCTCTGTATATTTATATGGCATCAATGTCGAAGAGTAAGTAGCTGGTTAAGTGGAATTTCTTATTGTAGAGTTAATGAAAGTTATCATGAGCATTGTAATGTTTGAAGCGGATGTCATTACAAATGTCAGTAGACCGGTAGATTTTTAAACGAGTGGTTAATTCATAAATCTGTAAGATCTTACCTTCATGTGGTGGACATAAAAACAGGAAGACAGAACACAACAAGTGCAGAGCTGAAAAGGTCTAAAAGTATCTTTCTAAATACAAGCCAAACCTTAATGCTAACAGTAAGCCTAACCTAACAGTCTATTCATGAGATAACAACTATAAACGAGTTGTAAATTAATTAGAGGTAGTTTACATGTAGTTGCAAAGTTACTTATAGTGCTAATCTAAATATGCTTAATAACGAGATAAAAAAAAAAGTGACTTGTTGCTAATGTAACGGATATAGGCCAGTAAGTGCTGTGCTAGCATCCTTATTAGTGTGCCTGCCTCCCACGGCAGAGACCTCAGTTTGAATCACGCTCAGAGCGGGTCAAGTAGGACCGGTTACATTTGGTGCTGTGACCCGGATGGGAGTGAGGTTTAGGGAGGGGAGGGGAGGGGGAGGGGGTTGAGTGTAACGGACATAGGCCAGTAAGAGCTGTGAGTGTAAACCTCACTCCCCTGATCTCAAGAGGCATGCTAGCAGCTGCAGTTTTTAGCGTCCTTGTTAGTGCGCCCACCTCCCACGCCGGAGTCCACGGTTTGACTGGGAGTAGGACCGGTTACACTTAAGTCAATTGTTTTCAACGTTGCATTGAATCCTATTGCATTGAGTGTAACTTTTAACCTGGTTAAATAAGCAACTACCAAGCTACCACCCTAGACACTAAAAAGTAGCAACCTGTAAGTATTACCTTAGAGAGCTATTTCTGATTGATTCAACCCATACAATTAATTTAGCTGATAGCAATGTCCTAGCAACACACTGGCATGAATAGGATCAACTCAAATGTTCTGAAAATGCAAAAATATACTCAAATCTACTAGTTTCATATTTTATATAACAAATGTAAGGTTTAACAAGCTTGATATAGTTTTGCTGTAGCTCTGTATCTCGATTCATTTCCTTGAAATTGTCGTCTCTCAGAAGCTGGTGTACACTTTCGTTTCAAATGCTCACAGACTGTACTTTTCAAAAGCTAAAGATTGGCCAATCTTGATAAAATCAGGACTGAGAATGTGACAGCTGCAGAAGAATTGATCCGGCAGCGCAGTCAGCTACTTAGCCGTGACTGCGTCAGCCGGCCGTTCCTGGCAGTAAATTAAGGGGTGGGAACTGTTTCCCTTCTTGTGAGAGATCTGCTAAACGCTCTCATGCGTGGCTCTGTGTTGGCTGATAGATTTAAAGGCATCCACAAAAGCATCAGAGTACCAACAAGATTTACGAAGGTAAAATATGAAAATTAGACAGAGAGAGAAAGAGAGAGAAAGATATCTCATAAAAGTCTTTTAGTCAGTGAAATTGGTGCAATAAAGGCATAGAAGAAGAAAGTCTATTATACACTTGAATATGAATACATGGAGAAATCATTTAAAGGTAATTTTGTACAGCAACACAACAGAGAAGAGGTCACAACTTGAGTGGTAATCATCCAGAAAACATTTACATTCATGCATATAAACTCTATTAAACACTTTGCGGATCATGATTTCTGAACATGATTTCAAAATGGATAGTGGATGTCGCGTTCAGCACCTCTTGTTCTTTTGTCCCTGCTTTGCTGTAGAGCCAAATGTCAGACTGATTTGTGCTCGCACAAGTCAATACGTCATTGCACCAAGTGAGGGGCCTCAATTGTATCGTTCATTAATAACACAATTAACCAGACTGGCTAGTATCGTGTTAATAGCTTTGTAAGGACTTGGCATTTGCCTTTTCATTACAACGCGTGACTGATTCAAATGTCGGGAGCAGAAATTTCCAGATTGATTTTCCAAGGATGTATGGTTTATGTTGACTGTTCCTTGCATGTTATTCCAAAGGGGGGAAAAAGCCTATAAAATGACAAACCAATCCCACTATTTTTCAACCATCTGTAAAACAAAGACATTTTTCACAAAGAAAGTAAACTATTAAATCAAGCCCCGCCCTACAGATTTTTTCTTATTCGACTAAAAATGCAAAAAAGTCTGCACTCTAAGAATATTTTATTGCTAACAGGAGATAAAGATCACAAACGTTTTGGCTCTTTGCCTTCGTCAGTGTCATATTTGTTTGATTTGACTCTGAAATCCTTTACATTACAGACGTAAATTACCCTTCACAAGGAGTTTGATTAGCATGCGATCTGACCAATCATAATACACCATCTGCTGAATCCGCTATTTTTGTCCGACAAATCAGTCAGGAGATTTGATTATCATCGGTGGAGTTGAACTTGAAAAACTGTGTGCACTAACGTCTTTCCACAGTTAAAACAATATTCCTTCTGTTGTTCATTCATGTTTATTTTATGCTATAAATTAACTAAAATGAAGAGATGAAAGGTTCACGAGCAGCTTTAACAGAGGCGCTACAGCGATCTGTCACGACACATTAAAGAGCCACAAAACGGTATTTATTGTATAAATTTCTCTTAAAAAGGACCAAATTTGAAAGTTGAGACTTTGATTCATACCAAAAGTACGTCTGTCCGTGCGTTGTCAGTGTCCTATTTGCTCCGCAATGTTTTTTTTCACTGTGTGAAAACATGGCGTGGCGTGAAAGGTGTGGTGAGTGGTGTGGCTTGTCGGACATAGCAACAGTAACTAAGGGGGGCGGGTCTTTGCGAACGGTCAATTGGTTATGAATGTTTTTTTGTGTTGACTTTCGGTTCTGGTGCATGCCATCCCAATAAAACTAAGTGTAAAAGGCCCATTAGATTTTAATGAGATAATTTACGTGACACATGTATACTTTTATTGTTACTTATAGCAAAATTAAGCTAAAGTTCTTAACTGTTGGTGTGATCCAAATTGGTCTGTTGTGATGACAGCAAACAATAAAAGTAAAATAAAATAAATAATACAATAAAAAAATTAATAATAATAATACTAAATGCAAATTGAATGAATGAATGAATGAATGCATGAATGAATGATCGATCGATCCGAAGTCCAAATAATAATTAGGTTGGAGAATATGCTACCCATATTTTTTTTCTTTTTTTTCTGTTGACTTCAAAAGCTCTGTGCAAATGTATCTGTCACATGGTAGAAATAAATCAAATTAAACAGAAGACAAAATGTACAGGTTGCATGGCATGTCATCATCCTTGAAAACCATAAAATTAATTAACTTCATGCCCAATGTAAAATCTGAGTCCTGAAGAAAAAAGCAGATGAGAACCACTGAGCTTGTGTGTAGGTGTCCCAATAAGGCTAAATCAAATATTCATACTGATAGTGTTTATCAAAAACTAGTACATAAAAAAAACAAGTTACTATTCAAATAGAGATTTTTGTCTTTTTCAGCATGTAAAATACCTTGCGATTGTTTATGAAGATGGACTTGTGAACATGCCTTGAGATATCACTGCACTTTTGCACCCTAGTAAGAGGTGGCATTTGAAGGCATTCGCAGATAGTTCTCAGTACAACTTGCCGGCAGGTTTGGAATCATTCTGATGATGCAACAAGCCTGGAAACAACATATTAATGCTTTTGTAATGAAATCGGTAGAATAATGACGAAATGTCAATGTTCAGGGTGCCTCATCTTTTCCATCCCTGTCTAATGACGTCGGTAGTCTTGTCACTATGCGACTGCTTTATGGATTTTGATTGACCTTTACGGTATTATAGTGGAGTATCTAGCACAATACATCATACTGAAGTCAACATTTCATTCACTCATACAGTATTATTTTCCTCCACAGAAGAACTGAGCACAGATATAGTAAGTAATTTTTTGCAGTTTCGGAACAACACTAAGCGTTTTTGCTCATGCAAATGATTCTAGGCTATTGTTTGTGGATGTCAGAGCATTGCAGTGCAGTTTCTAATGTATTTTGAGTGTTTTTTAGTGTGTTGCTATGCAGTTGCTAGACATTTTGGTCCAAGAACTTCAAATCTCTTACTTATTTTATCCCCCATCATTTGAAAATCAAGTTCAATCACAAAACAAATATTTTGTTTTTGTCAGTAGCACAATTTATTCACATTAAAGCTTTAACACTCCAGCAGGAAAATAAAACACAACTGAATGAAAATCACCAGAAATCAGATTTTATTTTTTTTTTTTTTTTTCATTTCTATGTTATTTATTTTGTCTGAGAAAATATCCTTACTCGAAGACACAGTTGTGAAAGCATGTCTCAAGTAAGTTATTTTCAGATCGATAAATGATTGGCTGTTGTTTCCACTCAAAGGTGTGTCCTGAAATTGCACACTTTTTCTCGCTGCCCTTACATTGTGTTCTATGATGTGGCTGGAGTGGCACATTTCTTCACAATGACATTACGTTTCTTCTGGCATGTTTTGTGGCACTTTCAAAGATACATTTCCAGCGAGTGATGCTAAAAGCGACTTTTATTCGAAACAGATGAACGCAAATCTGCCAACATTATGTCACGATGTGGTTGAGACAAGGAAGCAGGTTCCACTTGCAGCACACACCTTATTAAACAAACTCCAAACTTGACAAAGACTCAGGCTAGGAAAAGGACTCAGGGAAAGCACGACCAACATCAACAGTACAACACAATAACTCACAAAGACTGGACTGAAATACAGGGCTTAAATACAGGCAAATGATCTAAACAGGATAACAAGGGGGCGTGGTCAATGAGAAACACCTGGGGAGACGAATAGGCTTAACGGGGAACTACTAACATGAAACAACAGGGGAACACAGACAGACATTACAACACATTGGTTGTACTAGATATAGCAGTTTGGAAATAAAATCTCTGGTGAGTGGTGCTAAAAAGTTAATGCTCTATCCAATTTAAAAATACTGTACCACCCACACTAAACCTAAAGGCGGGCATAAACTGTGCGATTTTCGTCCGATTTTGAGCCGAATTCTGACTCGTGCGACTCTTTTTCGAGTCGGGACGATTTTCAGCTTTGTCGTGCGTCGTTTGTCTTGCAGTGTTCGTGCAGTGTACATGGAGAAAATGAGGATCCTCATTGAAAAAAGCTTCTATGTAATATTTTATTATCCTCACAGCATATTGCGGTGATGTGCTGTGAAATTATTGCGTGGCAAATTAATTATAATAGCAGATCAATTTAATAATAAAATTAGCCTTCCCTAATACAATAATACTAATAATAATTTAATACATAAATTGGAAGTGCTAAACCATCTTGATATTGATAACTGATGCTTGTTTTGACAATATCTCTGGATACATGATGTCGTCTACCAACCCAGCACGCGGGTTTATCCCACATATTTCACACGTATAGTGTAAGCAGTCACGTCGCAGCTCGACGTTCGGACCGTATAGTGTGAGCACATAAATCCTGAGCTTTGGCTTTACATTGCATGCGATTTATTCGTTCAGTGTAAGTAGGAACCTTGCTGAAATCACACTGACATCGCACAGTGTATGCCCGCCTTAACTGATAGTGTTAACAATTGCAGACAGGAGATTTTATCTCTTTTATTGTGATTTGTACCCAAGTGTTTCACATCACAATTGCAGCGCTGTACCATGTGAGTTATCAAGCAATTGTATTTAGTCAGCGGAGCTGGTTATGTGATGCAAACATCAAAATGTATTAGTTTACAAATCATGCACTATGGTAAAAGTGTTTTGAAGTCATAACATAGTATTGTGTAAGAAAGTGCATAGAAATAAGTATTTATTATTGGATAATCTGTCCCTGTAATTATAATTTGTGAGAAAAGGTACAAAAGTGGTTGGTGTTTTATTGCCACTAGTGTTCATTTCAACTGGATACTGCAGTGAATTTTATGCATATTTTTTAGCATGTTTTTCCAATGAGTCTATGCTGCAACATGACACAGACTGACAAGGAATCAAACATTTGCAGGCTGATGCATTTTAGTCATTTCGTAAAGACTGTCAAGGACTGTTAAATCTGCTCAAAAGAGCTTAATGTTTTTGTGATTTTTATATATAATTCAGTAGATCATTCTATAACTTTACATTTTGTGAAGTAAGCATGCTGTCATGATTTTAGAGTATTCTGAGTGGTTGCCAGGGTGCTATTTGGTTGCTAATATGTTCAACAATGTCTTTTTGGTTTACTAATTTGAGTCCACCTTCAAGTCTCTGTGATATTCTTGGCTATATGGCTGTTTCACTCATTTTGTCAACTCCAATCTGACAATAAAAGACAATAAAAGTATAAGAATGTACTGTTTCTCTCTCATTGGGCTCTCCAGGCTATATTGACAAATCCGATGTCACTACATTTTGAAGTGGGAATCAATTTCTACAAAATATAATAAGATTAGAAAACGAATTCCCTTTAGTGTGGCGGTTAAAACCCATTTCCTCATAAATGTAACATTGCAACCATTTTAGCTGTTCATACCTCATATAAAAGCTTCAAAAATGAACCTATCGGGCCTTTTTTTTCTGTCCAAGTCCCCTTGACAAAATAGGCAACCAGTCAGAAAGCAGAAATCCGACAGGTGCCCCTTGTCATCCTGTCTGGCAGTATCTTGTTCAGCGTACATGGAATGAACTCCAGAAGCTGTCACCTGCCCTTTAGCAGCACACACTTTTAAAGTAAAGTGTCAAAAACTCTAAAGCAAAGTGTGAAGCAACCGCATCAGGCTGGTAGACAGTCAATCTGGTAAAGCAGCAGTGGAGGTCAAACACTTAAAGCTCTCATGATGATTTGATCTAATTTCAGTTCCACCAAATACATATAGCAAGTTCATTTGCATTTATCAATTTTCTAAATTATTTTATATGAATCAATGCAGCTAAATATGTGTTGAAAAAGTATATATACACTATACCAACCATGGACAGCAACATAGTGTCGGCCAAGACCCGGCCCACATCTGGTACAAATGGAATGCTGTCTGGGAATGAAACACCATTTTGGGATCAGTATGCAACTTTAAGTAATTAATACTTTTATTCAGCAAGGACACATTAAAAATGATCCAAAAAGACACTGAAGATTTTACAATGTTACAATTTCTGAAGGATCATGTGACACTGAAGACAGGATTAATGATGATGAAAATTCAGCGTTGCATGACATGAATAAATTACATTTTAAACTATGTGAAAAAATAAAATATTTTAAATGATAATAATATTTCACAATATTACTGCTTTTACTGTATTTTTTATTATAAAAAATATTTCAGATACCAGTTATAGGTATATAAAATATACAAAATACATATAAAACAACAAATTGGCCAAATGTTTATTTATTTATTTCAAAATAAATTTGACCAACTTTCACTGAACTGTTTTTTTATTTTAATTCCTGCATGTTTATATTGAATACTTGGAGGCCCCCGACTGCTCGGGGCCCCTCCTGCAGTGTATATCCTGCGGGCATTTCTGCTACACTGCTGGGCTTACTGTTATGAGGCTATTATGTCATGTGGGCATTAAACTACACCCAAAATCACCAGAAATAATTGTATTGATTTAAAGCAATAATTTCCAAATGTAATACAGACGCAAGTAGAACGTCTGGAAACTATAGTACCTCATTAAATGTCCTTTATCTAAACGTAATCTTCAAGTCTAATGCATTTTAATGCAAATAATTCCGATATGTCCATGTATAAAGAATAACACCACACAGAACTGTTTCAAACTATTCGTTTAAATGCATTGTAATTTTAACCATGACTGAAAAAACTGCTACAGAAGCCTTTGTAGCATTTTGCCTTCAGTATAGGATGCAGGGAATAAGATCAACTCAACCACTGAACCATACTGTCTTATTAAAGGAGACATCAACCCATGGAGGTGAGCGGATTAAAATGAAAACAGGGCGAGCTAAACATCTTAGATTATTTAATAGAATCACTGACATCAGAGAGAATCAGTAATGTCAGTCTGAACAGGGGAGATGGAGCTCCTGAGTAATTGGTCTGCAGGCAACATTACAGGCCGCAGAATGCACATTTTAAGCGAGTTGGCTCCAGGTGAATATATAAAAGAAGAAAATGACATCATAATAGCATGAGAAGACCTGATCGGCAGGGATATGAGAATGAACTGTCAGTGATGGAAGAATCGTATCACACGAAGCAAATCCATTTATTTACAGCGCCCCTGAGGACTAACGCTATTTGCCTGTGTCACATCCTCTTTTGAACTAATGCGCCGGCTGTAATTTCAGATTCTGCTTTTTCTCGGCTCTCCCATTTAATTAATGGCTGGTGTCACATAAAACATACGTTCTTCTTTAACGTCTTCTTTCAGAGATGAGCTTAGTTTGGAGAGTAGTTACATCTGTTGTCAGTTTAAATTTTCTTTACTGCCAAATTAGCTACTGCCACATATGCTAAATAGTGTTATATTTACATGACTGTTTAGGATTAGGATTATTAAAGAGGTATGTAATATTTAAAATAAATGCATAGTTTCCATTGTAGAATGCAAGATCGTCTTGGATTATAAAATTAGAATAAAACAAGTGAAAAAGAAAAAAATAAGTGAAAGAAGCATTTTCACAAGAGGTGTCAGACTTTGGAGGTCCCTTTATACTGGGGTGCCATCACACACACAATACTTTAAGAGAGAAGCAACTGAACATCCACATAACTAATATTTACATATCAAATAACTTTTATATGCTCTTCAAGGCCCATGAAACAGCATGCACATTCCACCCACATGAGATGCACTTTAACTTTTGGGGTGCATAATTAATGCCAAGACTCAAAACACTTGCTTAATGCACATGTCATTTCCTCGAGTAGCTTGATCTTTTGACAATGCTAATTGTGCAATATATGGATCCACTGGACTCCACTTCTTTAAAATTACTTTCAGAGAACCTCCTGTAACCCCTCAGGTCCTAGTCGCTCCACTAGAAGTGGGATTTGAACCGACGTCTCTGGCATGTGAGGCGGGCACTCTAACAAGGACACTAAAGACCACAGTCTCTAGCGACTGTCGCTAGTGCGCCTCTTGAGATCAGGGGAGTGAGTTTGACCTGCACAACTCTCACTAACTGGCCTTTCCTTACATTCACAATCCTAAGACTCACTCCCATCCGGGTCACGGCACCAATGCAACGCCTCTGGTCCTACTCACTCGCTCCTAGCAGGACTCAAGCAGGCATCCCCGGCAAGGGAAGTGGGTGCACTAACAAGGATGCTAAAGACTGCAGTCTTTAACGTCTGTCGCTAGTGCATTTATTGAGATCATAGGAGTGAGATTTGCTCTCACAACTCTCCCTAGCTGGCCTCCGCATATTTATGCAGCACTGACAGATACTTAATTTCTGTGTATGAGAGTGAATTAATGCCATTTTCAATCTAGATTTCTTATTGCATTGACAGATTTTTCCCACTTGTTTACCATATTGTTTCCGAATATAAGATGACCCCTCCTTTTCAAGATGTACCTTTTGGAAAAAAGACCAAATCTTGTCTTTTAAAGAAAATTCTTAATTTGAAAATAATTTTCATATTGCATATTTTTCATATTTACATTTTTTTATTTTGTATTTAAAGTATGGTAAGTACTGGTAAAATGTATCACATTCAGAAATAAACATAGCTTGGCATAGCCTACCATACAAATAAACTGAAGTTCTCATTTAGTAGATTTCACTATGAATGATTTCTCACCTTTTTTATGTACAGAGACAGATGCTGGCATGTCAAAAACACAGGTGTATGATCCACATTACCTATCTGATCCAGGGGATCAGATCTATGGAATGATTTTTCCATAGGCCGATCACGTAGCGCTTAAAAGACAGCAGTTCTCCCTGAAGTCGGAGGGCAAGCGCTAATCCATTACGCCGCATCAAAGCGGCCACTTTGAGGATATTGACAGGCAAGTGCGTCAGTACGTAGCCGAAATAAGAAATGATGGGCCTCTCTGCTGGGTAAGTTCAGCTCTTTGTCGATTTCCAGTGCCTTCAGCTGGATGACGGCTCTGGTTATGGGCAGCAGCAGCCCCTCATTTCTTTTTCCGGCTACATACTGATGCACTTGCCTGTCAGTTTCTTCAAAGCGGATGCTTTTAGGTCCGCGGTAAGCTTTTCTTTGACTGTTAGCATTTTTAAGACTCCCTTTGTTGGCTCGCCATCTTCTTACATTACACTCTGACACACCGTTTTTCTTGGCTGACTTTACTGTGTTTATCAGTCCTGGGAGGAAACATTTGTTTTACACGTATTTGACGCTCCCTACTGTTGAGGGTGCATATTGACATGTAAAAGTCTAGACCCTGAATATAAGATGATCCCATTTTTTTTAAATGTATTTCCAAGAGAGAAAAAAAAAACATCAAGCATAGCATCCGTTCTGGCAGATCACGTTACTCAAGCTCACATCAGTGACTCTCAGCTGATCCACGTCTACCTATAGGAATATGACGCCTATCACTGTATACATATATAAGCTCCTTCAGTATTATCAGCAGCTATCGTGTCTCTCAGGAGCGAATTACCCTCCTCCATCCCCAGCTCCTCTACTCACCCAGTCAGGATTTGTATTTCCCCTTGAATCAGAATAAATTCTCAAATTATGTTGTACTTTAAAATCTTGAATTAATGATATCTGCATACATTCATGTTGGTTCTGTTCTGTTTACCCTAAGGGGGGTTATTTCTGCTCTCCTAGCAGCCTAGCATGGGTGCGCAGGGAGTTCTCGCCCAGAACGGAACCATACCACCAATCCAAACTGTATGCTAATTTTCAATCGTATTTGATGATAGTGGTCCTGACAGAAATTGTCTTATATTCGGAACAAAAATATCTGCCAGTGCAGCAATTCAAAATACACTCATATTAAAGATAAATTAATTTAACACAAGTTTTAATATCAGTGTTCCTGTTCAAATAAACTGACCTTGTTTCAAGGATTTTTAGATAATTCTACAGGAAAATAAGACAAAAGCGAGTTTTTGAACTGAACACCTTGGCTCTGCTAGACCACCAAAATATCACTAACAAACATAATTCTGCCTGAAAATCTATTGCCAATCTTTTTCAACAGGCTAAGGTTACCATTCTTTCTTCTTTGTTGTTTTGTTCTCTCTCTATCCAGTACATTGTGTGTGACTTCAATATGTCTTTTTGAATGGCTAGATAAAGGTCAGAAGCAAGAGAAACAACTTCATGTATTCATAACCCAAAACTGCACAGGAACACAAACAACTTCGGTTTGAATTCTGTGAAGCCTCTCAGGGGAAAGAATAATATTTGCTTTTATTTCGATCAGTGCCGAGGCAAGTTCTGGTTCGGGCGCTGCTGTTTCATTTATATTAATGTTGTTATATGGTGGGTTAATGTTGTTGTGTTTTTGGCAGGCAGATTTTGTTATTGCTAAAACAAGCATCAGTATCACTATTCCTCATACAAAGGCTTAAGGGTTTGTTTTTAATCTGCTAACCCTCTGTATTAAACTTTGGTGCATAATTCATCCCACACATTTGGGATTGCAACCAACCACCTAGCCAGGACACCCTAGCAACCATATACCAACACCCAAGCAACCAGCCTAGCATTGCAGTAGTGAGTTTGCATGCATCAAAAACAAGTTAAAAGAAAACTAGATTGATTTCCAAAATGTTGTGGTGTTAAGGAAAGATTTCACAACTTTTTCCCAGACAGACAGCAGCTCACGGAAATGCATTTAATGCCATTTATATACTTTAATAAAATTCAGTAATAAATCCCCTGGCTCTGGGTGTCAGGAAACAACCTAAACCAGAACTGTGAGGGAATTATTTGAGCGCTCGGCTTTGCAAGTGTCTCACCTGGGATGCTGTCAGAACCAAACACCTTTCTGCCCTTAGAAAGTCAAGTGCATCATCCAAAAAAGTGTCAACATCTGAAATCCTCAAAACAATCCTCCTGCATTTTTCAAGGGAATATCTCTAAACCTCACCATACTGCCAGCACACTCTCATAAGGACACGTCACTTTTATCCTGCACCACCAAAATGTCGTATTCGACTCGGAGGATCCCATTAGTATAGCCAGGGCTAAACTTTTAGGAAAGGAAGGAGAGAATACATGCACATCCGACTTTAGACGATTGCCGGATCAAAATATCAAGTATTTCAACGTATTAGAGTGGCAGATCTGCACAATGTTGCAGAATTATGGTTTACTCTGGATGTAAAGTAGCTTAAAAATATATTTGTTATTGTATATATTTTATACACTAATCAACTAGTCATCCAACAACTGACTTCACATATGAGATAAATAAAAGTCAGAAACTGTGTAATTAATCATGTTTTCTATGCATTTATTATCTTTATAGCTCTTTTCACAGACCTATTTTATCTAGTTGGCCTTATTAAGGTGAATTTATAATATGGCAGAAAATCATATTTTCCCAGAAATACAAATGTCACTTTGGCCATTTAAATCTTTTCATGACTGATAAAGTTTCATTTATTGCTGTAGGTACTTAATCTAGTGGCTGATTGGGAACATCTGCTTGATAAATGACTTGCATAAAATTAACTGTGAAGAAACACACCGGTAAACGCAGTAGGGAGGTGACTAGGGAACCATTCTTTCGCTCTAAATATTTGCTCAAGACCCGAAGAAAAGCTTTTCACAGCAAAACAAAAGTCAAAGCAAACAAAAGTTAAAGTCAAGTGAATACATTAGCATGCAAAGTATATGGTTGGCTGATGAAGCGTTATGAGTAATTTGCTGAATGCAAGTATTAATTTACCCCAAGCCTTTGAATGGTAGTTCAGTTTCAATGTAATGATTCAATACATATATATAAGCAATACTGACACTGTATGTCATTGTTAAATCAACACTTGTGAAGTGCTCCATCCACAGAGATTAAACAAATGTGACAGTCAGTTTGAATAGAATGATCTTCTAAAAATAGTTTCACCCTCACAGCAAGAGAGGAAGACTGTGGATAATTGCACAGCGGATGCTCCATTGTGATCTGAATCAAACAATGTTTGGACAGTGAAGAATATTAAAACTCACATCAAAGGAATCCAGTAAAGTTACACACACAATCGGGATAAACCAGATTAAACCTCTCAAACTAACGCAAACACGACTGATGGCCAGTTTGCACTGGGTTTACATCAAGAACTTCCTTTCTAAGTCAAACATCACTGTGGATTCTGATTAAAAGAATCGCCATCAGAGCTTTAGCTCTAAGAGCCCAGCACTAAAGCGCAATATGACAGCAATTTGCACAATGCATTTTAAAAGGGTACGTGAAGGAGAGACCTATTATGAGAATAGAAACACACCATAATAATGTGCCTGTCTTGCTGTGGGGTTTATCTCTTGTTTACCCCCCAAGCGACCAAAATGGAGGCTAAAGTTAACTTGCTGATGACCTTTGCCACAGTTGCGTTGTGTTCTGGCAGGCATAATTAACACTTGGTTGCACACAAACACTCACAAACAGATGTTGTCAGCCATGTCAGGGAGATTCAAACTAATTTCCTCCTCACATACAAGCCTCCTGTGATGCCCTCAACCTTTCACACCAATTGTATCCTTTTATTTATCCATCTGCTTTACTGTTGCCTTTTGCATAAGCCAAAATACAGGGGATTCAAATTCTTCGTCAAGGCACCTTTATTTCTATAGCGCTTTGTACAATACGATTCAAAGCAGCTTTACAAGTGATAAATGGGAAAATAATGACTCAATGATGCAAACAGAATTCAATTCTGCTGTAAAGCTGCTCTAAAAAAACAGTAGTAAACAGCATTATTCAGTTAAAATCAATAAAGTTTTGATTTATTTTGGTTCAATAAGTAAAGTACATCAATTATGAAATGAGTTTAATTCAGCTATAAAGCAGCTCTGTAGAAAACAGGGATGCTGTCATCCAGCTCATCAGTTCAGTTCTCATCCAAATGTAGTCAGATCAATAATATTGTTGAATATTAAGTGTCCCCAACTAAGCAAGCTAGAGGCGACGGTTGCAAATAACCCAAAATCCATCAGGTGACAGAATGGAGGAAAGAAAAAACTTGGGAGAAACCAGGCTCAGTCGGAGGGCCAGTTCTCCTCTGGCCAACGAACAAACATGGTGTGATTATGATTCAGGCAGTATCACAAGTCAGATTGGGGATTGGTAGCATTCAAAATATTTCATCCAGTTCCTTCTGTATGCAGGATCCAAAAGATATTGCTTGCAACACCAGTCATACCATTTTTTTTTCTTTTTTTCGGAAATACTAAACATAAATATTTTACTGGCATGAAAAATAATATAAATCCTAACCCTAAACAATGATGATGACGACAACGATGAAGAAGATTTAAGATTGTATTATTTTTAGAATTGTATTTTATTTATTTATTGAATAAGGATGCATTCAATTTATCAAGAGTGACAGTAACGAAATGTATAATGTTACAACAGTTTTCAGTCTCAAATTAATGTTCTTTTGAACATTCCATGAATCAAATAATCCTCCAAAAAGTATGACGGTGTCCACAAAAAATTATCAGAAATGTTTAGTGAGCATCAAATCAGCATATTAGAAGGATTTCTGAAGGATCATGTGACATTGAAGACTGGAGTAATGATGCTGACAGTTCAGCTTTGATCACAGGAATACATTACATTTTAAAACATACTGAAAAAGAAAACCGTTCTTTTAAATTGAAATAATATTTCATAGTATTTCTGTTTTTACTGTATTTTTGGTCAAACAAATGCAGCCTTGATGAGCAAAAAAATGGTCACACTTTAGATTAGGGTCCAATTCTCACTAGTAAATAACTATTAACTACGACTTTTGTCTCAATAAACCACTAATTACTGTTTATTAATAGTTTGTAAGATAGTTGTTAAGATTATGTATTGGGGTAAGGGATGTAGAATATGGTCATGCAGAATCAGGCATTAATATGCATTTTATAAGTACTAATAAACAGCCAATATCCTAGTCTAATGCATGCTGATAAGCAACTAGATGATAGTGAGAATTGGACCCTAAACTAAAGTGTTACCAAATATTTTACCCACTTTTGAATGGTAGTGTTTGTATATAATTTTCCTTCTAGGATAAAAAGCAGCATGAGTCCAAGTACAGGATCAAATGCAAGAGGTAAAAAGATTTGGCAAATTAAGTACATAATACATCTCTCTCTAACCTAAAAGCAGCAGAGAACGTTTGCCAGATGTTTGATGTTTTAAATGGGCAGCAAACATCATTTGGTTGAAGCTCTTTGATGGGAGATGTTGAGACTGCAACTCGGTGCCAGCAAGGTCAGCTAGGCGATTGTGTTGGTGGAAATTTGATTTGCAGATAAATCAAGTATTGATTCTGGCCAGTGAGTGGAACTCTTGTTAAATGTGCAGAGTTAAATGTGCAGAGAAAGGCTGATACAGATTTACTAAGAACTCAGACATGTCAACTGTGCACATCGATGTTCACTATGTTGTTGGGGATTTCAGCAGGTTCAAAACACAACACTCAGTGATTCAGAAAAAAAAAAAGAAAAGATTTTGAAAATGAACCATCATGCTGAAATAAACATTGAGTGATATTGATAATGGTTATTTTGCATAATATACATTTTTAAATTGGTAAAGTCATACAATATAGTTGACATGTATAGATAGACAGACAGACTGACAGACATGCATATATAAATATATATATATACTATATATATATATATATATATATATATAGATGGGTGGGCGGATGGACAGACAGATAGATAGATAGATAGATAGATAGATAGATAGATAGATAGATAGATAGATAGATAGATAGATAGATAGATAGATAGATAGATAGATAGATAGATAGATAGATAGATAGATAGATAGATAGATAGATAGGTGGATAGGTGGATGAATGGATAAGGGCACGAGTGTCTGTGAGTATAAACTAATATTTAAGTGAAGCTGCAGCACAGAGCCAACTGATCTCACGCTACAGTCAAAGCTTTACCTACAACCTCCGGCCCATGAATGCTCAAGAGACGCAGCCACTAATAATGGTATATTTGCAAATAATCACCTTCATTTAAAGGTCCCGGATCGACTCTCCATGTACGAGCCTTTTATAGACTGCAGACTGAGCGGCTGCTTTTCCTAACTGTTGGTTAATTTTGTTTTTTTTTACCAGTTTAACAAGTGACATCATCTGGAAAGCAGTATTGGGCTAGCCTGGTTAAAACCAGACCCTTCTGAGTCGTAACTGAGTTAGGGTCTGTGGAAGGTTCATTGACGGCTCATTTCCAAAAGGGCGTCACCAACGGACGTCGCTCAAATGCTTCTGTGCGCAATTGGATAGACCGAAAAACAAATCAGATCGATCGTCATCTTGTAAAGCCCGCCTCAACGTTTGTGATTGGTGCCTCGATTTGGAAAGATTGGAAATGAGCTTGAATGGGCTCTTCGCCAGACTAATTTGCAGAGCAAATCTAAATTTGCCGGAAGTTCATCTGGGTTTTCCCAGGCTAGTATTGGAAAGTAGCGTAGCTACAATTAGTGATGTTACTAGTTTAAAGGGATTGTTCACCCAAAAATGAAAATTCTGTCAGTAATTACTCACCCTCATGTTGTTCCAACCCCGTAAGATCTTCGGTCATCTTCGGAACACGAATTAAGATATTTTTGATGAAATCTGAGAGCTGGATCACTCCTCCATAGGCTTCTTTAGGGATTGAAACTTGCCAGCTCCGAAAAGTTATTAAAGACATTGTTAAAATAGTCCAAGTGACTACAGTGACTCAATATTAAGTTTATCAAGCGACGAGAATACTTTTTGTGCGCAAAAACAAACAAAAATAACGACTTTATTTCAACTATTCATTTCCTTCTCTGTTGGCCTCTAGTCAGTTACCTTAGTGTGATTGCGTAGTGCTACGTCACACGTAGGCTCACTATTGGCCGACGCTGGTCATGTGTGTGATGCATGTGACGTACAATAGAAGCGCTGCGCTGTTACACTAGTGAACTGACTCGAGGCCCAAAGAGAAGGAAATGAATAGTTGAAATAAAGTCGTTATTTTTTTTTTTTTGCACAAAAAGTATTCTCTTCGTTTGATAAACTTAAGATTGAGCCACTGTAGTCACTTGGACTATTTTAACGATGTCTTTAATAACTTTTCTGGGCTGGCAAGTTTCAATCCCTGTAGAAACCTATGGACTAGTATGGAGGAGTGATCCAGCTCTCAGATTTCATCAAAAATATCTTAATTCGTGTTCCGAAGATGAACGAAGGTCTTACGGGGTTGGAACAACATGAGGGTGAGTAAATACTGACAGAATTTTCATTTTTGGGTGAACTATCCCTTTAAATACATTTCTCTATAGCGTGGCGGTAGCGTCGCTGCTTTCTGAATCAAATAGCGTTTCAGTAGCGAAGCTCTTTTGTTCATCAAGTAGTGCGGTAGAGTTAAGCTACATTTTCCAAAGCATTTCTGAAGATCAAGCTCAAATCGGAAATAAAACTGCTAAGGACCACTGATCCTGGATCAGTACGTGACGCCACCGCCATACATGGACCTGTGTTGACAGTGACTTCTTCTTCTTCGTGTTTTTCGGGTGTTGGCAAACAGTTTTTGGTGCATTACCGCCATCTTCTGCTCCAGACAGTGACATCACGTACCAATCCTTGGGCTGACACATGAGAGATTTACTTGATGGAAAGATGCACACACTCTCGACACATGGTTTTGTTATAGTTATGGTTATGTATATAGTTATATGGTTTCATATAGTTATTGTTTTGTTATTGTTTTTGTTGCAAAATTGGTTTGGAACAGTTGTTGAAAAAACAATTGAACTAAACAATTATGCCTGCCTATCTGTTTAACTGACAGTTTTATTGATCACTGAGATAGCATTGACTTGGAATGAAGTTGGTTCAATATAAAATGACATTTAAAAAATAGCTTAGATGTAGTAAACTACTTTTGCCATGTTGCTGTAGCTTGGCTTGCTACATTTCCCAGGGGGCTATCTTCAGTGTAGTGAAGATGAATTTAATAGAGGAACTGCTACCTTAGCTCACTACCTTTTTCAAGTAGCTTGCCCAACACTGCTGGAAAGACGCAAGTTATTATAAAACTTCATTCTATACAACTTTTTTTTTCTTTGAACACACACTGCTGAATAGTTCCCAATAAGATCAGGAATATGTATAAAAGAAGTAAATTATGCTTTTGATTTTTATGTCGATTTAAACCATGTACAGTATTACAAGAAAAGGGAACATTATTCTTTTCATAAAGAGAAAACAAAGTATTGTCCTGATTGCATGGGGAGATTGTGTTATGCAGTTACTATTGTTGGTAAACCTAAGCACGTTGATTTTTATAATGTTAACTCTATTTTGCCAACTGAGCACAGCTGGCATGGAAACCTTGAATTGAATTCCTTTGCCCATAACTCTGTTTGACACACAGACAAAACAAAATGTCACAACTAGTATAGCTGAGGTGCAGACGGAGGTTAAGTGCCTTGCTCAAGGGCACAATGGCAATGCTCAACTAAAGCGCACATGAAGCAGGTACTACTCCAATTGTGTTTGTAGTTGCTTTTGACTGTTAGAAACATTTAGAAAAAATAAATAAAATAATAACTAGCGATTATTTTGGAAAATGGACAACTTCGAAGAAAGAAAATGCTACATGGTGCTGAGCTTGTGGGTTGTAGCCAAACCAGTGCCAAGATTCATGAATAAAGAATGAGCCAAACAAACAATACGGGAGGATTTTTTTTTCTTTAAAGCCGCTCAGTGTAGCAGATTCAAATGCAACAGGGAAAGACGTCAGATAGGAATAGATAAAAAGGAAAATGCTGTCTTTTACTCATGCTCATGTTGTTATAAACCTGTATGCATCTGCACATATTTTGAAGAACTGCAAAAACAACACTGGACCCCACTGACTTTCAAAAACCACACTGATACATTTTCCGAAATATATTTTTCCGCCCACAAAAAAGTATTTACACACTTTACAAAAAGGTTTCATTTGTTAACATTATTTAATGCATTAACTAACATTAACTAACAAGGAACAATGCAACAGTATTTATTCATGTTTGTTAAGTAAGGGGTAATGTACATTCAGCCGGTTGTTATCGCAGAATAAACCCCAACAGGGTGATCAGGACCCCGACGCGAAGTGGATTGTAATTGTAATTATTTTAAGTTATTGTAATTGCTATATTAGGTATATTAGGTAACAGAACTGTAAAATAAAGTGCAATCCAAAATTGCTAGTAATTTTCACAAACATTTACAAAGAAATGGCAATTAACACACTGAATTAAAAATCACTGAAAAAAATAAAACACTTTACACTAAGGTTACATATGTTAATATCAGTTAACTACATTTTTTAACATGAACTAACAATGAACGATACTTTTACAGCATTTATTATTTTGAACATTAACATTTTTAAGATGAACAGTTGTATCTGTTAACATTAGTTAATGCACTGTGAACTAACATGAACATAAACATTTTTATTAACTAACATTAACACAGGTAAATAAATGTTGTAATATATGGCTCACTGTTTGTCCATGCTAGTTTATACATTAACTGATGTTAACAAATGAAACCTTATTAAAAAAGTATCATATTGTAAAGACTTATTGTAAATTTCAGAAACAATTACAAAGAGACACACTGAAGAATTCCTGTGAGCCGAAACATAGGTTACATTATTCCTCAGTGAAAAATGTAAGATAAAGTAACCAAAACGTTTAAAATTTTGAGTGCAGATTGCGGCTGTATTCTTGTAGTAAAAAAAAGATTTACGCACCAAAACAGGATACAAGGTATGAGACAAAAGAGTGCGATGTAAACAAAACAATTGCAAAGTAATATATTTTTTTTTTACTTCAGACTTGGACACAATGAACAGAACTGAGGTTAAACTCAAACAGGAAGGTTTATTAGCAGGTATGGCAGGAACACAATGCATAAACAGATAAGTGATGACATTGGAGATCATTAGCAGATGGGATAGACTGGTAGTGTAAACTTATAGAACCGTTTGAGCTCACACACACACACACACGCACGCACGCACGCACGCACGCACACACACACACACACACACACACACACACACACACTCACGCACGCACGCACGCACGCACGCACGCACACACACACGAGGGAACTACGCTGAGACGATGGATGACTGAAAGAGAGCTTGGATGCTGTGATGTTGTTAGTTAATTTCACTCAGTACTTAAATGTATAATTAACAATACCTTAAAATAAAGTGTAATCAAAAACTCAAATACTTTCTTGCAAAATGTATTCCTATAACACTTGCTTTACAACTGAAATAGTAAATGATGTCAGAACTCTGTTTCTTCTCTGCACTGTCACTTTAAGCTCCAGTAGTTGCTGGTGAAATGCTGATGAGGCAGGTGAGGGAGCGTTGGACTCAGCGTGAGAAACCCAGACAGACTGGAAACTTATTCATATTCCGAGCTGATCAGGGGGAACCAAATGAGCAGGGCAGCCTGCTGCGCACACCGGCGCCTAAATTAAACAGGATGGAGAATGAGAGAGGGAAAAAAGAGAGCGACAGACAGAAGAAGGAAGGAGGCCTTAAATGAAAAGAAAGGGAGGATAATGGCGAGACTATAATGATTAGATGGATGAAGCTGGTGTAGTAAGTACTGTGTGACTGCTTACAGACTCAGACACAGTGCTTTCTTTCATAGCTTTCTCAGTTATGTCCTAAGTATCAATGTATATTATTGAAATATATTATTGATATACTGAAATTTGATTCCATAGTTGCATATGCAACTTGAGCAACTTGTGTTGCAATTGATCAACTATACTGATACTATTCATCATGTTTTTGACAAAAAAAAAAAAAAAACTAGTAAGCAGTACAACTGTGTTCAATATTGATAATAATAAGAAATATTTCTTGAGCAGCAACTCCGCATATTAGAATGATTTCTGAAGGATCATGTGACACTAAAGACTGGAGTAATGATGCTGAAAATTCAGCTTTAATCACATGAATAAATTACATTTTAAAATAAACATTTATTTTGAATTACAATAATATTTCACATTATTACTGTTTTTAATGTATTTTGAATCAAATAAATGCAGACCAGTCCGGGAGAAACAATGGAGATTTTATTTGTACTTTTTCTTTCCTCCGAAAATGTTTGAGTTGAGACTGAGATCTCTAACTTTTTGGCAAACCTGGGTGCTGTATGAGACATTGTTGAATCCTATTCTATTCTATTCTATTCTATTCTATTCTATTCTATTCTATTCTATTCTATTCTATTCTAAAATAAAATATAAAATAAAATAAAATAAAACAAAAAGGCAAAAGTCCCTATTTGCTTTTTATGTATCTTTTTTTATTAAACAAAAACAAGATATAAAAGAGATTGAGATTTTATTTGTGATTTTTCTTTCCTCAGAAAATGTTTGAGATCATACTGAGATATCTAACTTTTTATTATAAATCATATCTTGGCAAACCTGGGTGCTTGAATTCTATTCTATTCTATTCTATTCTATTATATTATATTCTGTTCTATTCTATTCTAAAATAAATACAATACAATAAAATAAAAATAGAGAAGCAAGATGCCAAAAAGTTAATTTTTGCTCCACGTGTCTCTTTTTTCTCAAAGACAAAAACAAGATATAAAAGAGAACTGCATTCAGACAATAGTGAGGCAAATTCAAACTGTAAGCAGTTTTATTCTAGTTAAATTCTTTAAAGCACAGTGTTATAAATGTTTACTGTAAGCTACACAGGCTAATGAAATGTACACTGCCCAATCCTTCTTTTATTTCTAATGGGAAATACATCAGGCTCTGTAAACAAACCACAATGAATCACATACAGAACACAACAGCCAAAAGTGTCTCGACACAGCTGACAAATCTGATACGCTGAAAAAATAGAACAGTTCTGTGAAATCACAATGACAAAGATTGCATTACACATAACACAAAGAAGTTCACGGTTACACATTTTCACAGCTTCCACAGGCTTATGTAATATTGATTTGGCTGTCGCACAGTTAATGCAAGGACATACCAGTCTAGAGCAGAAATACACTGATTACCCATGAGGCCGTCTGATTATCTAAGGGATCTTTTCCTGTTTTGTGTAGGGCTCTAATTCTCTCTCTCATATCTAGGACTCATATTCTTAGTGTTTGCCGTGATAAGTCTGTTCCTACATACTCACACTTTCTTTTCAATGCAATACAGTGCTTAGCATAAGTGAATACACCCATTCTAAAGTTGAGTAAAAAGATGAATAAAAAATCATATTTTGGAAATGGATCTTAATGCCTTAATTAAAAAAAATGAGGAAAAATCCAACCTTTAAGGACACAAATTTTCTTTTTGAATGAATAATGTCTCGTAAATAAATAAATGTTCTTACTTAAAATACAGGGGGCATAAGTCAGTACACCCCTATGTTAAATTCCCATAGAGGCAAAAATATTTTTATTTTTAAAGGCCAGTTATTTCATGGATCCAGGATACTATGCATCCTGATAAAGTTCCCTTGGCATTAAAATATCCCCACATCATCACATTCCCTTCACCATACCTAGAGATTGGTGTGGTTGTATTTCAGTTAGGCTAATAGCTGGTTTGATTTGCATTGAGAGATGATCTTATGGAAAGTACCTCATGCCAATCTCTAGGTATGGTAACGGGTATGTAATGATGTGGGGCTATTTTAATTTAACATATATTAACAAATTAAAAGTACTGACTGATGCAACCTGTATTTTAAAGGGATAGTTCACCCAAAAATGAAAATTCTGTCAGTATTTACTCACCCTCATGTTGTTCCAACCCCGTAAGACCTTCGTTCATCTTCAGAACACAAATTAAGATATTTTTGATGAAATCTGAGAGCTGGATCACTCCTCCATAGGCTTCTTAAGGGATTGGAACTTGCCAGCCCCGAAAAGTTATTAAAGACATCGTTAAAATAGTCCAAGTGACTACAGTGGCTCAATCTTAAGTTTATCAAGCGACGAGAATACTTTTTGTTCGCAAAAACAAACAAAAATAACGACTTTATTTCAACTATTCATTTTCTTCTCTGTGGGCCTCGAGTGAGTTTTTTTCTTCAACAATTTTCTGAATCTACCTGGCAACTGAAATGCAGCAGAAATAACTTTCTCTACCTTTTGGACTCACTCTCTGACATTCATGCCTTTTGGCAGCAGGTCTCAGTTACGTTGTTTTGACTATTTTGAAGGCAGACTCTCATGAGTGTGTCCCATACGTCGCTGGAGGGCACAGCTGTAAAACTGCACCTCGTGTCCTCTCTGTGCATGCTTGAACGTCTCTGATACAGTGTGACAACAACACAGCTTTTCCTGCACGCAAGGGTAAAGATTCAACTTTCCTTCCTCTGACATACAAATATGTATCCTACCAAACACAAACATGTGCTGCTTGTGTATGGCTCATACCTTCAAAATCCATTTTCAACCTTTTAACATGCAATCTACTGTATTTTTTTACTC
The DNA here is from genome assembly GCA_026230005.1 of Gila orcuttii. Taxonomy (NCBI): domain Eukaryota; kingdom Metazoa; phylum Chordata; class Actinopteri; order Cypriniformes; family Leuciscidae; genus Gila; species Gila orcuttii. Next base: position 65,232,531 of record JAPDVR010000002.1, on the reverse strand, counting down.
AAAAAGGCCTTCACTTTAACCTGTTTTAACCCAGACAGACATAATAGCTAAGCTATTATTTACATACAATAAAGGCCGATCAGAACAGAGGCTGATAAAAAAAAAGATTTAGATAGATAGATAGATAGATAGATAGATAGATAGATAGATAGATAGATAGATAGATAGATAGATAGATAGATAGATAGATAGATAGATATAATACAATATCTCTAAAATATCTTTGTGACAATAAAAATAAATAAATAAAAGTATGAATGAAAAGGAAAATATTATTCTGGGCTGGCTCAAATGTAGCCTGTATTGTTAATATTTTTTTTTAATACTGATGATGTCTCATCCATTTTGCTAATTTACTGCAAAGTAGCGGTATTGTATAATGTAAAATAAAAAATTGACTATATGAAGAAAGCCATGTCTGTCCTGATACCATAGTGCAATGAGACACTGTTATTTTCTGTTTATTGTTTAACTGACACAAATTAAAGTGTGCAATGTGTTTGGTTATTGCCTTTAGCACTCGTGAGGCATTCACAATACCAATATCATTCAAGACAGCATTTCCCCAAGTCAAATGTCACGTTTAAATCATAAAACAGAGTATTACGACCTTAATGCATTTCCCCGTGATGCAGCCGTACTTAAGACATGTAAACTCATCCTGCATTATTTCACCAGTGGATTTTTCTCAGACTTTTCTACTACATCATTTGCACACAATGACTGACAAGCCATGTTTGCCACGTTGTTTTCAACCATTCCGACTGTGTTAAAAAAGCAACATAAATAACGTCTGTTCCACATCATTACCATGTCAGAAACAAACGCTCCAGATGACTGTGTTTCATTGTTACCACTGTAGCATCTTCTCCAAAACATATCAGTTTCTTTGTGCTTATTGTGATGTTTATTTGCCACTTGATGTGCCTGTCAACCTCTTTGTCTGGACAGAAAGATGATATAGTTTCATAACACATCCCGCACTCTGAGCATATGAAACGTCTCTCATGGAGAGCCGCAAGCTCTACAAAACTTTATGATCTATAAGGCATGAGGGACAAAAGATAATTAAAGGAAAAACAGTGCAACTTTCAAAGACACTGATGGCAGTGCAGCAACTCTAGCTACTAACTTAGCAATGGAAAAATACTGGCAGAAATTCCCGAGACTCTCTAGTTTCCCACAGGATTTACTGTTAGCCTGACCATGGAATGATGAAGCCCCAGCGGACCGAAGGTCATGAAAACATGGAAATAGAGCAGAAGAGACAGAGACAAGTTCAGTGAGAAGTGCTGTGCAGTTATTGTCCTTTCTCAACGGTTTGCTTCAAGGATAACTTTTGCGTTCCAGCTGGAATGGCTTCAGCTTCAGTTCATGGTTGAAAGCAAGGTAATCTGTGACTTCTCTAAGCCGGGTGATACAGTACACATTTGTCTAGAAGTATCTGGGTCTTGGGGTCTAGAGAGTTTGTACAGGCCATGATTTATGGTCCAATTGGGTGAAAAACTGTCAAGAACAAGTCTAGATCATATTTCACCATTAAAATCAAAAGAAAAAAATAGCTAAATTATTATGTTAACTACTACTACTACTACTACTACTACTACTACTACTACTACTACAACTACTACCACTACCACTACCACAACCACTTACCTATATTTAAAAAAAATAAGCCTTTTAAGATTTAAGAATTTTAATTGTAAAATTCCATCAAATTTGAATAATCCTTATACAGTATATTATTCCTATTATGAATTAACAATTTTAAATGAGTAAAAAAAATCACATTTTATAACTTAAAAATGAAATCAAATCCAATTCTCGTAATAAAAAAAAAAAAAATACATTAAACAATTTAAGGCAACAAGCATCGGTCATCAATGACCTCTAATGCTATAATTAGAACCCTCACATAAGGCAAAATTCAAAGACTGTATGCTGGCAACATCAGACATTGATTTATGACTTAATGACTTTATGATCTAACTAGCATTACAATGAGGGCTCTGGAAATTTTCAGGCACACGAACAAAACACTTACCAAGGTGGAGGAGGACTCGAACTGGAATTGCATCCACCCTTGAAATCGGTATAGGTAGGAAATACACTGCACTAGAAATTGTTATCTGAAATGGGTCTACTGTTCTGAATTAAAAAATAAATAAATAAAAAAACAGGGAGACTGTGTACCAATAATTTCACTCATGATGTTGAAGATTGACTATTGTAAACTTCATTGTAAACACTGCTGAGCTTTACTTGCATGCAGACGACAGCAGAACACTGTGAGCTTTCAGTGTCAAAGCTCAATAACACGCTTTGACTTAACTAAAGCGAGAGGAAAAGTTAAGGAAGGATTCAACATCATCTCAAACCACAGGTGAAATCGTGTGCCTTTAGAGGACAGAGCCTGGTGTGGAATGTTCGGAATGAAATACAAGTTTACTGTGCAGAATATATGGAATATTGCCTACTGTTGAAAAAAAGACAAAGTTAAAAAAGGAGAAAACTTTCAAGCATTACTATATGCTACATTTTTTCAGCCACTATTACTGTTACTTGTATCAACAGTAATACTTGTATTACTGTTACTGTTACGACTAGTTGTACTTTGATGACTGGAATTCAGTTATGATCTAGATTTAAATAAAGATGTTAAAATATGTCAAAATAAATTGCATTTCATTGCATAAATAAACATTTAAATAAATACATAAATAAATAAACAAACAAACAAATAAATATATATATATATATATATATATATATATATATATATATATATATATATATATATATATATATATATATATATATATATATATATATATATATATATATATATATATATATATATATATAAAATCCAGTGCATAAATACATAGATAAATACATAAATTGCAGTGAATCAGAGGTGTCAAGTAACGAAGTACAAATACTTCGTTACCTTACTTAAGTAGAAATTTTGGGTATCTATACTTTACTGGAGTAATTATTTTTCAGCCGACTTTTTACTTCTACTCCTTACATTTTCATCTAATTATCTGTACTTTCTACTCCTTACATTTTAAAAATTGCCTCGTTACTCCTATTTCATTTCGGCTTGTTGTCATTCCGGCTTGTGATCGTTCAAAAAAAATGACCAATAACACACAAGGTTAAAGGTGCAATGTGTAAAAATTTTGAGTATCTATTAACAGAAATGCAATATGGCATCCATAACTATGTTGTCAGTAGTGTATAAAGAACTTACTTAATAAACCGTAATGTTTTTATTACCTTAGAATGAGGCATTTATATCTACATAGGCGCGGGAATCCCCTTCTATGAAGGTCGACATATTGTGACGTCATGTTTCTACCGTAGCCGACAGCGAACACACAGCGCTACAGAGCGCGTTTCGTTACTACCTTGAAAGAGAAGCCGCAGAAAGCTAGAAGCTAGCCATAAACACCGTGAGTAGTGACTTTTCCCTTGTCAGTGGTGTAAAATATGTAGTTGGATTGTTTCATTTAACTTAGTTCTTCTCCCTCGCTGTGTTATGGCTTTGCTATGTGGTGATAAATGTGCTGGTTACGTTTGTGAGACAGCTGATTAGTACTCTTGTCATTGACTGTAAAACAGTAACGTTACAGGAATCACCAACCCGTCGATCGCGGTCGACAAGTCGATCTTGGAAGCATTTTAAGTCGATCGCAAAGAGTTTTCAAAATCAGAGAAAAAAAGCCTATTGTGTGTACTAGTAAACGGTGTCTAGGGGATGCGGAGGCGCGCGCGCTGTTACAATCATGCCATTTTTGCCGCGCGCACCTTTGGGCTCATGCGGACGCGTCGAGTTTAAACAAGGCTTTACGCTTTAACCAGCTCAGCCACAGTAACAGCTCATATTTAGCCAGCTAAACTTTTACTACCCTGTTAGAAAAAATATATAGTTGCATATAGTTTCATGTGTTTCTTCTCCCTCGCTGTATTATGGGTTTGCTATGTGGGGGGAAATGTGCTGGTTACGTTTGTGAGACAATCAGCTGATTACTATTATTATATTATATAATTAAGACCCTTGATCCTCACCTGACTATGGCTTTGTAAACTTTATCCATGATGTGGTTTATAATGGACTGTGGTACAGAAACAGTGACAATGTTACACACTCTTCTTGGCTTATTCTGGCTATTCTCTGCTGTCTCAGACGACGATATGTTTGTCCAGTTTCAGGCACCGTAGCTTCTTCGAAAGGGAGGGGTGAGCAGTGGGCTGAGCCCTTAGTGCAACTCGCAACCGAACCACTAGATGTCGCTAAAAATCACACACTGCACCTTTAATAGATATGAGTCCCGCCTCCTGAACACACATCGCTAAACTGATTGGCTGTTACATTTGAGCCCCTTTCACACAGAGATTCCGGAAAATAAACGGATAAAGTGACCCGGGATTTGACCCGGGTTCGTTTGACTTTGGTTCATTCACACTGTCAGTGGTTTTCCGGAATCAGAGAGTGCGTTCACACACAACCCGTAAAAATCCCGTAAAGACACTTGACATCGATGTGACATGTAATGTCTCAGCAGCGTCTATAGTTTGCTTATGAGCTGCGATTTCTCTCTCGAGAAACCACGCTTGTGCATTTTTTTCTCTGATTTGATCATAAACTAGCGCTCACGTACCGTTCCACGCTAGCGAATGATCCCGGCTTCAGCGTCATCATTACGACACGGCATTGATTACGGCTTTTGTTCACACAGCGCGCGTTCCGTGACTGGACACGGCAATGTTACTAGATCCCCAACCCGGCATCGATCCCGGCATCAATCCCGGGTCGTGTTTGTGTTCACACAGAAGGTGTTCTGACAATGTCTTGGCAATTTCCCGGGATCAACACGCTGTGTGAAAGGGGCTTTGGTTGTGCGAAGCGGCAAAACTCCTCCGAAGGAAACCTAGAGATGCGGTAAGCGACGGAGAAACAGCCGTTTTGGGGACAGCCGTTTTTACAATAAACTATATGACAATCGCGGGATAAGTGCAAAAAATTATCGATAGTGTATGTGTGAGTGAGTGTGTGTGTGTGTGTGTGTGTGTGTGTGTGTGTGTGTGTGTGTGTGTGTGTGAGAGAGAGAGAGTGAGAGAGAGAGAGAGAGAGAGAGAGAGAGAGTGAGTGTGTGTGTGTGTGTGAGAGAGAGAGAGAGAGAGAGAGAGAGAGAGAAGAGAGAGAGAGAGTGTGTGTGTGAGAGAGAGAGAGAGAGAGAGAGAGAGAGAGAGAGAGAGAAGAGAAGAGAGAGAGTGTGTGAGTGTGTGTGTGTGTGTGTGGAACCCTACATTATAGGGTCAAAATATCCCCACAAAGATGGCAATATCCGAAATCCTTGTCCTTGTGGGGAATTTTTTTTTTTTTTTTGGAAAACAGCTTATAAACAGACTAAGTGAAAATGTAAAAATGCTGAAAGTTTTCTGTGATAGGTGATTCTATCTTCCGCTTCATGAAACATGTTAATGCTCAGTAGTACACATATATGGACCTTTAATGTATTTGCATTGTACTAAAATTGAAATTGAAATAAAACTGAAATTCATTTTCTATGGGCATATATGCGGCTGAAACAGGTAGCCTAGTGCTTCCCAATTGTTTTAACATTAACATTTTAATATAACATTATAGTCATTATGGCCTTTAGAAAAATGTTTTTTTGAAGAGGTGGGGCAGTGCACTATAGGCCCCTGTGGCGTGGCCTAAGCTTTTGTCCTTAATGGCATATTTTTCCTTACATTACTTTTATACTTTAAGTAGTTTTGAAACCATTACTTTTACACTTTTACTTGAGTAAAAAGCTTGAGTTGATACTTCAACTTCTACAGAAGTCTTTTTAAACCCTAGTATCTATACTTCTACTTGAGTAATGAATGTGAATACTTTTGAGATCTCTGCAGTGAATAAATAAATAAATAAATACATTCATACATGGATGTATGACGAATTGGTACTCTGTTTAACAATGCTGAATGAGACTTGTAGGTTCTTCTATCTGCTTGCTTGTCTTGGCACAAAAACCCATCGCTGTACCCCTGAATTATTTTCCATCCAAAGACAATGCAATATGTTCAGTGAACAAAACAACAACACTGTTTGTTCTGTCTCCAAGAAGCATTCGGCCAGCATTAAAATAAAGCAGTGCCACCCACAAGCTCAACTGTGTCAGAAATCAAATCTAATTTGGCGCATATTGTACGGTGTGCTGTAGATCACATGTGTGGATCAGAGATATGAGCTATTCTCTTTGACACTACGTCAGGCGTGGTGTTACTGAAACAGTCCTGTCATCGATTATTCCTCAGCAGACTTTCAGGCAGCGGTTGCAGCTTTGACCAGAGGCTTGTTTTGTGGATCAAGACGAGCCATATAAACCAGCAGAGCTTCCTATTAGACCTCTCAAGCATGTTGGGGGGATCATAAATAGACTTGTACCTGACCCAACAGGTCGACCCCCATATTACTGTCAAAGGGGAACAAAGTTGGCCTTTTACTCTATAGCACCGCACAATGCTGCATTGCTACATTTGTGCTTTCAGAAGCGAAGAGACGAGGTTGACGTGTGTGACACAACTTGAATGAAATATAAAACGGAAATATGAAGAAGGGAGCCGAGGAAATGCTTCTACACCATGAATTTTGAAGAGTTCTCCACGAGAAGCCTTGAGCATGCAGCATTTCAAATGGATTCAGAACATGTGTTGTATTCGGGTCCTTCAACAGTTCAGTTTATTCTCATATAGTCACGTTCCAAGCTGTTGGAAAATGCAGATGAATTCACACATAGCTGAATGAATTTCATTCATATAGAACCTATCCTGTACATAGACTGTTGTATTCAATTCAATGTGATTCAGTTTAGGTAAGCGTGGTTTTATTCACACTGAAATGAATCGTATATGATCACTAATGGTCTCAACACAAATGCACAAATGTGATTTTCTCTTTATTTTATTGAAATTGAATTAAAACAACCAAAACAACCTTTTCTCAGACCATGTTATATCAACTCCATCACACAACTTTTAAATAAATCATTTATGTTTTTAAATCATTTTCCTTCATTTAAAAGGACCCTATAAGTAGTTAGTAATGCATGTGTGATATGCAAACTATTGATAAAGAAAGTTTTCTATTTTATGGTTGCTGAAACCGTCCTGTAGTCTCAATTCATTTATTCATTCCAGATTATTTATAATGAAATATTTTATTATAAAAATTGTTGAAACAATTGAAGCAAGAGGTTGCACACAAACACAAGAGCATATCGAACAGATAAATCCACAATCCTGATATCTATTTATTTTTGCTTTATTGTCCCAGTCTTTACGAATCACTGCACTATATCTCCATATTTCCAGAGCAGGTTGTTATTTAATCTCTATAAACAAATAGCAATTGGAAACAATAAGCACAAAGGCACATTTAAAGTTTTTGTTATGCTTGACTCGTAACATTCACATAAATATTTGACCCCCAATAAATGTGTTCTTCTTACGTGATTGTTTTCCTCTGATGGGATGGAATTAAATTCCCCCACTGATTAACATGTTCACTGTTTCCTCCTAATTAGTCTGCTAATTGCCCCCTTTCTCAAAAATTCATCTGTGCATTCGATTGGTATTGCACACAAATGGGTCCCATCTGTTAGAATAATGGAACGTAAAACTATGTGATAATTACAAAAAAAAACAGGCATATAATTTAACGCTATGACCACCATTTGGTTGAGTGTAGAAATAGAAATGCGTAATTATTTTTTATGTATGCACGCTCTTCCTTGCCTCACCTTCCAGATCTTCATGTTGCATAAAACATCCAGACAGAGCCTCAATCTCTCCACAGCGTTTATCAGTGCAAGTTACTATTTTAAAAGGTCAAAGCCATTTCTAGCAGATACTACCAAAACATAAAATAAACATTTCTTACAATAAACATGAGATTATGTTTATTCCTCTTCTGTTCAATACACTTGTGATTTTATATCTGTGGACTAGATAAATATATTTATTTATCTGACCTTAGTCAATACTTTTTGGCTACAAAAGCTCCAGTCACAAGAGGAATGAATTATAGACCCCAGAGTGAAAACTTTTTGCAAGCCCTCCTCAAAGACATTTCTGACCAGTTTACTGATATTCTTGCAAATCAGTTTATTTTCAATATACCTGTCAACAAATCTCTTAAGCTTTCCAGCTTGCCTGTGACATCACTGTAATATTTTCATCATAATTAATCCATCCATCCATCCATCCATCCATCCATCCATCCATCCATCCATCCATCCATCCATCCATCCATCTATCTATCTAGAGTAAATATTGTCTTTAAATGTTTTATTTAATTGAAACACTATATTTAACTGTTTTCACTAAATAAATAAAAGTTGCCAATTTTGATAAGGTAAAATAATACTCAAAGCATTAAAAATGATTTATGTTCTAATTTACCACTTTGCAGACTTTAATTATACCCTTTTTACGGTTATATTAAAATGTGCTTTTATCTACTGAGCTATGGACTGTATCTAAATGAGATAAAACAGATGGAAGGAACTGCACAAGGATGAATAAATGTCAGAATATTAATTTTAGAGTGAATTATTTATTTTAACCCACTGAAGTCAATGTAGGCAGCGACACTATTGCTTGCCGTTTTTCCTGTTAACAACGGAAAAAACTTAAAGAGACAATATTTTGCCCTTTTACAAAGTCTTAATTTTGGGGTCCAGTTCATGCTTGAATGTTCAAAATACATTAATTTTCACATATTTTATATTGCTGCATCTCCTTTCTTCCCAGTCTGTCAGTAACACTCTGTTTAGTTCCTGAGTATTTCAAACCTGTTTTTTTTCTGAAAAGCACAATGTGCTCTGATTGGTCGGCTGGAGCAGTGTGTTGTGATTGGTCAAGCGCTTAGAGTATTTTTGGGAAATGCCCCGTTCCTTATCATAACTGCAAGTTTCAACACACTACTAACTCAACCAGGCCCCGCTCCTTTATTCTGCGTATGAATTATTTATATGAGGAATATTGTGACGTGTTCGTTCCCAGAGGAAAACTCAAGACTCAAGAATGGAGGCGTTTCAGGGAGTTCAGAAACACTGACACTGATATAGAGAACTCCTCCTGGAGGGACTTTGTAACTTTGCAGAGCTTTTTCATGCTCAAACAGCAACATTACACACTAAAGAAAGTTCAACATGAAAAAAATATATATAGTCATACATGCATAAGTTAGATTTTCTCAAAAATACAAACTTACATATTACTGTAGTGTAACCATACTTAAGCCACGCAAATGTTTCTGCACAAATGTGATGTCAACACATGGGCCCAAATACACTCCAGAGGGCTAATAAAAAATTGAAATAGTTAAATCAAATGTTACAATTCTGACATCATTTTTGCTAATCTCACACTTGAAGTGAATATGCAAATGAGATTTGCTTCATTGTAATGGAAGGAGCAGCATGACAATTCTTTAAGATTTCTCATTGTATAGAAAGACAATTATACAGGTTTGAAACAACAGGGAGATGAATAAATGTCAGAATTTTCATTTCTGACTGAATTATTCCTTTAACATTGGAAAGGTATCTTATATTTCAATAAAGTAAGTGCAGTCTATAATAAAGTAATAAAACCTTCAACATCAGTAATGCATCTGGAGGCATGAAGATTGAAGAATATTCATTTGATAGACAATTCAGCAAAAGAAAGTGCTTGCAAAGATCAGCCCTATCTGCAACCCAAACTAACACCCCAAATTCTTCTAATATGTCATGACATTTGTGAAGTTATTTATCAGGTATATTTAATAACTAGTAAAAAGCAGACCGCGGTCGTGTCCTTTTCCCACTTCTAAATCCAATTGGCTTCTGTAGCTCCTCAATATCTCAAAGTCTTCGAGATAAGCCTCTTTTCTAGTGAGGAACAAATGAAGCCACTAACCCTACTAAAAAGGCCATCTGTTTAGGTTTTCCCATTTATCCTCCAAACAATTAATGTGTGATCTGGGGGCGGTGCGGCATTATTCATCTCCAGAGTAAACCACTCTAAGTATGCAATCTTTAGGAGCTTTGTGAAAGATTACATATCACTGCTTTCATAAAGGCACCATTACTGTCTGGAGAATAATGGGACCCGCTAATTTGGCGCTTTGACCTTAAGCTGTTCATCATACGGTGCGGAGATGCAACCACTGTGGCGTGAGAGAAAGCACATTATCATTTGGCCATAGGGCCTGGGAGGCTAATGCTAACATGACACACGAGAGAACAGATAACAGTATTCTCTGAAGGACATCGCTCAACATATAACACCAGTGCTTAGCAGCTAAAGGACCACTGTCATTTCCCAGAAAGGAAACCGGAAAGTGCTTCAACGATGATGACCTGGATATCACGGAGAACCAGATATGATCCGAACCTACTGGCTAAAGAAATTAACAGCATAGCATGAAAACTGAGCAGCTCATATTAATGAAATCCAAGCAGAAGACTCCAGTTCTTATTGGATAACGCAAGACCGGTCATCACCAATCGTGAAAGGGCCGTTCAAACATGCAGTGTAGTCATCATTAATTGAAACTAACAGAAAAACATACATGGGAAAAACTGAAACTAAAGTAAAAAGCATTTTTATGACTCCAAAACTAAATTAAATGAAAATTAAAATGGCAACAAATTAATTTTAATTATAGTAAATGTTACACTACATTTTTATAGAAATTCATACTTTTATTCATCAAGGATGCATACATTGTTCAAAGGTGATTAAAGCATTTTATGGAAACCAATTTTATTAATCAAATCTTGCTCAATTTGATTAAATATGAAGCAGCACAACTGTTTTCCACATTGTTAATAATTATAAATGTTTCTTGAGCAGTACATCAGCATATTAGAATGATTTCTGAAGGTTCATGTGACACTGAAGACTGGAGAAAGGATGCAGAAAATTCAGCTTTAAACAAATAAATTACATTTTAAAATATATTACAATAGAAAAAAGTTATTTTATATTGTAATAATATTTCACAATATTGCAGATTTTACTGTATTTTTTAATTAAATTGGAACTTGGACATTTTTATTTATCTTGGTGAGCACTAACAATATATATTTTATGCTGACAAATTTAACATGATTAAACTTTTCACGCCATGATTAAAAAAAACGCCTATGCAGAAAATCCACTCTGAATAGTATAGATACATTATCAACGTTTTAATATCTGATGAAGTGCTGCTTCACAAGTAAATATGTTGTTTCAAGGGTTTTTAGATTTTTGGGGAAAATTGGACTAAATACTCCATTACAAACTGTATTGTTTATTTTTTACAAGAGGTATAAATCTCAATAAATCGTAAATGCTCCTAATGGACCCTGCTTTATCTTTCCTGAAATCTAGATCTTCAGAGACTCAGTGACACCGTCTGTAGTCCCGGACATCATTAAGTGTCCTCTCTAGTGGGAGCCGTGATAAATCCCACCCGTTCGAACAGTCATTTAAAGCTAGCCTTGTTGTACATTCTCCTGACCTACCCGTCCGGCTCCAATCCCAACAACGGTCGACTGATCTAATCTAACTGACCTACAGCAGGCGGGAATTGATAGGCGTTCCTGGTGAGTAATGCATTTTGGTCTTCGTGGATCTCTCTTCCAATGAGCCCTACATGATCTAGTAGCAGGGATTGTAATCTCACAGATCAAATTTGCCCAGATTTCCACCGCTAAAGGAAAGTAATAGAGCTTTGCTTAACAGCTTCAGAGGAGAGCTCTTCCATCACGGGGAAAGCTCGGCTTAATGATTTAACTGCGCTCTAGTAAAGTTATCAGATTTCCTCGCTGTGTGTCAAACCCATGCCAGGATTCTTCAGCGCTCTGTGACATTTTCCAATTAAAGTACAATTGAAAGCTTGTGTATGTGTTCCTTTCTTCCAGGACAGCAGTTTGCACAACTCTTAATCTGATTGAATCTGAAGTCTTGTTCACAAGTATTCTGAAGTGACACCATAATGTTAATCGGCCATGAATTTACTCAATGGGACTTTTGGCTGAATTCAAAATTTAGAAACAATTCAACACAAAAAGAGTGAAATTGTAAAGTTGTATTAAAATTGTATAACTACAGCATTTTTTTTCAGCAAGAACTGCCATACAATTAGATAACAAGAAAAAGTATGTTCTTCAAAAAACTATTCGAGAACTTTTCAACAAACTGTATTGACTGGAATGAAGAAGAATCCATCCATTCATCATCCATCAATCAATCCATCCATCCATCCATCAATCCATCCCCACTAACACAGAACGTTTAGGGAACGTTAGTTTATGGTTCTCTAAAGGTTAGTTTGGACCAAACCAAAAACTAACGTTTAGGGAACGTTCCCTCAGGGTTACAACGTTCCCTAAACGTTAAGGGAACCAACCAACTAAAACATTCTCCTGTGGTTGCACTGTACCTCCACACAACGTTCCTGTTTGGTTGTTTTTGGTTGTTCCGAGTGCGGTTCCCTTTCGTTGTCACTCCGAGTTACGTCGGATGACGACGAAATGGGGTTTCGCTTAGAAAGCCTATCAACTTCGAGTATTACAAAACGAGCCAATGGCAAAGAAATGCCATGGGTCTGCGGAATTTGCATGACGTAACTCCGCCCCACCTCGTGGGTATAAAAGGAGGAAGTCTGCAACAGCAGTTTATGTTTTCGCTTCGGAGCCAAGAGTATCTCTTCACTCCACAGCTATTTCTGACTTCGCTCTACGAGACGAGCCACTCTCCGGTGTTGGTGTGACGGCGATCTGCAGCGAATTCACATTGCCTGCTGGTCTGTGCAGTGATCTGCCAGTGAGTGTGTTTCTCCCTGCTCGCTTCAACATCGCGGAGTTTCTCTCCTTTCACAAAAGAGCTCGCACGCGGCACGTCTTTTTAAAGACGGCTCGCCCGTGCATAAAAAAAAAAAAAAAACCGAATGGTTGCGGCAGCTTGGTATCGGACTCTGATGGGCACGAGCGTTGTCTAGTATGTTTGGGCTTGATCATGCTAGAGCAGCGCTCGTGGATGACTCATGTTCTCTCTGTGGGAACATGATCATCGCGTCATATAGGTCGAGACTCGGTGAACTCGCAAGAGTGAGAGTCCCCTCATCCACCCCCCGATCTTCGGCTGGTGGCCAGGGTGACCTGAGGGTGTTGGTCTGGAACAAGGCGCCGACTCCGTGTCCGTGACCCCAGCCTCCCCTCAACGGCGGTGCCCGCTAGTGAATAGGTGATTCCCACGAGTCTACCCTCTGGTGGCCCGTGTGTTTCATTTAAAGCTACAGAGGATGATACTATGTATGTAGCAGCTTCACAAGGTGGGTTTGATTCTCTGGGAAGTGACGACTCGTCACAGCTGCCACCTTCTGGTGTGCATACGGCTGTGCCTGAGTCTGATCCAGAGATGACGGCCATGCTTTCCTGGGACGATTGGTTTTTGGGTAAGGCCGCCGACCCTCATCCACGGCAAACCCTAATACCTTCCCTCCCGGACGTGCATGATGAGATCTCGAAGTCCCAGAAGACCCCCTGGTTTTCTCGGGACCGCTCGCTGATCTCATCCGCCTTTCCCCCCTCGATGGGGCCGCTGCAATGGGTACACTGGGGTTCCCCGGCTGAACGCTCTGTTGCGATGCTATGTGTCCTCAGAGTGCTTCTTCTCGGCGCAATCCTAAGCACCCGCCCATGGTCTATAGTTTTCGTCTACACTTGTGGCGAGATCCTATAGTACCACGGGACTGGCAGCCGCCTCTCTGCAGGCCATGGCCATTCTGCTGGTCCCCGACCCAGATGCTCATGGACTTGCACGAGGGCAGGACTGACCCAGGGCTCTTCACTGAGTCGCGCCCCGCCACTGACCTTGCTCTCCGAGCGACGAAAGTGGCCGTATGCTCCCTGGGTCAGGTGATGCCTACCATTCTGTGGCTGAACCTGTCTGATGTGCTAAATGTCGCGCGGCCCCGTCTGTCCGACGTTCCCATATCCCAGGTCGGCCTCTTCGGCGGTGCGGTTGAGAACTTCGCCCAACAGTTCTCAACCGCCCATGTGCAGACTGACGTTGGTTCTGTCCCGATGGCCCCGCCGTCCGCTCAGATCCCTTGGTCTGCCCACCGCCGAAGGCGCCCTCCCGCGGCTCCCACCCTGCCCGTTCACCCGGGCCGGCTCTGGGGGCCCGCGGGCGGACGCCTCAGCCCTCTCTAGCCCCGCCCCCGCTACACGCCGGGTTAAGCGGCGCTCCTGAGATGGGCTCCTCGGCCCAGAGATGGGACTCAGTTCTTTCCAGGAGTTGGTAGCAGGACCACTCCTTTCCCCGGTGGAGGGCCGGGGAAGAATCCCTATTCTCCAGAACTGACTCTTCCGTCTCTGAGCACACAGAGTTCGGGACGACACAGAGCGGCGCCCACAAGCCGTGCTCTCCTCGTCCCCCTCTGTCCCAGAGGTGGTTGACACGGCGTGCCGTCCACGGACCGCTCGCCCCTGTCCCCCTCTGTCGCCAGACCCCTGGCAGAGCAGGCCCCCGCGGGACGACCAGCCTGGTCCTCCCCTGGCCCCCTCTGCCAGGGCGCGGTTGCTAACTGTGCCCCCACACCGGGCCGCTATGCCGTCCACGTCTGGGCCAGTTACTCCGCTTCGCTGCCCCTCCGGGGGGACGCCTGTCGCCCGCATGATCCCACTGGTTCAGTTCCTGGGAGCCTGGTTAGAGCTTCCCCGCCTGTCCCGCTGGATCGCGCGTACCGTCAGGCTCGGCTATGCGATTCAGTTCGCACGGTCTCCTCCCTGCTTCAGGGGAGTCCGCTCCACTTGGTCGGTGGCAATGCCCCCATCATGAGAGCAGAGATTGCCACCCTGCTGGCGAAGGGTGCAATCGAGACTGTCCCTCCAGCCGAGATGAGGTCCGGCTTCTACAGCCCTTACTTCATTGTCCCCAAGAAAACCGGTGGGTTACGGCCAATCCTGGACTTGCGCGTGCTGAACCGCTCCCTTCACAGGCTGCCGTTCAAGATGCTCACCGCCAAACGCGTTTTCGAATGCGTGCGGCCCCAGGATTGGTTTGCAGCGATCGACCTGAAGGACGCCTACTTCCATGTCTCCATTCTTCCTCGACACAGGCCGTTTCTACGGTTTGCTTTCGAGGGGCAGGCATATCAGTATTGGCTTCACGACCGAGTCCCGAGGTGGGCATGGCAACACGGCACCCTCCGAGTACCAGTTACTCCGACCTGCCGTCAGACCTTCACCCCGTGGGCGAACCTCAGCTTTCTACGGGCTGGAGTGCCCCTGGAACGAGCATTGCGGCATGTTGTTGTATCGACAGATGCCTCTTCCACGGGCTGGGGCGCCATGTGCAATGGACGTGCTGCCGCGGGCTCCTGGATGAGGACCCCAGCGCCTATGGCACATCAATTGCCTCGAGTTGCTGGCTGTACGTCTTGCTCTGCGCCGCTTCCGGGCCGTGCTCAAGGGCCAACACGTACTAGTCCGATCAGACAATACCGCCACTGTAGCGTACATCAACCGTCAAGGTGGTCTACGCTCCCGCCGTATGTCACAACTCGCCCGCCACCTCCTCTTATGGAGCCAGAAGCATCTGAGGTCGCTTCGTGCCATTTATATCCCCGGAGCTCTGAACTGTGTAGCCGACGAGCTCTCACGGTTTCAGCTCCTCCCGGGAGAATGGCGGCTCCATCCCCGGTCGGTTCAGCTGATTTGGGACCAGTTCGGGGACGCACAGATAGATCTGTTTGCCTCCCATGACTCGACCCATTGCGCCCAGTATTATTCCCTGACCGAGGGCACGCTCGGCACGGATGCTCTGGCGCACAGCTGGCCGCAGGGCCGCAAGTATGCGTTTCCCCCAGTAAGCCTTCTTGCGCAGACCTTGCGCAAGGTCAGGGAGGACGAGGAGCAGGTCATGCTGGTTGCGCCGTACTGGCCCACCAGGACCTGGTTCTCCGAACTAGTTCTCCTCGCGACAGCACCTCCCTGGCCCATACCTCTGAGGAAGGACCTCCTTTCTCAGGGACGGGGCACCCTATGGCACCCTCGTCCCGATCTTTGGAACCTCCACGTGTGGCTCCTGGACGGGACGAGGCAGGTTTGAGTACCCTACCACCACCGGTGGTGGCTACCATCACTTCCGCTAGAGCAGCGTCCACAAGACATCTCTATGCGTTGAAGTGGAACCTCTTCGTCAGCTGGTGCTCTTCTCACCGAGAAGACCCCCGGAGATGTTCGATTAGTGTCGTGCTTTCCTTCCTACAAGATGGGTTGGAGCGAAGGCTGTCTCCCTCCACCCTAAAGGTCTATGTCGCCGCCATTGCCGCACAGCATGACCTTGTTGAAGGTAAGTCTTTGGGGAAGTACGACCTGATCGTCAGGTTCCTGAGAGGAGCGAGGAGACTGAATCCTCCTCGCCCTCCTCTCGTTCCCTCTTGGGACCTCGCAGTGGTGCTAACTGCCCTGCGGAGTGCTCCCTTTGAGCCTCTGCAGTCAGTGGAGCTTAAGTTCCTGTCAATGAAGACAGCGCTCCTGGTTGCACTGGCCTCCATCAAGAGGGTAGGGGACCTGCACGCATTCTCCGTTGACGAAGCGTGCCTGGAATTCGGGCCGGCTTACTCTCACGTGATCCTGAGACCCCGGCCTGGATATGTGCCCAAGGTTCCTACCACTCCCTTCCGGGACCAGGTGGTGAACCTGCAAGCGCTGCCCCTGGAGGAGGCAGACTCAGCCTTGGCACTGCTCTGTCCAGTACGTGCTCTCCGCACCTATGTGGACAGAACCCAGTGTTTCAGGACCTCAGACCAGCTCTTTGTCTGTTATGGTGGGAAGCTGAAGGGAAAGGCTCTCTCCAAGCAAAGGTTGTCTCACTGGATAGTGGACGCCATTGCTTTGGCTTACCAGCAGCAAGGAATGGCGCCTCGCTAACAGACAACTGCAGAGCTGCAGGCTGGGCGACACCGAACACATTCGCCAGATTTTACAATCTCCGAGTGGAGCCTGTGTCCTCTCATGTACTCGCTTCAACTAGCCAGTACTGGACCCGCTCAGGTGTCTTCGCTTGCTCGCCATTCCACTCCACGGACTGGATATGTGCGATATTCCCCTCAGGTGAGCTTCTCCGAAAGCCCTGAGTTCCTCCAGCACTTCTGACGTCGCCGCCAGTGTCTATTGCCTGCGTGCCGGCTAGGTGCCTCCCGTGTGCATGGTCCCTCCCCTGAGCGACCCCCACATGTATATTTCCACTGTAAGCCTCTCTCGAGCATGTGTCTTTCCCTTGGCAAGCCACCTTGCCACCCTGGGGTTGAAATATTCCACCTGCGGCTGGACACCCAAGTGTTCTCCATATGCATCCTTTGGGTCATATGTGTATTCTCTAAGTCCCCCCCTCTGGGTTGGCAATAATTGCATATTTCCTCTAAAATTGTGGGATATGCTCCCCAGTGTACCTTGGTATTCCTGTGCTAAATAGGAGTCCTTCGTCCGTGCTAGTCTCACGACAGGGATCTCAGATTTACGCAGGGCACTGGAAGACAGCTGAGAAGGTGGCGTGATTAGACTGGTAACCCCATTTCGTCGTCATCCGACGTAACTCGGAGTGACAACGAAAGGGAACGTCTCGGTTACGTATGTAACCCTCGTTCCCTGAGTAGGGAACGGAGACGTTACGTCTTCCTGCCACTTTCCGCTGTACCGCGGGGATCGCCTGAGCTCAGTCTTGGCTCCTCAGCGAAGAAACATAAACTGCTGTTGCAGACTTCCTCCTTTTATACCCACGAGGTGGGGCGGAGTTACGTCATGCAAATTCCGCAGACCCATGGCATTTCTTTGCCATTGGCTCATTTTGTAATACTCAAAGTTGATAGGCTTTCTAAGCGAAACCCCATTTCGTCGTCATCCGACGTAACCGAGACGTTTTGAAATGTTTATTTAACCAGCTCCATTTAAGTTTTTGACGTAGCATATAAAAGGTTTGCAGTCACTTGATTTAGATTCACTCAAAAATGATTGGTCTTATGAAATCTAAGTAAGATAAACAGCATAGCAAGAGAATATATGTATTTTCAATTTAGCTGAAAACAATACTTTTGTGCTTGATTTCGTTTTTTTAACTAGTTGAAAATACTTAAAACAAGAATTTATCAATAGAACGACTTTCACAATTAAGAAAATTCACTTCTTTCATTTCACATTTCACTTCAAGAAGCGGATTTCGACTCAGACGCGCCTCAATTTTTTGTTTTTTACGCGCGTCAATTTCGCTTTGGACGCGCAAATGGATTCAAAATGTTCAAGCGTCCGACGCTCTATTTCGGTACAAATCCAACCGTTACACCCCCACGCCATTAGGGGGAAGTGCCTCTGCTTTCGGGTGGCCGATTGAAGTCCTTTCCTGACTTCCGTGTTGTGCTATTTACATACACCCATATATATAAACACTAGATGTCGCCTTGGCTAAGGCAGTTCATTGGAACGAATGCGTCAATAGAGCCGCCATCTTGAAACAGGGGAACCCCTCATCAGCGTCAATGTAGGAAAAGGTCAAACGGAAATAAAATCACCATAAATCGTCATGGATGCGATTTTCTAGTTGTTTTGGTTCGTTCCAACGGTCAGACATGTATTTATTATAGAGTCCAGAGAAATTAAAAAAAAATTACAAAATTTCACAATCTTGTGAAATGTAATCCCTTGCGGTCTGGTTTTTAGATTTGGTTCGTGTAAACATCCATACGCAGCACAAAAGTCCGGCATCATCCATGAATTCAGCGTTACCTAGCTACTACCTATGACAAGACCCCTGTTCCAAGATGGCGGCGGTTTTGACGCATGTTTAGAACCCCAAGGCGACATCTAGTGTTTATATCTATGACATACACCAAAGTACTTCTGGATACACAGAACTTGCCAGGGAACCCGTCTTCTTTCAGGTAAATGGACGCTTGAGATAAATTGGTGTGTTTGAGCCATAGCCTGTGGTACAGCACAGGTAAGCACAGGTAAGAACCCTTAATGTTATAGATACGTTTTAGTTAGTGCTAGCTCCCAACTTAACTGACCAGTTCATGTTGCCTCAGATGTTGCCTAAGCTTGGGGTGCTTGTGTAGTTACATTTTTGAATTCATTTTTTCGTCTCTTTATAGAAGCTCTTTTTTGAGTTGCACGTAGGATTAAACAAATAATAATAGTTCGGTAAAATATTTGTATAATAGTTTTCTGCTATCACTGTTAGAATACATTCAGAACATGTTTCATGTATTCCTGTAACGTTACCGTTGGCATTCCTGTAAGTTACCGTCGAGCAAATAGGGATGTGTAATGTCACACACTGTAGCATTATACCTTTACATTTAAACAGTAAATTAAGAAAACAAACGCCATATCTATTGTTTAAGTGCAGGAAAGAGATAAAACAAAAAACACTATACGTGGTAGTAACACTGTGTCGGAGAGAGCAACACACTCCATTTTAGTTTAAATTTACCCTCTAAAAAGCTGATTGGTCAGGCTGCCTGACGGTAAGACGTGTGACGCAACACTGACGTTCCTGATTGGCTGGAAGAAATGGATAAGTCTACATAGAACCCAGCAGACCGTTCACCATCAGGAAGTCTTGGAAAAACGAGACGAGGCTTTTTTCTATTCCGGCACTGCACATGCTCATATGACTGTTTTGGGTCCTGTAGCTGTAATAATGGATATAGCTCCAGCTAATGGCTGTAATTCTTATACATATCTGTAATGCATATATATTGGGCTTTGTTTGAGTCTTTGTTTGCTGCTGTGCACGACGTGTATGCTTTTAGGAGACATGCAAACAACTTCAACCCCACATCTGTCTATAGCCCAACCATGAACCTTGACAGGGAAAGGGGGACAGCCTATCCACCCCCGTCCCCCCCGTCCCGTCCATACTGTACATTTCTGTCTATATGGTTCATACTGAATATCTATAATCATTAGGTTTTTCTTATATATTACTGTCAATTTTTTTCATTTCTTTTCTTTTTTTTCATTGTGTATTTGCTGTGTACACTTTGCTGTGTACAAATCTATGTTGCTCTATTTGCCATGCCAATAATGCTGTTGTCTCTTAACAGATGAAGAACTTCACGATTGTTGAGTTTTCAGACAGTGCTATGGAGGTTGTGCCATCTTCATGGGTGGACAGATCTACAAGGGTATGCAGTTGTGTAGATTTCTTTTTCTTCACAATTTCTTTTACCATTCTAAATGTTCTTGTTACGACCTCACCACATTGTAAGAAATTATCTGAAATAAAGTAATTTTTCCAAAAGGTCATCTTCTGCTACTAGACTGCGCATAATGTGAGGGCCCAAGTCAGCGCTTGTCATTTGCCCAACAAATCTGGGTCAAATATCCTGGCCATGTACAGGTAACCTATTGCTGCTATACTATATATAAATAAATAATGGTAATACTGCTTTGTTCTGCTACTGGCTCACAAAAACGTTGTTCTCTTAATGTAGATTCCTACGCCAAAGCCATGGAAAAATGTCAGCGGCTGATGGACACTTCCAGCACTGAGACGGAAGACGATGCGAGCGTCCACAAAAAGCAGTGTAGACGCCCAAGGAGGTTCATGACGGATTCTTCAAGTGATGTTAAGACCTTAATTACAGACTACATTATTTACACAATAAAAATTAAAAAAACTGAAAGTTTTTTAAAAACTTTTTGCAATCTGTACAACTTGTTTGGTCTTTTATTTCAGATGAATCTGTTCCACAAGCGAGAAAGCATTCCAGGACGGAGTGTGTGTGTGGAAGCCCTGTCCGTAAGTTAACATTTATGCATGCATTTAAGAAACCAGAGTCATATTTCCTACCATGGAACTACTGACGATCAACCTGGTGCATATCATGTGACTGTTCTGATGTGTTTGTCTCTTCCTGCCTTTTTTCAGGTCAGCAGATGCCTCCACCATCTGCATGTAAGGCTTTTTTTTTTTTTTTTTTTTTCATGTGCAAGAAACCTACCATAAATGAACTGACCAATATTCATATCTACTTTCTTTTTAGATGAGTCAACACCACACAGAAAACCAGCCGGTCGCCCACAATTGGATGGGTCTCTTGTGACGCAAGCTCGCCCTGAAGGTACAGTGGCTTTGAATTTTCCATTTCCAATTAAATACAATTTCATGACAAGGAACTTGAGAGTAATTTGACTTTTTTGTTGTTGTAATAAGCAGAACTCATCTCACAGAGGGAGGTGGCTCAGCCATGGAGATGGAAATGAGAGGTAAGAAGACTCACTTAAGTTGTTCACATATGCAAGTATATAATGTATAACAACTAAAACTAACACCATAAATTGTTTCCATAGCCGTGAGGACATCCATTACCCACATGGCACAGCGAATGGACCCATTTGAGGAGAAGATGGAGCAGAAGATGGATGAGCTGCTCATGCTCTTAAGGAGCTCCAAGTCACCTCCCTCTGCTCCAGTTGATGACATGTTGCTGTCGCCCTGCTCAACAGTCACAGAGCTGAAGGAGTTCGACGGAAGTCTCGGTCAACAGGAGAGGAGGGACAACATGGAAATTAAGTGGGCATAGTCCTGCAATAAGATTAACACTATATAATTGCATAATTTCAAATATCATTATAACTGAACTGACGGCTCTTACAAAATGAGGTTGTACAAGCTCTCCAATTTGTTCTACATGTATAATTTGTATTTCTATATGTTTTACAGCAACTTTTCCTGACAACCTTTGGAGGTTCGACCAGAGCATCCGTCACATGCTACGGCGAGTGGCAACCAATGACGTGCTAAAACAGTATAGTCTGCGGGGCAGAAAGGCAAAGAAGGCTTTCCAGGACCTGACAATCTGCATTTTCTATATTTTTTAATTAAAGTATTTTTGCCACTTTGGCCATTCACCTACACATTACATACTTTATCATTCCAATATGCATCTTGCACACTACATTTGCACTATTACTTTGCAATCTTCATCCCACTCCATTTGTACTTAAGATTAATTAAGATTAAGATATACTTTATTGTCCCCGAAGGAAAATTTGTTTTGGACACTGTCCATTCCGTAGCTTTTACAGAGACGGCACAACACAGTTCACAACATTTCCTTAGCACATCCTCTCCCGAACATTCTCTCATATACATTTAAATAAGTACATATATGTAGTAGTAGACACAGTAACGCCTTCCACACAACTTGAATATTGCATACTCCATAGCACACATTAAAATTATAATTAACATATTGCACTCTCCCTAAGGCCCATAAAATACGCAATTGGCATATTGCACACTCTATAATACCCATAAAAATACACAACTGATGTGACTTGTATTGATATGTCTTATTTGTAAACTAAAACTGATTGTAATTCTTGTATTATTTCTTTTAGGCCTTTTATATTTTTTATATTGTATATTAAAGTTTTAAATCCCATCAAGTTTTCCTGTTCATTCAATCCTGCTCATATATAATAATTCATTCCTGCTCATGCATAGAGAGTTTAAAGTAATAATAAAATTGGTTGTTAAAGTTTTTTAAAGGTTAGGGGAATGTAAAAAAGAACGTTAGGGGAACGTTACCTAAAGGTTGCAACGTTAGGGGAACGTTCCCTAAAGGTTGCCTAAAGGTTGCAATGTAACCAAAAACTAACGTTCCCTGAACATTAAGAAAACTTTCCATGGGAACCAAAACCTAACCTTAACCCTAACCTTAAGGGAACTTTCCCGCAACCAAAAACTAACGTTCCCAGAACACTCTGGGAACCATAAATTGTTAGCTGGGATCCATCCATCCATCAATCCATCCATTCATTTACCCATCCATCCATCCATCCATCCATCCATCCATCCATCCATCCATCCATCCATCCATATGTTTATCTATCTAGAGAAACTCAATGCAAATGCAGGAATAGAGGTGTGATTTAAAAATCATTCTCAATTATAATTGGAATGGACCACAACAGTTCTATTTACCTCATGTCATTCCAAACCCTTTCGCATATTCATACTTGGTTGCAAAACTAATGCAATAACCATTGACATTTGGTCTCTGATGTCAAACCTGGCAAAATGCATCTTTACATTCTGCCTAACATCTCCTTTTGTATTCTGTGAAAGATAATCATACAAGTTTGGGACAACATGAGTAAATAAAGACAAGATTATAATTTTTGGGTGAACTATCCCTTTAGTCGTACCACTCAGTAAGTTAACACCCATTACAAAGATTATTTGAAATAATTCTTGCACTGCTACAGACCTCATGCAAATAAATAAATTACATTAATCTGAGCAATTAATTTTAAGCACCTCAGAAATACATGTTGGGCAACAATTAAGGTACCATTTACAGGATTTAGCGGAATTGATTGCATTCCAGAAAGCCCTTGTAAAGAACACCAATCAGCGATTGTGATTGATACCACAGCCTTGCAGCAACTTTTGGCTCAGCCGTATTTTCCGCAACGTGATCAAACGCATGAAGGTCGTCATTTTCACAGACGCTCACATCATGCCCGCAAGTTCACTTCCTTTGTACTTATACATCATGATTCTCCTCCTTGTGTGTCTGGCTTCTCTTTTATCACTAAGATTTTGGGAAGTGTGGAGCAGTTAATGACTGTTGTTGTTAAAACATTGGGACATTTCTGCGTGATGTACTTTTATCAGTAGTCCTGACAGCTTTAATTAGCGAGAGTGTGTTTGGCTGTATGAGAGAGAGCAAGAAACAGAAGTTGCTTCTTATTTCTATAACCATGGATAAACCTTGCAGCTTTGTTCAGTGTTTGGCCTGAGAAACAACAGGCTTCAAAAGGCCCGACAAGCGTGGAAGCAGAAATGGGATCATTAATGAGGGTGAATTGATCCCCCAGATATGCTTTCATACTTGTCGTCCTCTAGAGCATTGTTTACTATTCTAAAGGCTCAAAGCAACCCAAAGTGTTTTTTTTTTCTTTTGGAATAATACTTTATACTAGACAACCACAGAACGAACAGTTACTTACAAACAAAATAAAAGTCCAGTAGAGAAAGGCAAAGATGGAGTTAGAAAGATGTGGCATACAAACTATTAAAAATGAGATTTCTTTTACAACAAATGGCCACTGAAAGCTCTGGTGCTTAAATGTAAGATATATATTTTTTTGTTTGTCTTTCAATTTGTATTATATGAGGGCTGTGCTTTTTGTAAACTTTTACAAAAGATTTGCAACATTCCTATACAATGGTAAAAACTCTGCTTTGAGTAAATGTGTATTTTGTTGCAATACACAATAAATAAACTAAATAAAACTAACACCTCTAAAAAAATACAATAAAATGTTTAACATTTTTGTAAAACCCCTGCTTTTAGTGAATTTGTATGTTATAGCAATAAACATTAAATACACTTCTATAAATAAAATGAAATAAAATGAAAAAAAAAAAATGTTTTGGACCAGTGTTTATTCTGTAGCTATTGATCAATTAATATTTCCAATACATTAAATTGATCTATTTAATGGTTGAATGTAATAAATACAGTCAGCATTACAGTACTTTGTACTGTACTTACAGTAAACCAAAGTTTGTCATGTTTAAAAAATGGGATATACCACACAACCACGGCACAAATAGTCACTAAAAATCTTGCACGTCCGGTAGAAAAGCAGAGAGGAGAAAGCTTTCATGACCTACTCCTCTTCCTCTGCCCTTCACCTCTCTGCATATCAAGAAAGAAACCAACACAATTTCCCTTCCTTTATGAGACTGATGCATACAATTTGAGACCCAGTCAACCTCGTCATATCTTACGGCTTACCCTGGCCAAATGAAGACCAAATCCTTTTCAGGGGACTCTTTCCATGAATTTATTCCCACTCAGAAAGACACTCATCAAGTTTACAATATGGCTTCTTATCAGCAGCGATACATACTGTGAAATGACTCTAGACCCTTGGACATTTACTCTTATTTTTTTCCCCCATCTCTGTCAGAGATGGAAAATGTTGAAAGTATTTGGGTGTAATGTATATATTTCTATAGTATATGTATATAAATTAATATATATGGTATCTAAACAACAAAATAACAGCACTTTGCATCACAAATTCATGAATAAATCCTGAATCCACAAATAATTTGTACACATAAACATTCAACGTATCTATCTAACCAGGGTTATTACAGTTAACAAAAACTAAAACCATAAGAAACATAATAACATTACTGTTAATTGAAATTAAAATGTTAACTACAAAAAAAAAACAAAAAAAAAACTTAATCTTATTTTGTTCCAGCTATAGTTCCCAAATAAGATTTTCAGATCTTACAACTTGATGTCCTAAAATAACTCAAACTAAAACTGAAATAAAAATTAATAACAACTATGTAGACATATTATAAAACAATAAATATGACAAAAACACCCCAAAAAAGAGCAAACTAAAATAAAAACTCATTCAAAACATTTAAGAACGAGCTACAATAGTATTTCAGTGATACTAAATGAACACTGCATCTAACATGTAAACTATTTAAGTATGAACAACTTTACAGGCGTACAAATGTTTACAAGTTCACCTAAAGCACTCCATTACAAGAAGTCCAAGAACTTGTTTGGAGAAAGTGAAAGATATCATTGAGGTTCGACTCCAAAGACCTCGGGCCCGGGGCCAGGCACAGACTCAAAATACATCTGGTATCTCTGCGTGCTTCACAGCTTGGAAAGCTTCCTTTGCATGTGATTGAGATGTTGATACATCCAAAAGGTTGCTGAATTTGACAGCAACTCAATATTACAAATAGTAATTAGTGGTGCGTGCTAAGGTAAGATTCACTATTACTATTCCTCATCCGTACGGTTAGGGACTTGCACTGCTCCAAACCCTAATTATTAAACTTGTTGAAATGCAGATGACAGCTATTGCTTTACCAAAGGATCAGACTCACAATTTTCATCCAGCTGGCAATAAAGCGGCAAATAAATATCTTACGCCCTGTTTACACCTGGTATTAAGATGCATTTTGTTAAATTGGATCACAAGTGGACGAGGGAGACACATACATACCCGTTTACATTTAGTTTTAATCCGGTGTTTAAACCATTTCTGTCCTGATTTCTTCGAGGGGTCTATGGGTGAGTAAATGTACAGTATGGGCTTTTTCAGATCTTTCTATGTAATGGACAAAATAAGCTTGCGCAATTTACATATGAACACAACTGGAGACGACGGAAAAACAAAAACTTTTGTTTTTGTTCTGACAGCCACAAGACCAGCCGAACGCTGTTAGAAATCAGAAATTGTGTTTGGTATGTTTTTCGTCTTAAAACCAAACTTGGGTCTCAGCCGATAAAGTTTAAATCCCGCCTGGCTAGCGCACTTCCCATAATGTTTATCTCAGTAGGCGGAGAGTAGACGGTATTTGTTTCTGTTTGAACACATACGACCACATGAGCGTTTACTCTACGAAAGCAATCCGGTCGAATGTGTTTTCAACTATCTCTGGAAGTGGTCAAAAGTGGACAAGCTCAAAACGTTATAGACCCCGTTTACACCTGTATTTAGCATCGTCCACTAACGATGCATCTTAATACCAGGTGCAAACAGGGCCATAGACTTACATTAAAGAGGAACTGAGTTACTAATAAATGTTTTTTTTTTTTTTTTTTTACTTTTTCAGTATACAAGCATCTAGCAACCATCTAGAACACCTGCATAGGAACATGCTGTCATCCACTGAGAAGAACACATAGCAACACCTTCTCCCACAATATTGTAGCTTTGTGGCAGTAAGTTTTTCACAGATAAGTTCCAGGGTTATTAGTTAACTAAAACCATATTCACATGTTGATGATTACTAAAACTAAAGCTGAAACAAAAAAGAATAAAAACAAAACAATGAAACAATATAACCCAACAAAATTGCCAAATCATCAACTAAAAATTAATTTACAAAAATATATAAAAACTATAATAGTATTCAAATGATACATAATCTTATTTTTCTCGCATTTGTAGCTGAACTATACTGGAATATAACAATAACAATTTGTATTTCATCTTTACCAACCACATATTTATAAATCGACATGAGCACAAACCTCCCACGCCGTTCTAAAAATGAGTGATTAGTGTATAGCCTATATGCAAATATTTACAGTCATTTGTGTCTCAAACACTAGTTTGAAACAAGCAGAAGCCCACTCATGTTGCTTCAGCATTTGGTCTGCCAGTGCAGGGAGAGCCAGCTTGACATCACTGCCAACTGTATCGTCTCGCCCATATCCTCAGATCCTTCCCATCAATGCCGGAGATGAATCAATTCAAGGTGCTGTCTAATCTGGGTTAGAGAATGAAGAGTGAAGATACAAACAGGCAGAACGGAGGAGTAAAAGAGGAAGCAACAATTACAGCAAAAGGATGCAGAAATGTCAGCTCTAGATCTCAGGATTTTGCTAGTTAGTTGCTGGTTCAGGTAGTGAGGTCTATCTGTTGAAATTGATTGATGAAATCTTGCAGTTTGCAAGCATCTGACATGTATTATGAGATTCAGTGGAGAGCTGTTAATCAAATAAATGCAGTCATAGTGAGCAAAAGAGACTTCTTAAACACACACACACACACACACACACACACACACACACACACACACACACACACACACACACATAACTGCAGTGTATCTGTATAGTGTTATAGATTTCAATATTTCTCATCAAATCCTCTCATTATCAAAAAATATGCTATCCACACCCATTTTATAGCTCTCTACTATTAGCCTATGTTATGTCAATAATCGTCTCATTTGTGTCTATTTTTTATTTCTTCTTAAAGGACATTTTAGGAGAAACATCTAAGACAAAGATCATGCTCAAATGAAGTTTAGTGAGCTATGAAACAGCAACCCTGGAGCAATAAAATGTCCCACTAGGATACGTTGATGACTGGTCATCTTCAGCATCAGTACATAAGAGTTAACATGCTATTTCGGGCATGTATTGCTCCTGGCACACACAACGTCAAAATCAATTCCCAGCACATTCAAACACAGCTCCTGTGGTCAGCAGACTCGAGCGCTGATTTAACAGGCATTCAGAAGTTAAGCAGAGCATAAGTGGCCATCTATCTGTGTGCCCAGTCTTTACGATGGAGCCTGGGAGGTGTATTTTTCTCAATCAGAGGAGACAGCCATGTGGTCAGAGGAGAGGCACAGATGGAGACCACAGCACTGAATCTCCCTGCTGGGAACTACAGGAGACTAACAGCCAAATCTTTTTTTAGTAGTAGAGCATGCAATGTCAACTTTGGATCAATATATAAAACTCAGATATTATCCTTCCGTTTTATTCATTACGATCACAAGCTGTAATCATTGACTGTTCATGGTCATTGTGTCTGCCTAACTGAATACATGATGTTTACTAAACACATAACTTGTATCATCTCTTTTTCTACATGTTTTTTTTTTTTTTACCTTATTCTTATTGATAGGACAATACCGGAGCATATGGATGAAAAGGGAAGGGAAATCTATGCTGACGGAAATAAATTATATAATTTCGAGATTATAGTTGGTTTTAAATTAAAAATGCCTCATAATGCAGACAGTGAATATCACTGGATTCATACGACCTATGACAGTAAAAGTGTTAAAGGTCAAAGGTCTTAGAAATGACCTTTACTGAATCCCCAGCATTTGTTGTGTGCCTGGGTTTTGTTTGCTGAGCACTAGCTTGTAAAATCCAACTTCAAACACTGTGACAGGCAGCAGATCTGCGGCATTTGCAGAAGGACGAGTTCAAATCCTACTCTCTTTTATTATCCCGATAAGGGGGATGTGTTTGGTGTTCCTGAAAATAACAAATGCTCAGCAAGATACTGAATGTAAGGAGGTGTTTTATTCATGAAACTACCAAGAGCAGCGCTTCCTTGCATTTAAAATATTGCAAAATGAACTAACTTTATCCTGATATACCTGGACTGGATGATAACGCACTTAAACTGATATGCAAAGCAAATCACAACAAGCTTTTTTCCCCGGTGAACTGCCTGTGGTCTTAGTTTACCTGACAGCCTGTGACTGCAGTACCATTGTGCGTGACATCTTTACATTTATAGGGATAAAGGGAGGTTAGGGCTGGAGATAAGACTCCAGTGTGTGTCACCCTTGAATGTTAAACTGAATTGCCAAAAAAAAAAAAAGGAGAGAGAGAGAAAAAAAGTGCATGGTCTGATCTTATATGCATCACATTGCACCTTACCTCTAAAATCAGAGGAAAGAGAAGTGGAAAGTAAATAGAGAAAAGTGGATTTGTCTGGATTTCCCCACTCAGAATGTGTTCTCATCCATTACATTTCTGTAGTAAAGAAATTCTCCATGAACTCAAAATTCGTTTTGCATCTTTCACTCCATATCTGTAGCTAGTCTGCTTATAAAAGTTGCAGAATTATTTCACTATATATGAAAATCAGTATTTGTATTCCAGGGAAAAGGAGCAAAATTCAATGACTCTTGTTATAAAGGAAAATAAAGTTTCTCTTACGAGAGTATCTCTCGTACTGCGTAATATCTTACGCTACGGGGAAAACCTCTTTTCCACGAGATATTGAAGCCAAAAATTATCCTTAATTTTGAATTAATGAAAAACGCTGTGCGGCAGCATGCAGACATAGGCAAGATGGCTCACGCGCCTATTGGCTGCCCTGCGGCAACAGCAGCAGCCTATCGAGAGAGGCCCTGCGGGACGTGATACCCAATGGGGGCGCTTCACGCCCATTTCGTCACGTCCCGCCAGAATAGGCGTGGCCTTGGCCTATAAATACGCTCGACAGGCTGATACAAACTGATTTTCATCTCTTCAGCGAAGCACTACTGCATCGCTGGATCCGGAGTGAGAAGCCGCGCCGTCTGATAGTAAGCCTTCAGCGGGACGAGCCTTCGAGTCTGAAGCCGCTGGCCTTCACCTCGCCGCCTTCAGCCGCTGTACCTGCTACGCTTTCCGGCGTCAATATCCTTTTACTCTGCTGAGAGTGTGTGTTCGCCGTCGCGACTCACACTCTCTCTCTCTTTATCTAAAAGAGCAGCGTCTTTTTAAAGATGCTTCATTCCTGTGGCTCGTGCCGAGCCGCACTCAGCGACGGGGACCGCTATTTCATCTGCGTTTCCCGCCTGGGTAAGGATCATGCAGCTCTCGCGCTCGCTGAGCGAGCTATTGCCATGGTGACTCTGAGGACTCGCCTGGCATTTTTTCTCCGAGTCTCCACTCCCGCCCGCTGTAGTGCCACGCCGTAAAGCGCCGTACTCAGCGGGTCCCCGAGCCTTCTCCAGCCCGTGAAAGCTCGCAGATTCGCCCGCCAGCTTCACCAGCTTCAATCGAGTCGCTCACTGACGGACAACGGCCGCCGCGCGCCGCCGCCTCCGCCATTATGACGACGAGATAGCTGCATCTGTAGAGAAGGCCAGCTGCTCTATCCTGGCGTCGGACAGTGAGGATTGGGCGAGCTCTGTGGACCTCCCCCTTTTGCCCGCGAGTCGTCAGCGAAACGGGCCAGCATCAAAACCGCGGCTAGCTTTCTTCACGTTATAAGAAAGCTACCCCGCCCCCGCCCCCCGTGGGCGTGCGTCACCGGCGAAATGAGGAAAGAGTGTGTTTTAGTCCCGCTGAGGCTGGACCAATCTCCATTTCTCAAACATTTCTAAGCTCCTCTTAGTTTGAGCGGCTGAAAATGTCAATATTGCAGCAATGAGCCTGTTGTATAACACGCACGCCTGCAAACAAACGCTGACACACACAAAACTGTGATGACGCTCTTATCTGCTCAATTTTAAGCTTTTGTTGTTTCCCCCTGTGGCTCAGTGGCGAAACACAAAGCCTTCGCACGGGAGACCCGTGTTTGATCCCAGCTCTCGCAGCAGGTAAAATTTAGTCTCGCCGAGGCCAGACTTACACCGAAACTTTTCGCTCGTTCAGTTCCAAGAAAATGCGACTGTTCCAGTGTATTTTGCAGTAAACAAGCCGGTACCATGGCCCGCTTGCCTGCACACAAATGCCGTTTCCACGGCGACCCAGAAAAATCAGTGTATTAATAAGCAGTGTATTTTCTGGTATTCCGGCCATAGCCGATGGTGTTATGAGTGTAATAAAAATGCCCACAGCCCAGTGTTCATTTCTACACACAAACACAGCCCGCCACAGTGCAGGGCTCGCACAAATGAGATCGACTCATGTCAATTGTGCATTAAATGTAGTGAATGTGCCCACAACCCAGTGCCCACAAACACTACACACTGCATGTGCCACGTTTCTGTAAAACGAAACCAACACACATACAGTCAGCTAAGGCCCACGGTGTTTAAGTCTTGCCGCGGCCAGACTCCACCGAAACTTCTCGCTCGTTCAGTTCCAAACAATGTGACTGTTCCAGTGTATTTTGCAGTAAACAAGCCGGTACCACAGCCCGCTTGCCTGCACACAAACGACATTTTTACGGCGACCCAGATAAATCCCAAAAAGAGTGTATTTTCTGGTATTCCGGCCACGGCCGATGGTGTTATGAGTGTTGTAAGAATGCCCACGTCTCAGTGCCCATTCCCACACACAGACACAGCCCGCCACAGTTCAAAGTGAACTGGCTAGCAGAAATGAAATCGACTCATGTCGATTGTGCAAAAAAAATAATAAAATTCAGTCACACATTCAGTCAGCGCAAGCCGACGGTGTTCTCAGTGCAGTGAGTGTGCCCGCTGTCCCCCGCCCACATTCCCTCACAGACACGCTCAACCCCACGGGGTTTTGTCCCGCTCGCTCTCTCTCCACAATCTGTCATAGAGAAATTGAGCGCGACCAGGCTGCCCGCCGTGATCGGCGCGCCCCCCGCCTCGCACACTGTAAACACAGTGTTTATGTCTCAGCACACCGAAGCTCTGCCCGGTTTTTATTCTGCCTCTAGCTATTCACGCAGATGTGTGGGTAAAGCTTCCCGGGGTATCAGAATGGGTGTTGAACACTATAAAAAGAGGCTATTCGCTACAGTTCGCTCGACGTCCCCGCCGTTACACGGCGCGAGTCGAAAATATGGTAAACAACGAAGTATCTCATCTACTTCGAGCCGAAATAGCGAAACTACTGAGCAAAGGGGCCATAGAACCTTTATCTCAGAGCGAAGGGGGGCTATACAGCAGATATTTTCTGGTACCAAAAAAAGACGGGGGTCTCAGACCCATTCTAGATCTACGGCAGCTGAACAGAGCGCTTGTGAAGCGCCAGTTCAGAATGCTGACAACCAGGAAAATCCTCACGCAAGTTCGCCAGGGAGACTGGTTTAAGTCAATAGATCTGAAAGACGCCTATTTCCAAATACAAATAGCGTTATGTCACAGGCAATTCTTGAGATTCGCCTTTGAGAGCCAGGCATATCAATACACAGTCCTGCCGTTCGCCTGTCCCTAGCACCCCGTACATTTACGAAGTGCAAGTGAGACTTCAGGGCATGCGAGGCTTGAACTACTTGGACGATTGGCTGATTCTAGCTCGATCACACTCAGAGCTCATAGAACACAGAACCACATTACTCGAGCATCTCGAGAATCTGAGTCTCACAGTCAATTGGTCGAAGAGTTCGCTGTTTCCCAGCCAGAAAATGTCTTTTCTGGGAACAGTGTTGGACTCGCTGTCTATGACAGCACGTCCGTCGCCGGAGCACGGACTGGACATTCAGCGCGCCGCGAAATCCTTCCGCCGCGGCTCTATAGTCCCGCTCAAAAGGTTTCAGAAAATGCTGGGCCTCATGGCCTCAGCATCTTCGGTACTTCAGCTGGGCCTGCTTCGCATGCGCCCACTGCAGTTATGGCTGAAAGCGCGAGTTCCACCCCGGGCATGGACCTCTGGTCTGTTTCGCCTCAAGGTCGACATGGAATCCGTTTCGGCTCTGGAACCTTGGAAAATAGCCGACTGGTATCAGTCAGGCGTGAGTCTGGGGACTCCCTCGAGTGTGAAGGTGGTGTCCACGGATGCCTCCACCTCGGGATGGGGAGCGCTGCTCGAGGGCAGACCGTTCTTTGGCCAGTGGTCAGAACGGAAGAAGCTTCTACACATAAACTGTCTAGAACTGTTGGCAGTCGACAACGCGCTACGGCGCTTTTGTCCCCAGTTAAAAGGCCACCACGTCTTGGTCCGTTCAGACAACATGTCAGTGGTGGCATACATAAATCGCCAGGGCGGCGTCAGGTCCCGAAACCTTTACAGGCTGACGGAACGCCTCCTGGTCTGGGCTCAGCACAACCTGCTTTCACTCAGCGCATGTGCCTGGTCGCCTGAATCTGGGACCAGACAGTCTGTCCAGAAACAATGTCCCAGCAGAGGAATGGTCACTGCACCCGCAGACGATCCAACTGCTGTGGGAGACATTCGGCAGAGCGCAAGTGGACCTGTTCGCGTCCAAAGAGAACGCTCACTGTCCGAGCTTTTTCTCCAAGAGCAGGGATGCGCTGGCCCACGTATGGCCCCGCTGGCCCCTCTATGCTTTTCCCCCCGCCTCGCTCCTGCCTCAAGTGCTGGAACTAATCAGGGAAAACGGATGCCCAGTGCTGCTCGTGGCTCCGCTCTGGACGAACCAGATTTGGTTCCCAGTCCTAATGCGGCTGATCAGCACTCCCCCGTGGCCTATACCAGTGAAGAGAGACCTCCTCTCTCAGGCATAGGGCTCGATTTGGCATCCTGGCCCGGAATTATGGTCCCTACATGCATGGGCCATCAACGGATACCCGCTAACCTCCCAGAGGGAGTGTTAAACATGATCACGCAGGCTAGAGCCCCGTCTACTAGACGGCTCTATTCCTCGAAATGGTCAGTGTTCTCTGCCTGGTGTCAAGCTCAGGGTTTTTCACCCGTAGACTGCGGGGTCACGGAAGTGCTCTCCTTCCTTCAGGAGCTGTTGGATAAGGGCAGAACCCCATCCACACTCAAAGTATACGTGGCGGCCATAGCGGCATTTGCAAAACCGACGTCTGGCCAGTCACTGGGGAAAAACGACCTGGTCGTGCGATTCCTCATGGGAGCTCGGAGGCTGAAGCCTCCCAGACCCCCCTCAGTCCCTGTGTGGGACCTTTCTACGGTTTTGGAAGCCATGAAAAGTGCCCCATTCAAGCCAATCCATTTGTCAGACATGAAACATCTGTCTTTCAAAACGGTGTTTCTTATGGCTCTCGCTTCAGTGAAGCGCATAGGGGACTTACAAGCGCTCTCAGTAAGCGCGTCATGTATAGCGTTTGGGCCTAATGACTCAAAAGTCATACTCAAACCAAGGCACGGGTACGTGCCCTAATCCCTCAACACACCGTTCAGGGCCCAGGTTATTTCCCTGTGCGCCCTCCCGGTTCATGATGAGGAGGAGGATGCAAGTCTCCTTTGCCCTGTCAGGGCACTGAGAGCTTATGTATCCCGCTCGTCTGTCTTAAGACAGACCGAGCAGCTCTTTGATTTGTTCGGTGGACGCTCCAAGGGACTGGCCGCATCAAAACAGTGCCTATCCAGATGGATAGTTGATGCCATAGCGCTGGCTTACACTTCTAAGGGCCTGCAGTGTCCTTTGGGTGTCAGAGCGCACTCCACGAGAGGCGTGGCCTCGTCGTGGGCGTGGTCTAGCGGGATTTCCTTGCAAGATATCTGTATGGCGGCAGGCTGGGCCTCGCCGTCTACATTTATAAGGTTTTAGAACCTAGAGGTTCCCGCCTTACAGGCCAAGCTGCTGTCGGTCTAGAATTCAGTACTATCTGCCCCGCTGCGCCGGCGCAGAATGCTGAGTTTTGCTTGTGTATCGCTCACTGATCGATAGAAAAGCTCCATGGGTGTTGAATAACCTGTACTTATACCCAGTTCAGGCTGAACACGTTCACCCTGTCTGCATGAAACACTGTTAACATAACTAGCTCCTGTGGGATGCTATTTCATGGGGAATGATGCTTGTAGTGCTACGGTGATTATGCACTATATGAGCCCCGGGCTACTGCCCTTGGGACTTTGGTGTCGGATCCCAGTATGCACGGCGTGTTGCATTGTGTTCCCCATAGCTTAAGATATTACGCAGTACGAGAGATACTCTCGTAAGAGAACGTACTTGGTTACTAACGTAACCTCGGTTCTCTCTAGAGAGGGAACGAGTACTGCGTATCTTGCCGTGCATACAACAGCGCTGGTTCGCTTCAGTGATGAAAACCAGTTTGTATCAGCCTGTCGAGCGTATTTATAGGCCAAGGCCACGCCTATTCTGGCAGGACGTGACGAAATGGGCACGAAGCACCCCCATTGGGTATCACGTCCCGCAGGGCCTCTCTCGATAGGCTGCTGCTGTTGCCGCAGGGCAGCCAATAGGCGCGTGAGCCGTCTTGCCTATGTCTGCATGCTGCTGCACAGCGTTTTACATTAATTCAAAATTAAGGATAATTTTTGGCTTCAATATCTCGTGGAAAAGAGGTTTTCCCTGTAGCGTAAGATATTACGCAGTACTCGTTCCCTCTCTAGAGAGAACCGAGGTTACGTTAGTAACCAAGTACGTTTTTTTTTGTCCAATCAAATTTGGACACTGCACAAACAAATAAACACTTTTCTTAATCTGCATTTCTGTCTTGATTTTGTCAATACAAAATGTTATTGAAAGCTAATTTCCACATTTCTTAAAAAGTTATCCAAATAAACTGTTAAACAAATAAACAAGTAAATACATAAAGATCTTAGTTATTATTCAAATTCAAAATGTGTCTATTTAAATTATTTTTTGTGAAACTTACTGATGGGCCACTCTTAATGCCACGTTGGGCCTCATTTATGAATCATAGGTATAGGGACACATATTTGTCTGAATAATTAGTAAAATTATTTCATAAACATTTTAAATAAGAATTTTTTATAACCGATTTACACTGAAATTCGCTTTCTCATCTTTTATGAATGAGGCCCAGTGTCTTTCTTCCTTATTGATGGGAAACATGGATGACAAAATATAGTGCACTAAAGATATTATTTCTCACTAAAATGCAATTTAACACTGTGAGGCCACAACACATGCTGCAGATTATTGATGCCATTTAAAGTGATGATAAAGCAAAAATGCAAATCACAATAACAAAATAAAATCTCAGAAGTCACATATAACATTTAATTTTTTTTAATCTATTTACAGTATTTGATCCTGAAAATATCAAGTAAAATTATTTGCTTACATTTTAAAATTACATTAAAGTATTACTGTGCTTTTTAAAGTGCATTTCTTTCTTTATTTTACTTTATCTCTGCTGCCAGTCCTGGATGTCTTATGGACCTGAAATATCTCTCAAGTAGTAGTACAGAACAGTAAAAGGCTGTGGACCAGGGAGACAATTTGTGATGTGATGAATTCTTCATAATCAAATTGCAATATGCATTCTAGTAGTCTTGTACATGTTTACAAGGCCTTGAGGAGTCCTCATTAAAAACATGTCAATAGCAACAAGGATATTGCCACGTGATTTTTTGGGGCTATTATCTCTTGATGTAGTGTGTGAACACAGCAGGGGGTTCAACAGATTGAAATATAGGACAGAACTAGATTACAAACCAAAACAAAACTAAAAAGAAAAAAATAAACTAGATTGCTCCTTAAAAAAAATCTGCATGCTATTTTCAGCATTGACCATTCAAAATGTTGACAAGAAAATATTTGCACTTGTCACGTGTCATATCACCAAAACATGCATGCTATAGTGTGAATGATAGTGTCTATTTCAGTTTCATTTCTTGCTGTTGAAAGTGTACATTGAACAATCTGCTGAAATGTGGTGTTAGCTATATTTCCAACCCTGTGCTATTTAACCTCAGCATTTACTGTAGCTTTTACGGTACATTTCTAGCTCACTTACCGGAGAGAAACTGGAAAAAAGAAAGTTGTCAATGAAAGGTGAAGCACAAGAGAGTCCTTTATTGCTTTTGAGCGGTTACTAATCTGCACTGCAAACAGGCTCGTAGAGTAGCTTTATCCCGGCACTTTCAGCACGACCTGAAGCAAAATAAATAAATAACTGTTGATTTCTTTCCTCTTTTTATTTATCTTCTTCCCGCCACTGCATTTGTGTTGACAGTTAATTTAACCGGATCAAGGAGTGCACTTGCCTTGTCCAAAGAAAGTATGACAAATGGTATGCGGTAAAGCCTTAAGACCATCTTCAGACTGCCCTAGCAAGGCCTCTTGCTGTCCATGGAGATTAACCTTTCCAACACCACTGACACAATTTTCCATTTTTGTGCAGAGCTCTCAGGAAGGTATAAGGATCTTGACGTTGACACATATCCATGATTGACTTTAAAGAGTGGACAGTGCTCAATAAACTCTTCTTGTGAAACCACTCGTGAAATCTACTTGAATTTAAAATGATTTCATCCATGCTTCAACTTCACGTCTGCCTTTAGTGTCGAATGAAACAGTTTATGGAGTCAAAATGATGACATAAATAGTTGCAAAAGTAATCTTTTATATATTTAAATAAATAAATAAATTAATAAATAAATAGCATACAATTCCTGCACCAAGTGTCTTGCACATGGGAGAGAAGTTGTGAATTATAACTTGTAATACAGGATTACATCAATACAGTGCTTTTATTCATAGTCACTATGAACAGCAAAACAAATGTTTACAGATTCTTCAAAGAACCTCTTTGTTTTCCACAGGAAAATAATAATAAAAAAAAACTGCACAAGGGTTTGGAGCATCAAGAGGGTGAGTAAAATATGACAGAATACTTGTTTTTGGGTGAACTAACCCTTCAAGGCTATAATTCACATTTTGCTACATACAATGAAAGTGCTGTAAAGCCTCTTTGACCTGCTGATGTCATTGCTCTGCAGTCGGGGTGACACGCTTTGTCATGTAGCGTGTGTGAGAAGAATAGATTTTGACAGCCGGCAGTGAGATGTGTCTGAGTAATGGTTTGAGCTCAACTTAATTGGGCTGAGAGCCGGCAATCATGATGGACACATGACATGGCTAAAAAAAAAAAAAAAACACATGCAAGAATAAAATGACACATCTAAGGGTCCTCTGCATGTCTATCGTAATAAATGCAAGCCATGAGCTTCAAGCTCACTCGCCCACTCAACACGACATGATGTAGCCAACTAGGACATGTTCCTGTGTTTATCTTGGATCAAGTTTCTCATTAAACATTCACAGCCCCAAACCTCAATATGTAACTCTAAATTACTCCTAAATGCAGAGGGAAAAGATCAAAAAATTATATTCTTAAAAGTATGAAGTAACTATTCTCATGCCTAAAAAGTTTCAGTTACACTCTGTACTGTAGTAATGATAGCTACAATTAATAGACAAAAGTAATTGGACTAAAAGTTAAAAAAGTACAAATAAAGGTTCTAACTTGGGTAGAGTTGGTTCTTTTTTGGCATTTGTGGTTCCAGGAAGAACCTTTAAAGTCGACATGAAACGGAAGTTGCGAAAGTCTTTTCCTCCCTATTGTGACGTCTATCTCTTGGATAAGAACAAATGTAGGGCCCTGCGCTCGTCCCAGTAAATACGTCAGAGAAGAGAAGAGATGATCCTGCATGGAGGAGAAGTGATTTCAATTCAAAATTACGAGGCACATAATTTTAACCAAATAATGATGTGCACAGATAAATAATTTATAATAAATATGGCAAAGTTCTATTAAACTAAATAAATAAATAAAAAAATATAGTGAAAAATGGTTATTTAGACTATTAAAATGTACTTCACACTAAACATTATTATTATAAGAGCTGTTTACTGAAAGGTTCTTTGGGAAACCAAAAAGTACTTTGGGGTACTTTTTTATGGCATTTCCCATTTGGAAACTTTATTGTAAGGCTTTAATGTCTTATAGTTTGATCAAAGTAATGCATCCTTGCGGAATAAATGTATTATAATTTCTTAAAAAACCAAACACATTTAATTGAATTTTTTA
Organism: Gila orcuttii; assembly: GCA_026230005.1. NCBI lineage: Eukaryota > Metazoa > Chordata > Actinopteri > Cypriniformes > Leuciscidae > Gila > Gila orcuttii. The sequence continues at coordinate 65,193,504 of JAPDVR010000002.1, read as the reverse complement.
TTACTCATGAATCATGAATAGCAATGCTAACTGACAGTTTTCTCCAGATCTATGATAACTCTTGGATTGATGCTCCTAAACCAAACCCTTAAAATATTATTAGTTGAAGGAAATGCTGATCCAACAACACATTTTACTCAAGTTTTGTATAATAAATATTTTTATGGAAAAAAAAAACCTGTTCATGTCAGTGAGAAGTTTTATTGAGCAAAATGAAGCCCATGTTGCATAAACAACTAAAATATCAGGATTTATCACAACTCTGAATTGATGCAATGGAAATTAAAGTATCATTTCATCTACCTCCATTATCTCTCTCTCTATAGTAAAAGAAGCCAACCCAGATGGCAAAACGACATAAGGTAGGATCTATTCCAAATCTATCCCAAAATCTAGTTTGAAGTTCAAACTTATTCAAACTGGCATGGATTTGCACCGCAGCCCAAACCTGGCATGATCTGGGCTCCTGATGCGGGCACAACGTTATTTCTATTTTTAGCAGTTGGCATGACAAATGCTACTTCAGAATTACAGCTTCAGAAACATTACACCCAGATCCTGGGATAAGATCAATTAAAATACAAGATGGAGTTCACATGGGGTCATCATTGTTCCCTTTCGTTTAGTCACTCCGAGTTACATTAGTGGCTGATGAAATGGGGTTTCGCTTAGAAGCCTATCACCTTCGAGTTCTACAAAACAAGCCAATGGCAAGGAAATGACATGGGTCTGTGGAATTTGCATAGCGCAACTCCGCCCCACCGCCTGGGTATAAAAGGAGGGATGCTGGTAATCTCACATTATGTTTTTGCTTCGGAGCCAAGAGCTTCTTTTCAGTACTCTGCAAGCCTGTGTCTGAGATCTTCAGTACTACGAGACGAGCCACTCTCCAGTGTTGGTGCAACGGCGTGTTCCAGCGAGATCACATTGCCTGCTACTGATCTGTGCAGTGATCTGCCAACAGGCGCTTCATCTCCCTGGGCGCTTCATCACTCTGCTGAGCTTTCCCTCTCACAAAAAGAGCTTGTGCGTGGCATGTCTTTTTAAAGATTTGTCGATTTGTTTTGCCATCTGATGGGCACAATCGCTACCTTGCGTGTTTGGGCTTAGATCACGCTAAGGCAGCGTTTGTGGATTACTCATGTTCTCATTGTGGAAACATGACCATCGTGGTGCTTCGGTCGAGACACAATGACCTCCGTGGAGGTAGAGTCCCCTCTGCCACACCCCAATCTATCCACTCCGCGAGAGGCGATACTTTGGCTGGTGGCCAGGGTGACCTGAGGGTGAATGTGTGGAACAAAGCCCCAATGATTCTTCCTTGGGCCACACCCCCCTCTTGCACAACGCAACCCGCAAGCATTCAGGGTGAGATCACGGGTCAGTCTTCGGATGCTCCCCGCATTTCATTCGGCGCTCCAGATGATGAGATGATGTTGATCGCCGCATCACAAGGTGGGCTGGAGTCTTCTGGATATGAAGACTCTCCTGTACTGCCGCCTTCAGGTGTGCCAGCACTCGCGGCTGGATGTTTGGTTTTTGGGGGTGTCGAGTGCTGACAGCCTGCAGGGTACACTGGGGTCCCCCTGGTGGACCGCTCTGTTGCAATGCAGTTGTGTCCTCAGAGTGCTTCTGGTCTGATGATCCTAATCACCCCTCCAAAGTCTGTAGATTTTCGTCTAACCTGGTGGCGAAATCTTACAGAGCTGTGGGGCAAGGCGCCACCTCGCTATATGCCATGGCCATCCTGCAGGTCTACCAGGCCCGGATGCTCAGGGACATAAACGAAGGTAGAGCTGATCCGGGGCTCATGGAAGAGCTGCGTGCCGCCACCGACCTCGCTCTCCGGGCAAAGAAGGTGACCGCATGCTCCCTGGGTCAGGTGATGTCCACCTCACCACTCTCATCTCCCTCTGTCGCCAGACCCCTTTCAGAGCAGGCCCCCGCGGAACGCTCTTCCCTTCCTGGTCTGCTCTGTCAGGACACAGCATATGACCGTGCCCGCACACCGGGACGCTCCGCCTCCCACGTCTTGGCCAGTCATTCCGCCTCGCTGCCCCATCAAGTGTACGTCTGTGGTTCGCATGACTCCACTGGTTCAGTTATTGGGTGCCTGGTTAGAGCTTCCCAACCTGTCCCGCTGGCTCGCGAGAACCATCAGGCTCGGCTATGCTATTCAGTTCATACGGTCTCCTTCCTGCTTCCGGGGAGTCCGCTATACCATGGTGGGTGGCAATGCCCATCATGCGTGCGGAGGTCGCCACCCTACTGGCGAAGGGTGTGATCGAGACCGTCCCTCCAGACAAAATGAAGTCCGGCTTCTACAGCCCCTTCTTCATTGTACCCAAGACAACCAGTGGGTTACGACCAATCCTGGACCTGCGCGTCTTGAACCAAACCATTCACAGGCTTCCATTCAAGATGTTGACAGCTAAACGCATTTTTGAATGTCTTCGTCCACTGGATTGGTTGGCAGCGATCGACATGAAAGACGCATAATGTCATGTCTCCATTCTTCCTCGACACAGACTGTTTCTACAGTTTGCTTTTGAGGGGCAGGCATACCAGTACACGGTTCTCCCATTCGGGTTAGCCCTGTCCCCTCGCGTCTTCACAAAAGTTGTCGAGGCAGCCCTTGTGCAACTCCGGCAACACGGGGTTCACATCCTGAACGATCTCGACGACTGGCTGATTCAACTCGCCCGCCATCTCCTCCAGTCAGAAGCATCTGAGGTCGCTTCAAGCTATTCACATCTCGGGAGAGTTGAACCGTCGAGCCGACGAGCTCTCACAGTTTCAACCACTTCCTGGGGAATGGATACTCCATCCCCAGTCGGTTCAGCTGATTTGGGAACAGTTCGGCGACGCACAGGTAGATCTGTTTGCCTCCCCTGACTCCTCCCACTGCCGCTTGTTCTACTCCCTGACCGAGGGGACCCTAGGCCGGATGCACTAGCACACAGCTGGCCGCGGGACCTCCGCAAATATGCGTTTCCCCTAGTGAGACTTTTTGTACAGGTCCTGTGCAAGATCAGGGAGGACGAGGAGCAGGTCCTTTTGGCTGCGCCTTATTGGCCCACTCTGACTTGATTCTCCGAACTGGTGCTCCTCGCGACAGCCCCTCCCTGGCCAATTCCTCTGAGGAAGGACCTCGTTTCTCAGGGACAGGGCACCCTCTGGCACCCACGTCCCGATCTATGAAACATGCATGTATGGCTCCTGGACAGGACGTGGCAGGTTTGATTACCTTACCACCTCAGGGGGTGGCTACCATCACTTCAGCTAAAGCCTTTTGCATGAGACATGCCTATGCTCTAAAGTGGAACCTCTTCGTCACCTGGTGTTCTTCTCGCCGAGAAGATCCCAGAAAATGCCCGATCGGGTCAGTGCTCCCCTTCCTCCAAGAAGGGTTGGAATGAAGGCTGTCTCCTTCCACCCTGTAGGTTTACATGGCTGTGGCGAATAAATCCTCCTCGCTCTCCTCTCATACCCTCTTGGAAATGGTCTTATCTGCCCTGCAGAGAGCTCCCTTCGAGCCATTGCGATCAGTGGAGCTTAAGCTCCTGTCTATGAAGACAGTGCTCCTGGTCGCTTTGGCCTCCATCAAGAGGGTAGGGGACCTGCAGGCATTTCCGGTTGATGACGCATGCCTGGAATTCAGTCCGGCTAACTCTCACGTGATCCTGAGACTCCGGCCTGGATACGTGCCCAAGGTTCCCACCACTCCTTTCAAGGATCAGGTGGTGAACCTGCAAGCGCTGCCCTCGGAGGAGGCAGACCCAGCCTCGACACTGCTCTGTCCAGTACAACTTACGGTACTGGACAGAACCGTAAGTTCTGTCCAGTGCTTACGTAGACAGAACGCAGTGTTTCAGGACCTCAGACCAGCTCTTTGTCTGTTATGGTGGGAAGCTGAAGGGAAAAGCTCTCTCCAAGCAAAGGTTGTCTCACTGGATAGTGGACGCCATTGTCTTGGCTTACCAGACGCAGGGTCGACCATGCCCCCTTGGTGTGAAGGCACACACCACCCATAGTGTGGCTTCCTCTTGGGCTCTAGTGCATGGGACCTCGCTAACAGACATCTGCAGAGCTGCAGGCTGGGCGACACCCAACACATTCGTGAGATTCTATAATCTCCGGGTAGAAGCAGTGTCCTCTCATGTACTCACTTCCACTAGCCAGTAAGTAGGACCTGCTCGGTGTCATCGCTTGCTGCACTATTCCACTCCATGGACTGGATATGTGTGCTATTTCACTCTTGAGTTCTTCTTTGACCCTGAGTTTCTCCTGCACTGTTGATGCCATCACCAGAGTGAATGCCCGGTTGGTCAGCCCTCGTGATTGGCTAGGTGCCTCCGTGTGCATGGTTCCCACGTTGGGCAACCCCCACATGGCTATTTCCACAGTAAGTCTCCTCTGACTTTGTGTCTTTCCCTTGCTTCAAGGTTGAAATATTCCACCCTGCAGGCTGGATACCTCTGAGTTCTCCATATGCATCCCGGCCTCAGGTCAAATGTGTATTCTAAGTCCCCCCTACGGGTAGGCGCTGTGTTACATATTCCTCCTGGGATATGCCACCCAGTGTACCTTGTTATTCCTGCGTTAAGTCTCACTACAGGGAGTTCAGTCTCGACTCCTCAGCAGAAAAAATAATGTGAGATTGCCAGCGTCCCTCCTTTTATACCCACGCGGTGGGGCGGAGATGCGCTATGCAAATTCCGCAGACCCATGGCATTTTCTTGCCATTGGCTCGTTTTGTAGAACTCGAAGTTGATAGGCTTCTAAGCCAAACCCTCATTTCGTAAGTCACTAACGTAACGTTTCCGTTCCCTCAGGGAACGAGGGTTACATACGTAATTGAGACATTTTCTAAGCTACAATTTCTAACCTACATCAATGGTACAATTTTGTCTTTAATAAAATAAATAAATATGTTCACTAGATGAAGTAGAATGACTAGCTGAATACAACTTTATCTCTGCCAGCCACATTTTACTAGATACTATAGCTAGTAAATCATGACGGTCAGCAAATAGTCATTCTGCAAAACTATGCTGAAGAAATCTGACCTTCTGACAGTAGCAGGTTCCAGCCTCACACAACGAGGCCATTTGGAAACCAAAACTTGATTGGAGCTGTAGCGTATGCGTCTGGATGAATCATGATTCGTGTAAGCTGAATCATCGTTGTTAATGAACACATTTTTGCTAAGTTTCCTTAAACTCGCAAACTGTGACTTAGTCTAATAATTAACCAGCTTAAGCGCCAGAAAGTCTGGGGAAGATGGCCTTTTTGACACGTTTTATGGACCATCCGAGCAATACCAGAACCGTCCACACATTCCCCCCAGCTCTAGGTCCGAGCTTCAAAGAGATCAGTATCTCCTGACACCTCCTTTCTGCGGAGAAAGGAATGCCAGCCGGCCCAAGAAAGCTCCTTCCACACACCCACACACATCACACACAAACTTTTTATTTAACTTCCTCATATAAGACATTACCAAGATATATTCGATATGTTTTTATGCTTGCCTTTTTCCCACGTCATATGGGGATAACGATGATCTTATCATGGTTTTAAATTAACTATAAGTGCTTGTAGTTATGCATTTAGATATATTTATGTATTCTTACTATGTGTGTATGTGTTTCCTGGTATCACTGTAATCCACTCGGTCTAACTGAGTTGGTCATATACATGAGACTACAGTAAAATGTATGATTCTCTGTACACAGCTTTCTGTAATAGAAATTACATTTTCTGGCACTGCCATAAACCATGCAAATTAGGTTGCTAGAAGAAACAGAGGAACTTTCCCGCTCAAGGTTTGCTGAATAATTATTGGTCAGTGGCACTCCACAGAGGCGTGGACTGAGTTCCTTAAAGAGAACAGAACGCCAGTTCATCGCTCTCTTACCGTCCTATGTCCCTTCGTGAACCTCTTCAAGGCTCTTCAAGCCTTCTTCGTTTTCTTTGTTTGTTTGTTTCTTTAAGTTTTTATTTTACATTGTCGGATTCTCCTTTGTTCATTTCCACCGACGAGTGAAATGAACTTACTGTAGCCTGAATCATCTGGCAACTTTACCTGCAACAAGGACCACCTCTCACGTGACCTCGCGCAGCTCCGAAGGACACACACGCTTTCTCAACAGCACAAGAGAGTTATATTTGCAAGTATTCGTTTATTGAGTTTTCAAAGCATTAAGATTTGTTAACCCCCTGTTTATAGGGATATTGAGTTTTCCTTGTTGGTTCTCTCAGAGGGTTTTGTCCAGGTAATGTGCCATTCTGTAACCCCTTCTTCTCCCTCTTTCTATCACTCTCTGACTTTCATTGTTTCATTGTTTTTTTTTTGTGTTGTATATACATTTTATTCCGTGTAATCTTAGTCAACGATATATGTAGTATTTTCTTTATTAAAACCATATATACTCATTCATTGATTCTGTTTGCGCTCATAATAAAGTCCCTTTAATGTCCGATCGGAGCTACGCGCTTTACAAATTGCTGATAGTATTTTCTGTTATACTTTACAAGAAAGCTGTTTTTCATGGCCAGAAGAACTGTCTTTCCTGAAAGTCTATAAAAGTATAGCTCCTCTTGTGATTTAATAAAGGATCATATGGTCCGTTTGCTGGACGAACAAACCATTCGATAACAAATTGATTCCATTAGGAGTTATCCTGAAAATAGATCTATAATGGACAATTGATATGTTAATATTTAATTATAAACACGTTGTGATTGATTATTGATATAAAAATTGATCTATTTTTGCCTACCTGTATAGATAATTGATCACAATTCGTTGCATCTAGTTGTCCATACAGATATGTGGCAAAATATTCCTGTTAAGGGTGATATTTATAAACTGTGGTTGATTCACTGATCATTCATGACCAGTTGTTAAAATTCCCTATATTTGAGCCCTGAATCGCTACAGAGCTGAAGATTTGAATACTGCAAGTCAGAAATTCAATTGCTGATTATTGTAGCTTTTTCTCTAACCGAGACAATCATTTAGGGGTCTTTTAACAGGTGCTATCTTCAGTAATAAGACTGTTGCACCTGGTATCGGACACGGGACCCTCATCAGATGTCCTCATGCACGGAGCCTTACAGTGTGATGAAGTGCCTGAGGGAGGCCTGAGACAATGTCCAAATCGATTCTGCCTTCATTATCTGCTTTCCTTCTCTTTTAACGAGAGTTCTTTAGAATGTACAGTTATTCTATTGCATGTCAAGGTTAAGAGTCAAGTAAACTGATTAAGCAGGAGAGACAACATAGTATCAATACAATTCCCTCTCTTTTATTTTCAAATTATTAAACAACACTTAATAAAAAACATTTAATACACACACAGGGATATAATTGTATTATTTTAATGCATTAAACAGACAATACATTATCACTAATTATGTTAAAAAAATTAAATAAATTAAATAATTAAACATGTATAATATAATACTATGTAATTTCTTTTTATCATGTATTTAATAATACATATTATATATATATATATATATATATATCTATTGAGGTGTGGTGAGGTATATTTTCAGTGAACAATGTTTATTATCTAATTATAGTAATATACATTTCATTTAAAAATTACAGAGATGTAAATTATACAATGAGCTAGAACAGGAGATTGTAAGTCAATATCGTCATGAGATATTGTTCCTGAATTACCATTTCTCCTAATGAGGTTAAACAGTGTATGCAGTGATTTAACTCACAGTACAGTGAATTACAGTGCAGAACTCCTCCCCTTCCATTCTTACTTCTGATTACATTATTCATCAGATGTGATTAGACCGTTGCGTGTAACTCCGAGAGAATTCCTAATCGAATGGAGGGCATGATTCTTTTTCAGAAACACAGTTATTGTGCAGTGAAATCAATCTAGTCTTCATAAATGAATCAGCACTAATGATGCAGAGCGACTCACATTTGTCTAACAACCCACAGCCATGCATCAATGCTCAACCAACGGAAGAAAACACCCCCGTCTGCAGACAATAATCGTCACCCCTCAATGGTTAGACTCCATGAAAAAGAAGTTATTGGTTTTCGGTATATATATATATATATATATATATATATATATATATATATATATATATATATATATATATATATATATATATATATATATATATATATATATATATTTAAATGTATATTGTAGTGTGTATTCAGATTTCAGACCACACCCCTTATTATGAGGACATGCTGGTGTCCTTGTAATTGAAAATGTAAAGTAAATAATGCAGGGTCGGTTTGGGGGTAGGTTTAGGGGCTAGAAAATGTCATAAGTTCAGTATTAAAACCATTATGCCCAAGGAATGTCCTCATATTGATAGGAGCACATACGTGTGTGTCGTTCTGTTAAACCCTATGTTATGAGGACAAAATGTCCCCACAAATATTGCAATATCCTTGTCCTTGTCCTTGGGGGAACATGTTTGGTCTTTTTTGGTTTTAGCTTATAAATCATAATAAGTGACGTTTTTTGAAAATGTAAAAATGCAGACCGTTTTCTGTGATGGGTAGGTTTAGGGGTAGGGTTAGTATAAGGGGGTAGAATATATAGTTTGTACAGTATAAAAATCATTGCGTCTATGCGAAGTCCCCATACAACATGGAAACCCAACGTGTGTGTGTGTGTGTGTGTGTGTGTGTGTGTTCCCTGTGATATTGGTCTGAAATAACACTAACACCATGTTCTTCACCTTTTTCAAGATTTTTCACTCTTATATGTCCACTATATTGTTAGAGACAACATTGTACTTCAGAGCAGCATATTTTCTGTCTGTATGCTTGACTCAGAGAGAGAAAAAAAAAATAGTATCATGACAACATCCCTTTGATGCAATGAAGAATGTGAAGCGAAGAGAGAAGGTTGAGCGAGATAAAAACAGCTCTAGCTCACTGATAGAAGTGCACTGGGGTCCCCAGGGAAGATGCAGACAGTGGGCCTGTGGTTACAGCGAGTGCATGTCTACTACTAATGCTTACATATTTCTTTAGTGCAGAAGCAGAAAAGCATTTCAAGCTCTATAGTGTCCAGCTTGCACAGTCTCGATAGTGACTGTCTGACAAGGACTCCATCTTCCCATGGAACAGCCTCAAAATTCTCTGAGCATGAGGGTGCTTTGAGATAATACACATGAATAGGTATTACAGGGTAAGAAACCAATAGGAAGCTACTCACTTCATCTCTAAAGATCTGCAGGAAGAGAACGCACCACTTGCTGTTTGATCTAAAGTCTAGTAGCAGGCCTGCAACATCTAATATTCAGTTTGTTGATCTTCCTTTTAGCTCATAAGCTACGTTTACATGGACACCTTCTTTCGGTTCAATCGGAATGAAATCAATCCGATTGATGAATCCAAACACGATGTTTACATGAACGATAAATAAAGTAATCGGGTTGATGTGCGCGTTTATATGTCACAAGCTCCAAATCGGAATTTATTTTATTGACATGCACACACTGCACGAATATTGCCGCTGTTCGCCCACACCTATTCTCCTCTATTGTTTTTTTATTTGTTTTAAACAGCAGACTTAATATTTATCTGTCTCTGGTCTTGATTTGGAGACAATGAGCATATGAACCGTTTTGCCATGCTGCTTATATTTATCACGCAGTAAAACCCCATGCCCAAAACCAGTCATCTGTGGATGAGAGTCTGAAACAAGGACTGGTGGGACGTTGTCCTGCTCCAGTTCACAGACGCAGTGAAATGAGAATTTTAGAATAACGGGACACTCATTTAGATGACACTTTATTCAACAGGAAGAACAGCTTGTTCCATGCGGCATACGTCATTACGGTATTTCAACGTCATTGCACATGCGCAATCCTTTCAGTTTCGGTTTTCAATACGATTAAGTGTTTACATGTTCTCTCGATCGGATTACAAAAGGAATAAACCACCCCTTTCAATCCGATCGAAATTCCAATCGGATCGAACTCAATCAGATCGATTAAGGTGTTTACATGAATGTTTTTTAGTCCGATCGAGCCATCAATCCGATTTTAAGGGTCCGTGTAAACGCAGCTATTGTGGTGTAAGAATTCTTATTTGATCTATAATGCTTATATATATAGTTTATATGTCGTTATAATGCTTATATGCTTATATTAATGACTATATATAGATTGCAAGAGTAATCAGTTGCATTTGTTCCAGAAGTACTTTTTCCATTTAATTTCTCCATGGTAACCATGGAGAAACCATGGCTCACACTGTTTAATGAAATAAAATGTATAGTAATATCAATAGTAATAATGATTTCTGAAGGATCATGTGGCACTGAAGACTCGAGTAATGAAGCTGAAAATTCAGGCTTTGTATCACATAAATAAATATATATTTTTTATATATTAAATATATCAATAAATGCAGCCCTGGTCCGCATAAAGAATCTTATACACCCCAAGCTTTTGAATGGTAGCATATGCATGCATGTAAAAAAATAACCTCAGAGCTCACAATAGGTCTGTCTCGAATGGTTTCTTGTTTATCGTTGAACATAAATTCATCTGTAGAGAAAATTTAATGGGATTTTTAAATCCGGGAACCCCACAGTTACACTCCATTACAGCTTTATGTTAAATATTTGTTCCAGTTTCAGTCCGAGATTGAGTTGCACAAGGTAAAAATAAATGCTGTTGTTTTTGATCCAAAGGCGGTATGATCTCATTCAAGAGACTGAGATATGATGCGACTTGAAGTTGGATGCTGGTACTAATGACGTCTATAGTATTATGGCCCCGGGTCTAACTGCATTTATGCATGGTTATAAGTTTGTCTTTAGAGATGGAAACTCTGCTTTGCTATTATGTTACACTGATGATTGATGCGCTTTTTGAGAGGCGATGTGCACTCTTTCACTTGATGGTACTATCAATATCTGCATTATTGCAATACAGCCATAATGAGAGCGAGTAATTTAAAATAATCCATCAGTGCTTGACCTTTACAAAGATGCGAGGGCGAGCGAGGGAGCGAGAGAGAGAGAGAGACAGTGCAAAGAGTGACACTAGTGTTCATATCAAATTATCTTCGATAAAATGTTGGTAATCCTAGAGCAGTGTTTCTCAACCTCTCCTGCAGGGACCCCCTGACAGGACATGTTTTTGTTTTAACCCTGAAATGGCACACCTGATTCAATTAGTCAGCTACACATTAAGCCTTTGAGCCTTTAATTAATTGAATCAGGTGTGCCATTTCAGGGTTAAAACAAAAACATGTCCTGTCAGGGGGTCCCTGCAGGAGAGGTTGAGAAACACTGTCCTAGAGGGTGGTTTGGTGGAAGACATACAGTTCACACGGCATCAATGATACGGCAAGACTAGCATTAACAGAAACAAACTCTTTCTCTAGTGTCTGTTTGTGTTCGGCGATGAATCGCTCACTTTGGTACATCACTAATGATTTATGATTTTGTCTAATTCCTTGAAATAGAAATGTTCCACATGCAACAACCCTTTATAGTCTCCTAAAATTAATTGCTTTAACATCCACAGTTCATAATGGATCTATCTATCTATCTATCTATCTATCTATCTATCTATCTATCTATCTATCTATCTATCTATCTATCACGGTTAATCACACCTTACATTAAAATTAGCGAATTATATTTTTATATATTAATTTAATGTACTTTAATGTACTAATCTTTAAATTAAGTATGATGAATACAGGTCGATACCAATACTGCAACTGACACCTGTATTAAATTGATTTTTTCTCGTTTTCTGGGGATGAAATGAGTAATTATAGTCGTTCAGTATAACTGAAAGCCATCTTTTAATTTAGGTGAACTTAAAACAACATTCACATAAACCCATTATAACATACAACTCTGTTGATGGGCATTCAACAGTATCAGACTCTAACCTTTATCCGGAGATTTTGAGTGGATTGATTCAGGCTCTATTATTTTGACAGGATATCAGTCCAGAACAAGAAAAAAAAAAAAAAAAGAAAAAAAGAGACTTGGAGTGAGGGCAGCGAGACATAAAGAGTGGATAGAAAGGAAGACGACCTCAATGAAAGTGTAAAAGAACAGGCTCGCTCACTCCTGCAGGTGCAGAGCATCTTCTCTATAAAATAAATGTAGAGAGAGAGAGAGAGAGAGAGAGAGAGAGAGAGAGACCTTTCAGCAAGAGCAGTGGGAAAGAAAGACCTTGGCTCCCCTTGAAGAGTCCATAAAACCCCCTGTCTCGGAGAAAAGATTGGATGTGGCGCCATGTCTGGATGCATGGCCTCTCCGATAACAGGCTAGTTTCCCTTCGTCAAATCCACACCATGAAGGAAATGAAGGAAAAGAAAAAATCCGGAATGTCCTGTGCCCTCATGTTCTGTCGCAGATTGAGTTGTGCGCCAAGGAAAAGAGGCACAGCGAACCCAAGAACATAGAAGTGTTACTATCAAAGCCTGGCCTGAATTCCACTCAACGTCTAGCGGGTCTTCACAGCCGTATTGACTTAACCGCTGTAGCAGAAACAAACAACGCTAGATAAAGGTATTAGTTCCACTTGCCTGCCACAATTTCTCCACTCTTCTTAAAAGGAGAGACTTGATATGGACGAAAGCTCGGTGTACAACGGCGACTGCCAGCTGAGCGAATTTGTTGTCCAGAAAAACCTTCATGACAGATTACAATTAACTCATAGATCAATGACAAAACATAACCGGAAATGCAAGTGAAGCATACACGGACTGACACTCGTGCAGTCTGGCAAACTAAACATACATATTTTATTGACTTTCAATTGCAAAGTGCTCACTAACAGCCAGATCCGTATAACAAGGCTAGAGTTTGTCAGTCGAGGTGACATTGAAAGTAATAAGCCAAATCAAAAGTCAAACTAAATCAATATGGGGGTTTACGAGAAATCAAGCACTCAAAACTAAATATGAGGGTGTTTCCAATAAGGTAACAAGACCTTTCATGCGAGAACATTCACGTAATTGAAATATCTTGACATGTCAGATTAGGTACATATATTTTTAAAAACCTTAAAATCTGCCAGTAAGACAAAATGCACTCAAATTATAATTTCTGAAAACATATATTTGATATCTTATACTGTGTTGCTTCTGAAGTAGATGTATTTTGTTTGAAGGATATTTGGAAATTATGTGGATCTTAACTGAAAAAATAGACAAAAATAAATAATTTACACTAGAGCTGCACGATTAATCACATTCCTAAATGGCAATGATTATCCTGTGTCTATTAAACCTTTGACAAAATCACACTGGGACATTCAGATCTGTGTGAGCCAGAGAGAGCAGTTGTCATGTAGGCCTACAGGTTTGAAACATCTTCACAAAGTCTTTTCAAAACAGTCAACCATACAGTATCGTTATTTCTGTGTTACAAATATTCATATTCATATCATACACAGAAGAACTGATATACTTTATAGTTCATATATAAACACTGATGTCTACGGAAGCGATCAAAATAGAGTAAATCACCTTTTGAAAGAAACATGGCTCTTTAAATAAAGACTGTATCGATTACATTGTTACGCCATTAGTTAGCGACAAGTGACTGTTAAAAAAGGCATTTGTCATTGAATCATTCATTCAAGTGTTTTGTTAAAAAAAAAAAAAAAGCTGATTCATCCAGTAATGAAACAAGTGAAGTATTTATGAGTGAGTTATTAAATCATTCATTGAATGATTCATTAAACATTTTAAATAGACTGTAGCAATTTGTCAGAACCTCTAAATTACATTGTTTAGTTGTCTGTTCAGAATCGTGGGAGAGTCGTGATCTCTGTTCGAAACAAAAATAATTAAATAATGTGATTCTCAATTTCGAGAATCGTGCAGCTCAAATTAAAAAAGCATATGAATATTTTTTTTAAGCTAATGTCATCATGATCACAAGCATGTTTCTCTTTTGCCCCTGAGCTTGACCACCCAAAAGTAATTTGTTTATTCACTCTTGACCTGCAGCAATCATTCAGGCACTCAGAACATAACGCCTGCATCCAAATCCTGTATATATCCAAGCTGTTATGTTTTGAAAATGCGGGCTTTCTAATCAACTCTTAACTCCCTGATGAGATGACAACTGTTCTGAACTCTACTGAACTCTGCATTTATGAGTCTAAAATACATGCTTCCAATTTATATGTAGATGAAGGCAATGTAGGCAGCAATGTACAACAGACATGTTTTTCAGGGCCTATTTCATACTTGAGGAACTCAAAGTGGAAGATTATACAGAGAGGTCAATGAAGGCTAAATATGAGAGACCTTGACTGAAAGCAGCAAACAGCCTCTTTAGCTAATTTATTTGGCGCCCTACTTTATGACTTTATTTTGCATGTCCTGTAGAAAATGCAGAAGGGTCAAAGGTCGAGATGCAGAGTACAACGTGATGCATATTACTGGGTCTTAAATCAGGGAATCCTTGCTTAATCTCTGAATACATTCATTTGTTGTTCAACCTTGCATTCAAATGATGCCTTGTTCATTTTTGAAAGTGTGTTATCATGAATATATCAATTGTTACATCAATGTACAGCAAAAAAATGCAGAGAAAAAGACTTCAGTAATCTCACATCTAGCTTGTTATATGATATCTCAGTAGTGCTGGGTGGTTTGACCAAAAATTTATATCACGTTTTTTTTTTCAAAATTATGCCGGTTTTCCGGTTTATGACGTTTTTTTATTTTATTTTTTTATGCATAATCAGGTGTTCAAAGCATTTTCTACTGGTTGAGAGAGGAATTACTGCAGTAAATTGACTTAGGATGGTCTATTTTACTGTCATTAGTGAATATTGTAGAATAGAATAGCGCCCAGTATAACCTAAAATTGTTATTTCTTAACGTTCTAATAACGTTCTTATAACCAGGAAATGACGTTAATACAACGTTTATATAACGGGAGAATTGAACGTTCTAATGATGTTTGAATGATGTTCTTATAACCAAGCAAGAACGTTAATACAATGTTTATATAACGGGAGAATTGAACGTTCTTATAACGTTTTGAATAAAGTTCTTATAACCAAGAAATAACATTAATACCACGTCTAAAACACTGGACGTTTTGAATGTTCCTAGAACATTCAGAAATAACGTTTTTATAACTTAATGGGAACGTTATGAAAACGTTCTTATAACCTAAAATTGTTAGCTGGGGAAGAGGAGAGATTCGCGATTGCACTGAACACGTTTTAAGTGCAGGATTCTCTGAGCGAGCCCAGAGAAAATAGACCTATTCTAACAAGAGCAGCGTGTATCTGAGAGCGCGGCACATTATATTCCGTGCGCGAGCAGAGAGATTCGCGCTTGCGCATTATATTAATGTACTTTCGCGCTACAATAATGCGCTCTCGACATTTGACAGGAAAATAACGCCATAGTTCTGCAGCATCCATCTTCCCTGTAACGTAACACCAGAGCACTGCTGTTTACCCCATAAAGGTTTAACCTCGCCTCGCAGTCGCTGCTTAGAAGTGCAACATTGTAAAGGGTCCGTCTGAAACAGTGTCGTGCGGCGCAGCGTAACGTTCATTCCGAACGTTGTGTAATTAAATACATCGGTATGGCGGTATATTCAAAATTAATATCATAACAAAAATATATACCGGTTTCAGTATGAACCGGTATACCGCCCAGCACTAGATCTCAGAATGTCTTAAACTGTTCAAATTGTCCAAGATACCAATCAGAAATCTCAAAATGAACAAAATGAACATCACATTCTTCCAAGCCAAATTACTCTGTGATTCTATTGGTTATCTCTTACATACACGAGAGATTGTCCATGGTGAAGATTTTTCACGGGATAGGTCACCAGGTCTTTCCCCAACCCTCCCCATTACATGGCTTGGGACTTAAACATGGATATGAACAATGTAGAGTCTCCTATGCCCCCTTATCAACACTAAAATCTATATCTAAATCTTTAAAAAATTAAAAAAAACTATAAAAAAAAGTTACATGTACTGTGTTGGATAAAACTGTAAAGGGTCATAGAACTTGCATATTGTTGTCCTATTGTTAGTTTCACTGCCTCTAGTGTTCTCATTTGTAAGTCGCTTTAGAGAAAAGCGTCTGCTAAATGAATAAATGTAATGTAATGTAAATGTAAAATCACCATATTATGTTACATGGTGTTATGATGGTGAGGAAGGAGAACCCTGGCGCAGACAGAGTACACTAAACACACGATTTATTGACGACAAAAAGGGGAAAATAATGCCCACGATGGGGTAAAACAAGACAAGGCAGAGGATGACTAACTAGACTATGACTTAGACAGATGACTAGACGCTAACTAACAGCAAATACACGAACAGGATCTTCACAGGACTCGTAACTAAGACAAGATACTCACAGGTAATATTTTTCAATGACTCACACGTAACTAAAGCAAACACAGGCAGGATGCACAGAGTGTAACACCACAGCAAGTTTCACAGGATACACACACTGAAAATCACAATGAACTGGCACAAGACAGCAAACACAAGGGGATTAAATAGAGAGACTAATGATAAAACAACAGGTGACACAGGTAAAGCAATAATGACAAAACGAGGATAACAAGGGGGCGGGGCAAGAGAACGAGACAACACAAGCACATGGCCCAAACAAAAGGCCATGTGCTTGCACACAAAACATGGGTCTGTCATGATCCTGCCTCAAGAATTAAAGAACGACAAGGACTAGATGGCAGAATCATGACACATAGGTAACCACATATCATTTTAATGGTCCGTGCTCCTAACAATTTTCTTAATGCATATTATATGGGGAATGCTTGTTTCAAGGCATGTTTGGAGAAACATCTGAGAAAGTCGATAAAAAGATATAAGAGCAACATTTCTCTGGGTTTGACCTTTTTAACACTCCTTTATTGTCGTTACATGTCTTTCAGTCAAGTCAGATAACTTCCTCAAATTTCCTATGGTTGCTCATGTTTATTGCATCCTATTCCATCTCTTTATTATGCATATACGGTATTTGTTTCCAACTATACATTTATCAAAAGGATGCTAATTCCTCCGGTCCAGCTGAGGTCACCTGTGCATCTTATCAGAAGCATGACCTTGTGAGGGCAGCGTTTTAGTATTGACAGCATGCACAGTGAAAGCTGGTTTACAGTGCTAAGCCTGATCAAATTTTAATGAAGGCCTGAACAAAAGCAAAACCAAAAAAAAATCTAAAAATGAATTTGAAGTCAACACTCGCTTTTGTCACAACCAGCACAAAAGAAAGAAAGAAAGCCTAGCAAATTAGTGGGACACACACAGCGGGAGACTGCAAAGCCCATTCAATCTGCTTCGAGACAAGAGGAGATTTTATTTCATTTTGATTCGAGGACACAAGCTGTTTCCTTTGACATCAATTCAATCATTAAGCCAGGTCTTAATGTCACATGAAGGTCAGGTCTAAACATATAGGGGTTATGTGACCTATAACTCGGGACGTCCCTTAAATAGGGAGAAACTATATTTGAAGTCAATTATAGGGCTGCCATTTGCTGATATTGGTGTCATTTGTGGGAAACCCAGGAGGTTAATGATATGACCCATTGGAAAAGGTTGCTCATGAGACTCAGTGGAGTCAGCTGTGATTCATAGAAGTATCAACTTTTCTGGGATGTTTCTCCTAAAATTCCTTGGGATAAACAAGTCGATAGTTACAAGACAACAGACACACAATAAGAGTATAGAGTTTTAAAATAATGCAGATAGCAGCTCAGATCAAGAAGATGACTTTAGCAACAGTGAATGACCACCTTCTCAATTGTCAATCATCTAAACTAAAAACCCAATAACTGTATTATACTTAGTGCACACATTTAGGCCTCTAAATAATCAACATGGTGATTTTTTAGAAGGATCATATTTAGAAGGATTTTTTAGAAGGATCCATCAGGCATTGAAGAAATATTTATTTGTACATCTCTCTCAATCATCAGTGCATTATATGGTATGCCCCCCACAATGAACACTACCGATTTTCGATTATTAAACTAAGCATTTAAACATAATCATCTCACTAATACATTATTGGGAGATAAAGACTGACAACTGATATTTATATTCATGTTATGTCAGTAGTCTGCTTTTCTGTTATAAAGATCTCATTGATTTAAATAAACATCAGCAACTGCACCAAATTGCATATTTTCAGTTTGCAACCTCTGAATAAAATTGAGGTGTTTCTTCCTCCTTGAATATAAGCACCACATTCTCACTGTATACAGAATGAGCCGTAGAATCCTGCTTTATCAAATATTATACTCATATGCAGTTTTGTATAAAGCATATGCAGTTTTGTATAAAGGTTCAAATGGTTTCATTTACACAATTTGTTTACTATTATTTTATATGTCAGGCTTTACAGGGTAAAAAGAAAATAATCACTTGATTGTAAAATTATGAAATGTGCATTTAGATGTGCAATACTTGCTTCACACAATATTGAAGTTCAGAAAGACAAAATCAATAAATACCTTCTTTGACAATCCGACCAAAAGACGCTTTGAGATAGATAGACTTTAGTTCACTGGGGTCTTTTTTCTCAAAAGAAACATCCGAGAAGCAGATTACTTAGGGAAAATCTCAACAAAAACTCCTTTATGATTTTTCTTTCTTTTTCTTTTTTGCAGGAGAAGGCAAAAGAGTTAGAGTGTCATCCAACCTGTCAATAACTGCTTTTAATCATGCCAAATGACTTTGAATTGCGAAGTAAGAGTTATGTGGGTTACGGTAAGAATATTGCACTGTAGAAGAAGCCTTGATACAGTGAATAGACACTGTTCTCTGTTTACTCAAATCAATAATAGCTCTCAATGGTGTTTTGAGGTGTCTTATGTAAATGTCTGATGGATGCAATGTTCTAATTGGATGCCGCTTCTGTATCCAACTACAAAGTTATTTATCTTTATAGAAAGTTATATAATATAATTTAATTTATTATATACATTATACAATTTCAGTGCAAGCTCATGAAGTATGTGGTGTAACAAATGTTCTAAAGACTGACATTGAGCTTTGCTGAATGCTGAAAAGGACATTGCTTCAGTATGTTACTTACATCACACATATATAAATATATTTTAGTTATATTCCCAAATGAAAAAAAAAAAAAAAAAACACAAACACAGAATAGTAGATGCAGTCCATCTGGAAGGTTTTACAAAAAGAGAGCCAATAATTATTTTAAATAATATAATTTTGAATGTGTTGTAATTACATCGTCAAGGCAATTACCATAATTAGTCATCCGTGTATCTAAATGCAATGAGCAATAAATGAATTTCAGCACAGTAGTGGTGAAATGGAGGTTCAGTCCAACAGGAGCATGTGGGGAATTTATCTTCACTGTTAAGTATAATTTATAATTGACAAACTTGACAATAATTTATACTTGAGGGAATTTTGTTTCTTTGTTACATGTTCCTCCCACTATTCCCATGGTCAAGTGTTTTGGTTTAGTTAAGTCAGCTTATTTTTACACTACTTATTAAAGGGGCTATATAAAACTATTAATGTATTAGTTTTATTATATATATATATATATATATATATATATATATATATATATATATATATATATATATATATATATATATATATATATATATATATATATATATATATATATATATATAAATATACAAAGCATATATAAAACATTATATTACTTATAATTATTTTCCTGCAATAGTTTCCACGCTTCCACAAACATTAAACAAATGATGCTTTTGTAAGTGTGAACTACATGAGCACTCCTCCTCATCCTCTTCTTCCTCCAATGGCAGACTCAGTTCTCCAGTTGCCTATAGTCTTCTACAGCACGACAGACACATATTTCATGTTGCATAATGGAATGCACGAGTATCTATTCCACAGAGCCTATACTTCAGCCCAGATGATGTATGATTGCAGCAAGTGTTTCTCTATATGGAGATACACTATATGTGTGGACTACTCCACTAAAGTGCAGATGTGGCTGCCATTGTAATTGTGTGCCATTCCCATCCCAAAAAGAAGCAGCTGCAGAGCACTTACAGTATATGGCATTTCTCAAACCCTTTTATATCCAAAGCCATAATGATTTGTTTTACTATATTCAGCAATATATATATGTATATGTAAATTAAATAGAAAGTATGCTATATTGCTGAGACACTCAAAGTTTTTTTTCATTTATTTATATATATATATATATATATATATATATATATATATATATATATATATATATATATATATATATATATATATATATATATATATATATATAAACTTTCAGTGTCTCAGCAATATAGCATAGTTTCTATTTAATTTAACACACAAAAGGGTATAATCAAGAGACAATATATTGGTCTTTGCAATTGACAGTTGAAATGATTTGGGACTGCAATTGACATTTTGATTTGGGAAACAGCAGTTGTTCGACTGAAAATAATGTACAACATAAGAGTATGATTTGCACCCGGCCTGTGATCATGAATTTAAAATGTCTGATTATTAACCCTTGTGCATCCTTATGGACATTTTTGTCCTTTTCAGTTTTGTTTTTTTGATCACTTTGCCAGTGTTAATGCTAACTGCATAAAAATTGGCACAGGTGTGTGTTTTTATTGGAATTTTACTATTTCACCGCCATTTTCTTAAAAAAATATTTTTTGCACTAGCTACACAAAATACTCCCACTCAGCGCCTTTTGGACAAAAATGTCCCCATTGAAACCCATTAAAACTGCAATTTTTAATCCCAGGGCCATTTAACTATAAAATGATGCAATCTTTGTTAAGAGGCTTTCATTCTGTTGACAAGGCTTCAAAATTTAAATTTTTACTATTTTTTATCAGATGGTGCCATTTTTCCAGGTTTGGCCTATAAAACAAATATCGCTTTATTCCTGTTTTCTGCTTCGGCATATTATAGAGCCAATTGGATAAATTGTGGAACGATAATTGTGTGGGTGTGTTGGTATGGATGTCAGAGTGTGGTTTGTATGTGTGTAATAAAAAAAAATGTGTGTGTATATGTGTTTGTGTGCTTGTAATATTTGAGAGAGAAAAACTCAATTGCAAATCTAAAATCCAATTACTGTGTGACCAGTGGAGTTTTGCTGGCACCCAATGGGGAAAATGTGTTACTGCGCCCAAACAAACTCTTACCGAAAGCTCATTTTTTGAGATATCATCCTCAAATTTGGAACACAACTTGTTTAGATTTATGGCTTTGAATTTATATCAGTTTTAGAGTTCAACATGTTTCATAAAATATATATTTTATATAAAATAACGATAATAATGTTCATAAATAATTTTCATAAACTTAAACCTCTATACAAAATTTTTGGTTTGACTTTTTTCACTTGTTTAACTTCAGCAATAATCTGCCAAGGGTCCTCTTTAAAATGAGACCAAACTTAAGTCTTTGCACCCAAACCTAAAATTTTTATGACAGTTTTTTGACATGGACATTTTTGTCCACTTTGTAGCTATGTGTAACTTTTTTTTTTTTGTTAATGTTAACTGCATGAATTTTGGCACAGGTGTGTATTTTTATTGTAATTTTACTATTTCACCCCCATTTCCTTTGAAAAATCTTTTTTGCACTAGGTCCACAAAATACTTCCCTCTCAGCGCCTTTTGGACAAAAATGTCCCCATTGAAACCCATTAAAACTGCAATTTTCAATCTCAGGGCCATTCAACTATAAAATGATGCAATCTTTGTTAAGAGGCTTTCATTATGTTGGCAAGGCTTAAAATTTTTAATTTTGACTATTTTTTTATCAGATGGTGCCATTTTTCCAGGTTTGGCCTCTAAAACAAATATCGCTTTATTCCTGTTTTCTGCTTCGGCATATTATAGAGCCAATTGGATAAATTATGCAACGATATTTGTGTGGGTGTGTTGGTATGGATGTCAGAGTGTGGTTAGTATGTGTGTTATAAAAAAATATGTGTGTGTGTGCATGTGTGTGTTTGTAATATTGAGAGAGAAAAACTCAACTGCAAATAACAAATCCAATCACTGTGTGACTAGTGGAGTTTTGCTGGCACCCAATGGGGAAAATCTGTTACTGCGCCCAAACAAACTCTTACCGAAAGCTCATTTTTTGAGATATCATCCTCAAATTTGGAACACAATTTAGTTAGATTTATGGCTTTTATTTTCTTGCCGTTTTAGAGTTCAATTTGATTTATAAAATATATATTTTGTATAAAATAATTTTCATAAATAATTTTCATAAACTTATACCTATATAACTTTTTTTTGGATTTACTTATTATAATTTTTTTACTTCAGCAATAATCTCCCAAGGGTCTTCTTTAAAATGATACCAAACTTAAGTCTGTGCTCCCAAGCTTCCCATTTTTATGACAGTTTTTAAACATGGACATTTTTGTCCTCTGTGTACCTATGTGTAACTTTTTTTAATTGATGCACAAGGGTTAACATTCTTTTCTCAGAGATCGGTCTTCCCAGAAGCTTTCTAACATTCCTTTGATCCGAAATTCCCAAATTAAATCACACAGGGCCAGTTGTTCAAAGGTAAACTGATCGGATTTTGGTTATCGGATTGGATCAAATCTTGAAAATGGGTTGTTCAAAAGGGAAAGAAGGAATCTGAAATCAGATTAGATCACGGAATCCAATCCTAGTTTTAATCTGGATCAAACCTTCAGTTTGTGGTGTTCAAAACTTGTCAGTAGGATTTGGATACCTTTGATCCAAAAAAAAAACAACAGGATTATCCTGGTACCAAGGATTTCAAGGTGGATTCCAGGAAGAAAAGTAGTAAAACTTTAAAATTGGTCCTATAATACATTTGTATCATTTAGTGTATATACTTTTATTTATATTTTGCACTTGACTTGTGTAACCGTTGTAACAGTGATAAAGTAGATAAAGTAGACAGGCTACCAATTAAGCTATTCAGTAAAGTATAAATAAAAATGATCTTGTCCCCATGAAATAATCCCCCAAACAGATTTCAATAACAAACAAAAATAATATATTCCATTTTTCTGTCATTCATCACCGTAAATTCATTTCAAAGAAACAATCATCAGAGATGAGCCTGTCAAAAATAATTTCTAACAATTGCATCCCTTACTATACGTCCAGTCAGTCCCTCATTCTGACAGAACCCAGAGGTTGGTCTGGTTCTTCAACAGGCTCAGGTGCATCATAAACATCACCACAGAGAGGGACATTGTGCCTGTGCATGACGATACACACAAGTATTATGTTGCATGCTCCCTGTGGTTCCATTTGCAAGTAGTTAAGGCATGCAAAGCCTCTTAAAAGCAGGGCTTGAAAATGCTGGTCTCTCCTCAGATGAAGAACAACCCTGAACATGCTTTATTTTGTTAACTCTTGGACATTGAGCCATTTTTTTTAAGACGTGGCTCGGATGAGGGGTCATATGTTTATGTTGTTTTTGTGTTTTGTCTCAAAATAAGAAACACTTACAGTGACCCCATGTTGGCTCTTTTACCTGTTCTTTACATAGCTGGTTGACCACATTGTGATGCTGTCCCATTTAGAGCACTGGTAATCCGGATTTGGTAATCTTAAAAACTGTGTATCTGGATCAGAGTGATCCAGTCCAAAGTTGCTTTAAAAAACCAGCATAAAAGTAAGACGGATTACCTGATCCTGAATAGGAAAAAATGGGATTTCCAAATCTGGATCATTTTGATCCAGATTACATGTTTTGAACAACTGGCCCACAGAGACAATTTCCTACCATCTAGGAATTAACAATCTGAAAAAAAAGAAAAACTCTCACAACCCCACATGCTCTACATTAACCAAAAAATACTAGTCATAATTGCACTACCTTTCTATAAATAAATAAATAAAAGTAAACTCAACATCAAAGTGATACACAGACGGAAGTAATCACTTGGAAATGGAATTGTAATCTCTTAAGGGATGGCAAAGTAAGGTATTTTTAGTCAGTTTTCAATTAAATGTATTTTTTTTATTATTCAATTTGCAAATCACCTATGGCTACACTTGACTTGAGCAAATTTCTTGTGAAACTCTTGGATCATCAGGAAGTACACACTATAAGAAATAAAGGACTGTATCTATGTCAGACAGCTTGACTGACAGCACTCATTCATGTAGGCCTACATAGAGTAGTTTGGAAATGAACAAACATTTAGCAATGACGTCAAATTGACCTCACTCACACACACACAAAGTGATCTGTACACATCTGCGTATATGTGTTTTTTTTGTTTTGCATTCGTGACATCACATCTCAAGGGAATGTTTAAAGGTAAATTTAGAAACTCACTAGCTGACATCTGTTCTGGAGCAAATAGGCTGTGCTAATGTGTGTGTTCTACTGAGCAGTGCGGGACTTATAGAGATAAACAATAATAATAATAATAATAATAAACGGTTCCCCTTTATTTTGATGGTCCCTTTAACACATTCTGTTGTCTGTAAGTAACATTGCACCTACATGTCTACTAACTCTCATTAGAGTATTAGTAGAGTATTAGTAGACTGGTAGGGTTAGGGTTAGAATAAGCTGACATGTAGTTGCAAAGTTACTTATAGTTAACAGAATGTTAAAAAGGGACCATCAACATAAAGTGTTACCTAATAAACATCTTCAGATACAATATTAATTTTACAGCTAATAAAATGTATTACCACATGTCCACATCATACTTCTACTGACAATTTTGCTCTTGCATTAAACAGTTATATCAACATTTATTGATAATTAAGCCATAATGTTATAAATATATATATCTGTGCAGTTAAATTAAGCACTGAACCCTCTGAAGGCAGACTTTATAATACTTAAGTTGGACATTTCAGGCAGGCATTCTTGATTATTGCCTTACATTATTCAGCTGTAGTGTGGTTTAGACAGATTTACACAATGTCATAATTATTAGACGTCATATGACAACATACAATAGGTCACTAGGGGCAACAGCATGCCAATATCTATCACGTAATCTGATGAATAACCATGTGAAGTTGGATGAGGATTTATCAAGCCATATGTACAGCCTTCAGTTCCCATGAGAACACATGCTATTTAGTCTTCTGTCTTACACCAAGCTTGAGTCTCTGATGTCTGAAGCCATAATGTAAATATAACGAGACAAAAGCGATAAAGAAAGTAGAAAGAGTCGAGGCTGAGGAGGTCGATGTGACCTCACCGCATCACAGGCTGATCCATCTAACTTCACCCACTGTGCTTTATCACATCTGAGAAACTCAGGCTTTGGAGAGTATAAAGGTAGCTACATTTGAGCAGTACAGAGAGAAATCTACTGTCAAATCCATCAGATATAAGTAATAAGAAAATGTTTCAGAAAGAAGAAAACAACAGAGATACATTATATTATGAATGATCTCTGGAGAACAGACATGCCTAACCCTCAGTCTGAAAGATAACACACTGATGGCTTTTATAAATCATTTCTCAACATTACAAATGGAGAGTTGGAGAGAAAACCACGTGCTTAAGATTTACTGTAAGAGATTCAGGTTCAAATCTGGTCTGGATCATATTCTCAATCTCGTTCTCCACTTACCTGGTTTTTCTAGTTAAAAGGTTACAAGGCTAAAAAAAAGTCAAAAGAAATGAATTAATAGGACATAAGATGGATATATAGCACATAATATAGTCTTGTCCTTATAATATAGTACATGATATTTTCAAAATACCATGAAATACCAAAAAATCTAAACAAAACAACTACCGTAAATTAAAATAAATAAATAAACAACCCCCTTCAAACAGATTCAACTAAATCTTTATATTAACCATTAATTAATTATAGTAGAACTAGTGCAAGAAACTTTGGTTCAATTTCGTAAAGATGATACCTTTTTATTAATTATATTGTAACTCAACATCTTAAGAAGAAAGAGTAATTCTTTTTAATGAGCATGTGAGGGGATGTTGGATTTCATAATGTGTGGTTTTCTGCTTGCTTGTTTGATATGTGCATGTTTAATACAGGAGTCGAGGAATAGCTGAATACAGCAGGATCCTCACGCACTTTGAGAGGAAAAAAGATAAAACAAGATTAAAGGTTGAGGTGAAGATCAAGGCGGTGTCTGAAAATGGGGCAAATTTCAAAAGCCGTGTCACTGTGACTGTTTTGATGAAAGCCAGGCGATGCCGTTCACCTTTGATATCCAGGCTGGATTCTGCCGTCCTACCAGAGTTTTTGGACAGCTAATTGACAGAAAAAGGCATTTTGCCTGACCACACACCCAGACACATTCAGTTTGAACAAGATGACGTGTATTGTATATACAGGTCCTTCTCAAAAAATTAGCATATTGTGATAAAGTTCATTATTTTCCATAATGTAATGATAAAAATGATTATATTTTAGATTCATTGCACACCCTCTGAAATATTTCAGGTCTTTTATTGTTTTAATACTGATGATTTTGGCATACAGCTCATGAAAACCCAAAATTCCTATCTAAAAAAATTTGCATATCATGAAAAGGTTCTCTAAACTAGTTATTAACCTCATCATCTGAATCAACTAATTAACTCTAAACACCTGCAAAAGATTCCTGAGGCTTTTAAAAACTCCCAGCCTGTTTCATTACTCAAAACCGCAATCATGGGTAAGACTGCCGACCTGACTGCTGTCCAGAAGGCCATCATTGACACCCTCAAGCAAGAGGGTAAGACACAGAAAGAAATTTCTGAACAAATAGGCTGTTCCCAGAGTGCTGTATCAAGGCACCTCAGTGGGAAGTCTGTGGGAAGGAAAAAGTGTGGCAAAAAACGCTGCACAACGAGAAGAGGTGACCGGACCCTGAGGAAGATTGTGGAGAAGGACCGATTCCAGACCTTGGGGGACCTGCGGAAGCAGTGGACTGAGTCTGGAGTAGAAACATCCAGAGCCACCGTGCACAGGCGTGTGCAGGAAATGGGCTACAGGTGCCGCATTCCCCAGGTCAAGCCACTTTTGAACCAGAAACAGCGGCAGAAGCGCCTGACCTGGGCTACAGAGAAGCAGCACTGGACTGTTGCTCAGTGGTCCAAAGTACTTTTTTCGGATGAAAGCAAATTTTGCATGTCATTCGGAAATCAAGGTGCCAGAGTCTGGAGGAAGACTGGGGAGAAGGAAATGCCAAAATGCCTGAAGTCCAGTGTCAAGTACCCACAGTCAGTGATGGTCTGGGGTGCCATGTCAGCTGCTGGTGTTGGTCCACGGTGTTTTATCAAGGGCAGGGTCAATGCAGCTAGCTATCAGGAGATTTTGGAGCACTTCATGCTTCCATCTGCTGAAAAGCTTTATGGAGATGAAGATTTCATTTTTCAGCACGACCTGGCACCTGCTCACAGTGCCAAAACCACTGGTAAATGGTTAACTGACCATGGTATTACTGTGCTCAATTGGCCTGCCAACTCTCCTGACCTGAACCCCATAGAGAATCTGTGGAATATTGTGAAGAGAAAGTTGAGAGACGCAAGACCCAACACTCTGGATGAGCTTAAGGCCGCTATTGAAGTATCCTGGGCCTCCATAACACCTCAGCAGTGCCACAGTCAGCAGTCATTTCTGCAAAAGGATTCCCGACCAAGTATTGAGTGCATAACTGAACATAATTATTTGAAGGTTGACTTTTTTTGTATTAAAAACACTTCTTTTATTGGTCGGATGAAATATGCTGTTTTTTTTAGATAGGAATTTTGGGTTTTCATGAGCTGTATGCCAAAATCATCAGTATTAAAACAATAAAAGACCTCAAATATTTCAGTTGGTGTGCAATAAATCTAAAATATATGAAAGTTTAATTTTTATCATTACATTATGGAAAATAATGAACTTTATCATAATATGCTAATTTTTTGAGAAGGACCTGTATGTGATGTGAAGTTTTGACGTTGGAAGTTACAAACAAGAACACAGTAATTACTGAGAAAAGTCTGTAAACACAAACGCCTTTCTCATATCTGATACAGAAAAACAATACAATTTCTGCGCAAAATAATTAGAATAAGTACTACACTACATTAAGCCAAAAGCTGCTTAAATTAATAATACTAATACTAATCTCAAAGCAAAGCTTTTAACGTGACTTCACTGCTAGTCATATTGCACAAACGTATCTGCCAAATCAATAAATGTTAATGGATGAATGATGTAAATGTCTTCTTCATTATTTAACATTATTATGTGCAAACATTTGGATATTTTTTTCTAGTTCCAAATTAAATGTAAAAAAATAACAAAAACAACTGCATAAATGTTTCTATTAATGTTGTGTTTTCAGCGAACGCCATTGTGTTATAGTACTGCTAATAACACACTGGAGTCCTTTCCACAATGGCAGCTGTTTTTTCATTCATTATGGTACTAATATAGTTCAGCATGTCAGAGGGATTTCACTCTTTTATTAAACATATTAAAGAACACTTCATCACTGCTGGGAAGTCGGATCTGCATTCATTTACTGAACGCTGTTTTTATTAAATATATAGCTACCCCAATTTTGTTAGTTTTTTGCCCACAATACAAACAAACCAAAACCTTTTTGAGAATATTTACACAGCTCTTTCACATTTTACATCTGTCAAGCTGTTAAAAGCAAATATAAGTATCATAAAAGTAGATCATACAGTATGTCTTCTTTAGTCATATAGCTTTGTGTGAAAAACAGACTGATATTTAAGTTTGAATAAGAGATGTATAAAGATGTACCAATTTTGTGTTGGATAGAGAAAAAAAAGAGCACGATAGTTTGGAACGACACAAGTGTGGAAAAAAATAATGACACAATTGTCTTTTATAAGTGAACTATTCCTAAAGCAAGTGTTGAAATTCTACATAAACATTTAAACTCGAATGAGATAAATAAAAATGCAAATATAACTGCAGAATGCATAATCCAGATACGTTTGGAAACAGTTTCCAACTCAAATGAGACTCCTATGGGGACTGAAGAAATAGTCATGCATTACTTGTTCTTCATTCAGAAAGGCCCCTTGGCACCCTTCCCAATTCAGAACATTAAGAATCTCTTTCTTTTTCTCTCTCTCCTTCTCCTCTCTCTTCTCATTGCAGTGCCCTGGATTCAATATTTAAAGCACTTTAACACAAATAGGCCCTCCATCATTGCTAAGGTAGGCGAAAGTTCAGACAACTGCCTGGTGTTTGGCCTGATAAATGAACACCCTTGGCATTTACTCGGGGACGGGAGCTCGAATGAGAATAATCCATGTTCTAAAGGCAGAATGTCCTCCGTGTTCAACACTGAGTCCACACACGATGGGGATGTGGAAGTGACCTACCGATTGCTTTATGCAAGATTATGGGATAGTAAAATGATGGACAGGATAGATGCAAAAACGAGATAAACTGAGGACCGCCCGAAATGCACACTGGGGCCTCTGGAAGGTAATGGTTAGTCAGTCTGCATACACATGACAAGGTCAACATCCCTAAAGGATTGAATTATGGGGGGGGGGGGGGATTTAGTGGGATCTCATTCCACTAAAGGCCAGGGTATACTTTAATTTCCGTCTTTGTCTCGCACATACACGTGTTTGCACAGCTTTCCAAGTATACTCGAGCGCGGGTGGACAAATTGCTTTTTTTATATACTCTACCATACGTCAGAGGGCAGCACTGAGTTGAATCATTTACAGGACGTTTGCTCAGAAGGATAGAAGAAGAAAAGTGGAACCAAAACAAAAAACTGCTTTGTATGCTGTTCTTTATCGCTCTTTGTGCCTTCTTATTCGACTACTGCACAGTGCATCAATACTGTGCATATAGTATACTTCTGTCTCAACATTCACCATACGTATACACTGTTGTACCAGACCGTCTGCGCAGTTTGAAAAAATTACGTCACGTGGACAGTGTGCAGACCATTGCTGACAGCAGAAGTATACACTTGGATTAATTCAGAGGTGTCCGGTCTTGTTTAGCTTCTGCACACTTGCCTGAACGTTTCTTGTTTTCCTAAAGAGGTTGGTTTGCTGGTTCAGGTGTGTTTATTTAGCATGTAAGCTAAACTCTGCAGGATAGTGGCCATCCAGGAGCAGGATTAAACACATCTGCCCTGATTAAAGTCACAATGAAATGCTTTTTGTATTTGCACTTGCACAATCTGATGTATTTTAGAACAAAACTGATTGGATGTCAAAAAGTGGCCGTTATATACGAGAACATGGTGGATTTGTTCGAATAGGTAAAACATGGTGAAGTGAAGCAAGTTGTTCTTTGGACAACTACACGTGAATTAATTGTGCACAATAAGGAACATGCCTATTTTGATTTCATGTTGACTTTAAGGCCTGAACTGTACAACAAGTAGTCAAAAAAGGTTTTTGGTTTCAGATATAGTAAAGTTATGAATCTACATGTAAATTACAATTTAACAGTGTTTGTTTCAAGTACAGTAACCACAAACATTAATGGATGAGTCCTCAGAGTTTAATATGTAAAAAATAAAAAAAAAATAAAAAAACAGGACAAGCAATAAAAAGGTAAAAGGATAATTAAATCAAATCAATTTGTGTGGAAGGTAACATAATACTTACATCTCTTTATAGTCGGATCTCCACCTAAACAACATTTTCAAGCCAAATCTCAGTCCTGGCAAATTGAATATATGCGAGGCATCCAGCAAGTGTTTAACTGTATGACCTTTATCAAAAGTAATTTCCAACAAGAGACTTTATCATAGTCCTCATGGAGCTCCATGCATAATACAGCGTCAGCTAATGGGGTTCATGAGTTATTTCTCTGCAGTATTTTCCTATGATAAACTCCATCCCATCAAAGAGAAAAAATAAAAATGGATGACAGACCACCCAGACCCCACACATTCCAATAAGCTAGTTTGTCACGTCACATATTTTACATTTCAAATGATGGACTGCACCTCGTCATCCACGTAAATAATTGGCACCGCATCAGAACCGCAGAAAAGGTTAATTAAAATGGCATTATGGGCCATAGGGATCTATTAGAAATGCCACGATGGTTCGGCTGGGTTTTATTTAAGGCTTCCAGCATGACTATTGAATAGAGACCGTTACAGCCACGCATCTCCGCATTTTGTGAGAAATAAGGTCATGTTGTAGTTTGCATGGCAGTTATTGGTGATCAGACTGAATGAATTCAATAATAATGTAGTCTTTACCCCATTGGCCTTTAAAATCAGTCCTAAAATGAATAGGACACGTCCTGGCCTCTCATAGACCTCTAGTCATTGCGATTTATCACACGATCATGTTTCGACCACCGGGCCATTCAATTTGACAGACTAAACTCTCTAATTGCACTCAGGGCTGAAGAGAACTGGAAGCCTTTGATAACTGTGATTGCGCCCAGTATGAAATGAAATTAATTAAAACCAACTCGATAGGAGGCTCGTTATGAGGTCCGGCTTGTTTTCATTTCTTTGCCTCTTTGTAGCAAAATAAATGGCACTTCTATTCAATGAGAAGACAATCGGGTGTACTGTATACTGTCTGCTTGTGGTAAAGTTAATTTCACCTTTTGTGCATTCAATATATGTTATGCAAATAATTTTCTGATCATGTTAACTTTAATTAATTCTGACTTCTTGACAGCAACTCCCAAGTGTCCTTTTTCAAAAGAGATCACAACTAAGTAGAACAATTATTGACATCAGCCAGTGGGACGCTCTCTACTGTCTTTGTTAATTCAACTTTTTTTGTAAAGTAGTAAATAGTAAATATTTGTTGTAAATAGTTCTAAAGTTCCCACATTTTATATCGGGGCTGGAATTAGGCACACAATATATAATGTAAACATATAATATGCTTCTCGAACTATTCAGTAACAAAAGAGTTAGGTTTGGTTTGTTAGCCTTAATTAATGCACTGCATATCTTGAACCATAATTATTATCATTAACTAAAACTACAACTATCAATAAACATTTTGGTTAACTGAAATAAAGCTAAGAATAAAATAATATATAATTATTAGCTGAAAAACAAACTAAACAAAAATGAGAAATGTTGCCTATAAGTTAATAAATATATTAATAATATAACTAAAATAAAAACTACTATAACTGCCTTTGAACAAACAATGAACAATTTTAGGCATTCATTACTTTTTTAACATGAACTGCATTTATAAATTAACTTTAACCTTGATTAACACAATACATGCTGTTGTAGTTTTGATACTTAATGCAGTAACTCATTTTAACCAACCTCATATTAAAGTCGTGTTTTTCTAATTCGTTCCCTAGTTTTGATTTAACTAAAGCAAGGGTTCAAATTATTACAACAAGGCCATTAATTAGTAAAACGAGGGAACAAAATATTAAATTGCATGCACAATCGACTTAAAACGAGGGAACAAACAAGTTAAACATGTTGACGCATTAGTAAGTCGTGGGTGCGAATTGTTGAAAGTCGTGGCGACAACAAACAGTACATATTAAAGGGGCATTGTGTAGGAATTTCTCCCATCTAGCGGTGAAATTGTATTTTGCATTCAAACGAATTGTGCTCTCCAGCGCCTCACTTTTTCAAATGCGTGTTGCATCTACGGTAGCTGTTATGTACCAAAAAGCTATGACTGGATGTCTTCTAATAGCACTTCGTCGAGTTTTACATTTTTGTAATCTCCGGTCACGTTTCCTTTTACGTTCAATTTTGGACTTTTTTGGCGATGAGGACGACCTTTTTCTTCTCCTGTGGCTCCACATAAGTATGGTCCGCCATTAAAAATAACAGTGCAATGCATTCTTTTAAACTTGCCGGGCAGTGACAAGCGCCTCTCACTGCTCTGCTCCTCCGTTTCTGCTGCTTTCAGTCACGTGACGCTGGCTCTGAACGAAAACACATTGTGGAAACGCGTTGGCCTAGTACTTTTTGACCCTCTCTGCTATTATAGTTTTTCAAGATGGTGGAACTACATGGAAGCCTCCGTGGACCTACCCGTCACATGCATATAAAGATAATAAATTCTTCGTTTACGAGGATAAGTCAGATAATTGGCAGAGGTATTTGTTTACCATTGAGGACATATTTATGAATAAAAATATTGATTTTAGATAATAAAATACCTAAAAAACTACACAATGTCACAATTTTTCTCGCATGTCATGTGCAAAAATCAAGCAAACCTGCTATAAACAAGTTGAAAGCTTACAAACTTTAACTTGTTTATCAAACTATTTTTTCCATAACAGTAGTTGCAAAACATGCAGTATGAGATTTAAAGTTTATGCTAATGGCTGCTACAGTGCCCTTTCTGCCTGAAAAAAACAATTATATTCCTTTATAGATTGCATTCTGGCACACTTTACAACCAACAGTGTGTAAAATGAAACTTGTTTAGCTACAGTAGAAGTGTTTACATTCACATGCAGCGGGTTTTATACACAGGTTTAGAACAAATTATTCTAATTCAACATAAACCAATGAGACACTTAGCCAGGAAAAATATGAACTATCGGTACACTGCATCATTACGTAAGGAAGACATCTATTTGCTTGAGAAAGCTTTTTTGCCTTTGCTGCAATGACATATACTTCCTAACATTGAGAGCAATGTATGATTATTATAAACATGTTCTGAATTCATGGGTTGTTTGTAATTTCTGCCAAGAGGCGTGTATTTAATCATCTAACAGTGTGAGGCAGCAATGTGCACAGCCGTTTATCAGCATCAGGCAACATATAGTCTTTCTGAACAACACCCTCAACACAAGCCTAATTCATGACAGCCACCGAATATTTCATCCAAGCACTCTATACTTATTACATTTCCATTTCCATAATCCCCTGAAGGGAACTCATTATAATGTTTTATTTATTGATGTACCACCCTTAAGCATTTAATAAAAATCACACACTTTCCCAATAAACACCATTGGAAGTGCGACTGCGGTTTCGCCTCTTATTTCTCAACCAATCCTTGTACATTTCTATTTACGTTCTGAGCAGATATTTTCTTACAGAAAGACGTACAATATAGTGCAGATGTCAGGTTATTGGCAATTACCAGAAGATGAGAACGGACAATGCATGCCAAGTTTACTATGAATGCCTGCCTTCGCAAACATCACTAATAAGCCTACGACAGATGCAAATCCATTCAACTTAATAATATCTCTACTAAAAGTCATTCTGCAACACATACTTAGGTGCAAGAAATGTTTCTGCTGTCAATAGGAACAGGACATATATATATATATATATATATATATATATATATATATATAGCACACTTATAGAGAGGATTACATTTTTTTGTCTAGATTGAATTCGCACAGATACCAGTGTATAAGCCTGAGCAAATCAACAGGGTGAGATATTTCAGCTGAAATTCATTGATATATCATCCATGTCTTGCAAGATTACAAGGCATGGTCTTATCATTTCACTTGCTTGTTTGAATACGAAACATGTTCACTGAGGTGCTGCGGTATATCAGAATAGTGCTTAAAACATATTGTTTATGTAGCATATTGCTAAATCTTTAAACGTTAAAAGACATTTAATATATTCAATGAGTTTTACTATTGTATACTGTAGGGTCAATCCTTCAACCAGTGAATGAAAAGCTTCTGTCATGAAAAATACACCAGGTCTTAGGATACTATCATTGAAGAATGAAAAGATCCTTGACGCACCATTTGCATTTCACATTGGTGGAACCCTCTGGAGAACATCTAGTGCACCAAACATGGCAGTTTTCTGAGAAAAGGACAAAGGAATAGCTTTGAGCCTGTTGCTTCTCGATATGAGGAACCCCAAATGGTGAAGTATCTGTAAAATTTATAAGGCATAACCTAATGAATCCTTTATTTTCACCTTCCATGGTTTGAGGTGCAAGAGAGAAGAAAAGCTTAATAAAGTGTCCCCACTGAATATGCACACTTACAAATTTATCAGGCCATTCTGGCATTACTAAACACATATTTGTAATTGGATATGTGTATAATAGGGCTGAACAATATTGGAGAAAAAAAAAACTGACATTGTGATATTTTGTTTTTCTGCGATATATATTGCGGTATGAAAACAATTTCACCAGATGACTTGAATTGCTCTGATTGGAAAGTATTAATCCTTCTAGAATGATTGGGGTGATTTTGTAGGGGAGTAAATCTGCATAGAAAATAATAAACAAATTACAAAGATATGTAAATACAATAGAACAAAGATACAATTGAAATAAACAGTGCTTTATGTTTTTCAGGTAATGCTAACAGCACTCAGGTACAGAAATTGCATAATTTTGCATGTTTGATTAACATTGACACAAACAGCAGCAGGAATATTAGGCAAGAATAATAGGCTGATGTCACTTTATGTAAGGGATAATCCACAGCTAGCTGTGCATTAAACGATTTTAATGCACTTTGCAGAGGGAATTAAACGTTGTGCATTAAAATCAGCTAGTTGTTAATCATCCATTACATAAAGTGCCTTGCCACTACTGCTCATCTACAAACAACATGGCTGATATATCATTCTATTAACATCAATAGACACTATATACTATATACACTGGTGTTTCTCTGGACTTGTCGGGTACAAGTGGGATAAAATGCATTCGAAGAAATTGTTTTCTGATGGGAATTGCATCTGTGGTTATTCAAGACTGACCTATAGAGAATCACTTTCATAATCCACCGCATGTGTGCTCACATCGGTCCCGCACGCTGTGATTTCATCAGTACCTTAACATCTCTGAGAACAGCTCTGGACTCATCTGCTGGAGATATGAGAGACAGTTTGTGGTGTTTTATAAAAGTATGTTAGTTACGAGCCGAGAGACATGTATTACACTACTTCCAACTTTATTCTTCTTCTTCATCTACACACATACCATCCGCCTGTATCCTTACTGTGCACTCTAGCGCCCTCAGTGTTCACTAGCAGTTATTAACAGGACACAACACAGTTATACATGTGCAGTGATTGCTCTTGGTCCAAATGGAGAAACAGGTAGATGCATTACAAAGTCTGAACTTTATAATCAACTAAAGGCCATTCCTATTCCACAAGGATATGATGCCCTGACTCTAAAGTAGGATTCATATGTGAGCCGTCTGATGCTAGAAAGGCACAATGACCTTCAAACTGAATTGTGTGAAAGGCAGATATTTTAGTTAATAATAGATAATGACAGTTCCTGAACACACGCGCTCTTTCAAAATGCTAAATATGCCACGTCTGTCTCTTCAATATGACCTGCGTTCAGGGTTCAAAGTAAATTCACATACTATACTTACATTTTGTGTTTATCACGTAGTATTAAAACCAAGTCAATAATTTGTTACACTTTATTTTTATGGTCCACTTTAGACATTCTACTATCTATTAGTAACTTTGCAACATGTCAACTAGCAGTAATTAGAGTATTAGTAGACTAATGTTAGGTTAGGGTAAGTAGAATGAATTGACGTACTTACAAAGTTACCTATGGTAAGTAGAATTTCTGATGGGGCACCATCAAAATAAAGTGTTACCCAATAATTTCATTATTTCAATAATATATTCAATAATAATCCAAGCAAATGTACTATATCCACACTATCAATATGCCAGTAATACTAAAACATATGTTTTATTTATGTATATTTATTAAAAAAACTAAAATTAACTACTTTACATTTACCTCTGCAAGTCACGAGTACTAAAATATTGCATTTATATTTATTAAAAGCCAACAAATAAACTACTTTACATCTCCACTATCAATAATCATTAATATTAAAATATGTTTATGTATATTTATTAAAACAAACTACATATACACTATCATCAAGTCACTGATACTATAATTTTTGCATATTATTTGCATATTATTGCATATTTATTAAAACAAACTCAAATTAAAATGTCATCAAATTTGTGCATTTCTACGCATTTTTACTGCTTCAACAATAATACCAACATTAAAAAGCAACAACCATCATATTTCATGTATCTTTACAAACCTACTACTAATGGAGTTGTAAAGGAAAGTTTTTGAGTATAGCATGTTTTATTTTGCTTGAAATTCAACAGAAAATGGTTAGATCATTTTGTCTTGTATTTAAAACTGGACAAATGCAAGCTGACATATAGTATTGTTCATTACTAATCAATGCCGAGCTTCATATAAAACTTGAGAGGAAAAAAATAGATATGAAAAACACTACAACAAACACTAAATTGTATTATTAATATTATTATTTTCTGAAAAAGTAAGTTGTTCTTGCCTCTCCGCCACAATGCTAGAAGGTTGATAGTTGGTTGCTAGGGCACAAATCATAGGATCCACCCCCAATTATTTGTGCCATTCTGGTCTCTCTATATAGCCCGGGTCCCTCCTTCAATGCAAGTCTATGGGATTCATTCCAGTGTTTTTTTTTTTCTGATCCTGTTTGCAACACGTCCCACTTGTTTCCTTGTTGCTCTTACATGTTATAATGAAAAGCAGTCCTGCTTAGACTGGACGTATGGATGCCATGCGGTATAAACAATATAGCAGAATCTCTACCGGCTGACACATTTCTAGTTGTTTCAAAGCATATACCGTAATGTCATTCAGCCAAGCCATTTTATACAGTACAAAACACTGTATTTCAAATAGCCACAGTGTGTCAGTAAAACATTCTCTATTTTGATCATCAAGACAGATATGCAAGGCCTTTGACGTCACTAATGGTACAAAGTGCTCATGGATGGCTCCTACTACTAATTAATTCCGAAGGACAACAAGCACATGTTGAGTGCTCCATATTTACAGCCACCGTAATTGTCACTTTTAGGTCTAATGTAGGCACTAACTTTATGATGGAAACTGGAAAAAAACTCCTAAACTGTCCCCATGGCAACAAGAGCAAAAGTACCCTTGATTCACAGCAGATGTAGCAGAAAAGATCTATTGAACCCAACCAGCCCACAAACCTACCCTGTTTGCCAATGCATACAGGAATAAATCGCCCTAACTGGATGGTGCAAGTGGAACCTCCCACAAACCATTCTGTCACAGGAAGTGCAGTCTGGCTATCTTCACATTGGCATGACGACTCCAGACTCATGAATGGACTGAAACGCTTGCACGAGGTTGTGGCACTAGCAGAACATTCCCACACAGAGCGTTTTGTTGAGTCAGGGTGGTGACCTGACATTTTAAGAGGGGCTTTGAAATGTTAAACTATTTGATGGAACTGGGTTGAAAAGCAACAATTCGGGTTGTTTTAGTGCAGCTGAATGTGAGGTGTGAAGAGCACTTGTGTTTGCAATAATGTGTGTGAGAGAGAGAGAGAGAGAGAGAGAGAGAGAGAGAGAGAGAGAGAGAGAGAGAGAGAGAGATGTATATATATATATATATATATATATATATATAGATAGAGAGAGAGAGAGAGAGAGAGAGAGAGAGAGCTAAGCACATGTCTAGCATTTATTTGTGTCTGATATGCTCGCCATCTTGTGTGGGGATAGTTAAAAAATAAAATTAATAATATTACGTCAAGCCTGCTTGACAGATGGATGAAAAAAAATGTCCATTTACACAACACCACAACACCATTTTCAACCAAAAAAGTAAACCTTTGCTTTGCACGTGGCACCTCTTTTTAAAGATGTCTCGCCCGTGCACTTCTGGGTGCGGTCGTTTCGTGTTATCATCTGATGGGCACGAGCGCTGTCTTGCATGTTTGGCTGTCGCAAACATGCGGTCTTTCGCGCACATGCGGTCGCCATATGCACGCAGCTTATGAGCAAGCGCGTGCAGTCACTGCTGACTTGCCTGAGACAATTGGGCAAGAGTGCGTTTCCACTGAAGTTTCCACTCCTGGGGCATATGGCTTCTGCAGCAGCAGCCAAACCGCTCGGACTGCTTCATATGAGACCACTTCAGCTCTGGCTTCGCGATCAAACGGTGCAGTTGAAGGTGGGGAAGCATGAACTGGTCATCAGGTTCCTTAGAGGAGCGAGGAGACTAATCCTCATTGCTCTCCTTTTGGGACCTCGCAGTGGTGTTATCTGCCCTGCAGACAGCTCCCTTTGAGCCATTGCGATCAATGGAGATTAAGCTCCTGTCTATGAAGACAGCGCTCCTGGTCGCTTTGGCCTCCATCAAGAGGGTAGGGGAACTGCAGGCATTTTCAGTTGATGAAGCATGCCTGGAATTTGGCCTGGCTAACTCTCATGTGATCCTGAGACCCCAGACTGGATACGTGCCAGAGGTTCCCACCACTCCTTTCAGGGATCAGGTGGTGAACCTGCAAGCGCTGCCCTCGGAGGAGGCATACCCAGTCTTGGCACTGCTTACATAGACAGAACACAGTGTTTCAGTACCTCAGACCATATCTTTGTCTGTGATGTTTGTCAGATAACACCGCAGTGGTGTTATCTGCCCTGAAGAGAGCTCCCTTTGAGCCATTGTGATCAGTGGAGATTAAGCTCCTGTCTATGAAGACAACGCTCCTGGTCGCTTTGGCCTCCATCAAGAGAGTAGGGGACCTGCAGGCATTTTCCGTTGACAAAGCGTGCCTGGAATTCGGCCCGGCTAATCCGAGCCCAAGGTTCCCAACACTCCTTTCAGGAATCAGGTGGTAAACCTGCAAGAACCTGCTCAAACCATCTCTTGTTTGTTATGGTGGGAAGCTGAAGGGAAACGTTCTTTCCAAGCAAAGGTTGTCTCATGGATAGTGGATGCCATTTCTTTGGCATCCCAGCAGCCATGTCGACCATGTCCCCTTGGGGTTTGGGCACACTCCACACATAGTGTGGCTTCCTCATGGGCATTAGCGCATGGTGCCTCGCTAATAGACAGCTGCAGAGCTGCAGGCTGGGCGACACCCAACACCTGCTCGGGGTCATCGCTTGCACGCCATTCCACTCCTCGGACTAGATACGTGTTATATTCTCCTCAGGTGAGCTTCTCCGAGAAACCCTGAGTTCCTCCAGCACTGTTGACGTCAACGTCAGAGTTATGCCTACGGCAGCTTTCGTGTTGGCTAGGTGCCTCCATGTGCATGGTTCCCCGCCTTGGGCGACCCCCACGTGTGTATTTCCACTGTAAGCCTCTCCAAGCGTGTGTCTTTCCCTTGGCAAGCCACCCTGAAATCCCTGGGGTTGAAAGATTCCACCCTGTGGGCTGGATACCCCAGTGTTGTCATATGTGTATTCTTAAGTCCTCCCTTCGAGCAGGCATTGTGTTGCATATTTCCACTGAGATATGCTTCCCAGTGTACCTTGGTATTCCTGTGTTAAGTAGGAGTCCTTCGTCTGTGCTAGTCTCAGGACAGGGAGCTCAGACTTATGCAGGGCACTGGAAGACAGCTGAGGTGGCATGATTAGACTGGGAACCCCATTCGTCAGTCACTGACGTAACTCGAAGTGACTGAACGAAAGGGAACGTCTCGGTTACGTATGTAACCCTCGTTCCCTGAGGAGGGAACGGAGACGTTACGTCTCCCTGCCACTTCCGCTGTACCGCTGGAACCGCCTGAGTTCAGTCTCGGTTCCTCGGCAGGTAACATAACTGCATATTTCCAGCGTACCTCCTTATATACCCACGAGGTAGGGAGGAGATACGCTATCCAAATTCCGAAGACCAATGGCATTTCCTTGCCATTGGCTCGTTTTGTAATACTCGAAGGTGATGGGCTTTTTAAGCGAAACCCGATTTGTCAGTCACTGACATAACGTCTCCGTTCCCTCCTCAGGGAGCTCGTAACCGAGACGTTCTGGGTGTTCATTTACAGGAAAACATTTGAAAATGAGTTTCAAAGTGCAAGTTTTTGAAACCGATATCGTTATCGTCTCTGTGTAAACTACAAAAACGTGAATTTGTAAAACCGGTGACATCATGCGCCTGTGTATTACGTATTATGGAAAAAGTTGTTAAACCCGGAGGGTGCGTTTTATTTCTTGTTCAATATTGAGGATTGAACGAGTATTGGTGCTCTTGTGCTTCTGTTGTGAGAGTGCTGGAGAAACTGTAGTGAAGACTGCAAGCTTCAGCCAGACAGCAGGGAGTTAGCTTGACCAGCAGATAGTTCTATCAAGGCTTCCAGGTTCCTTCTCATTAATCATTCTCGGTAAGAGAAAAGGTTAAACAGACGTTAGTGAATGTCTGGGAAATCAACAACTCAACTGGGCTGTGTTTCCCTAAATCTTCTTAACGCTACGTCGTTCTTAAGTTATAGCT
Organism: Gila orcuttii; assembly: GCA_026230005.1. Lineage (NCBI taxonomy): Eukaryota > Metazoa > Chordata > Actinopteri > Cypriniformes > Leuciscidae > Gila > Gila orcuttii. The sequence continues at coordinate 65,152,296 of JAPDVR010000002.1, read as the reverse complement.
GTACCTTATCGTTAATTTGCATTTCCCGAAACGTTCTTATTTAAGTAAACTTTCTGTAAGTCATACGTTCAGAAGGTTGGTCTGGACCACTCGGTTGCCTTATCACTGAAAAAAAAAAAAAACGACTTTACATATCAGTATACAAATATAATTCTGAAGTTAATTAGTCAGTGTTCAATTAGGCTAATTCAAGTGTTTTCATACACAGAATAAAATTGTAATTACACTGTTGTTAGCTTTTTAATTATATTAACCAAAGGTACATTGGCAAACCATTAGGCAGTTAAGGCTTAAGTCTATTTAAAGGGAATGATTGCTCAAAATATGGCAGCATTACAGTGAAAGTTGTGCTAAATGTAAGACGGCATTGTCCGTGGAGCCCTTTCAAAGGCCAGTGAATGCATACTGCCAGTTTAGCCCTATTCGAACGCTAATTGTTTCTCATGGGGTCGTACGGTATTTTAAACATTTGCAGGGATTAGTCTTTGATTTTATTGCCGTCCGAATCCAGAATGTCAGTGTTTCTCTCCCACCACCCGCGTAAAAATCTGCGGCCAAATTACCTAGGCTACCCGTACGTACGATGTACACTTTTATTAGGCTACTGAAGTGCTGGAAAGTATTTACCAGAAAAAAATATTTCATCACAGCTCTACCTCAGCGAACAAAAAGGAGAAAGAAGAAAGCACCTAAACATTTGTAATGGGCCGTTATTGTGGCAGCAATATATGATACAATTTTAAAATATGTAGGCTAGGCTGTAGTTTGGATTATTTTTTTTATAATATCCCATTAATTCAAATAAATGCAATTTCCACAATTTCTGAAGTGATTATCTTTTAAAGAATACCACTTTCTCATGAATTCTCGAGCCATCGATATAAAAAAAATCAGCACCATCGCCAAGGACAGCACCTAATGTCAAATGTAAGAATGTATATCTTAAGCAACTTCCAAAGGTATGGTTCGGGGAACACACCTAGAAATGGTATACCTTTAGTTAAGTCATACCTTTAGAGTCTTCATAGCACCCTAAGAGACAACGTTATCGGGAAACGAAGCCCTGGTCTTTCTTCACTGGGGTTTATATGGCCCCAGTGATGAGTTGGTCGATGGCCGTCAGGTGTGTGCGTTGATTGCTGGTCACCTGCTCTGTTTGTGTTGCCAGGGGCGACTGATGTCGGGATGAAAGGAGAATAGGTGTCAGGTGTGTGTGTTGATTGCTGGTCAGCTGTTCTGTGTGTTTTGCAAGGGGCGACCGATGTCAGAACGATGGTAGTCCGCCACAATGTGTATGGAAGATCAGTGTGGTTGAATAGTTGTCACGATCCACACAAGGGAAACAGAGAGATCCAATTGCTGGTAAGAATTTATTGGGGAAATCCGTAATCATACATCCAGTCCAGGCAGGGGTCAAAACCAAAGTAGCAATTCAAAACAAACGAACAAAACGGTCAAGAAGGCAGTACTCAGAAGTGGGGTGATGAAAAACAAGGGTTATATACACATATTTAACAAGACTAACACAGAACAGCTGGGAACAATGATTACGGGGAACAGCTGAGTGCAATGAACTGATGAGTGACAGTGACAGACAGAATGCTGGGAATTGAAGTCAAATGTGAAGGACACCGTGAGAACGAGGACCTCTAGTGATAGACAAGGGAAAAACGACCAGACACTGTGACATAACCCCCCCCCCTCTACGGAGCAGCTACCAGACGCTCCACGACACCACTAAAACACGATACAAGAGTTGAGGAGGGAGGTGGAACGGTGGAGGATCAGGGGGAGGGATGGTGGGCCAGGTCCGTGACGGGAGACAGGAACAAGGGGTGAGGGCTTAACCGGGAACCAGGGCAAAGTAGACAGTCCATCGAGCGGCCAGGGCGAAGCAGACAGTCCATCGGGTGGCCAGGGCGACGCAGAAGACCCCTCGGGCGGCCAGGGCGAAGCAGAAGACCCCTCGGGCGGCCAGGGCGGTGAAGACCCCTCGGGCGGCCAGGGCGGTGAAGACCCCTCGGGCGGCCAGGGCGGTGAAGACCCCTCGGGCGGCCAGGGCGGTGAAGACCCCTCGGGCGGCCAGGGCAAAGCAGACAGTCCATCGGGCGGTCAGAGCGATGAAGACCCCTCGGGCGGCCAGGGCGGGGGCGACCACGGCACAGGAACAGAAACCGGCTCAGGAGCAGACACCAAAACTGTAACAGCCACAAGAACAGACACAAACACAGAAACAAACACTGGCTCTGGCGCTGGAACAGGCACTGGCTCTGGAACAGACATTGGCTCCAGCTCTGGAACAGGCACTGGCTCTGCCTCCGGCTCTGGAACAGGCATTGGCTCTGCCTCCGGCTCTGGAACAGCAGACACTGGCTCCGGCTCTGGAACAGGATACACGGGTATGTCCAGGATCCGAGCCAGACGCTCCAGATAAGTCATACCTTTAGAGTCTTCATAGCACCCTAAGAGACAACGTTATCGGGAAACGAAGCCCTGGTCTTTCTTCACTGGTGTTTATATGGCCCCAGTGATGAGTTGGTCGATGGCCGTCAGGTGTGTGCGTTGATTGCTGGTCACCTGCTCTGTTTGTGTTGCCAGGGGCGACTGATGTCGGGATGAAAGGAGAATAGGTGTCAGGTGTGTGTGTTGATTGCTGGTCAGCTGTTCTGTGTGTTTTGCAAGGGGCGACCGATGTCAGAACGATGGTAGTCCGCCACAATGTGTATGGAAGATCAGTGTGGTTGAATAGTTGTCACGATCCACACAAGGGAAACAGAGAGATCCAATTGCTGGTAAGAATTTATTGGGGAAATCCGTAATCATACATCCAGTCCAGGCAGGGGTCAAAACCAAAGTAGCAATCCAAAACAAACAAGAACAATACAAACGGTCAAGAAGGCAGTACTCAGAAGTGGGGTGATGAAAAACAAGGGTTATATACACATATTTAACAAGACTAACACAGAACAGCTGGGAACAATGATTACGGGGAACAGCTGAGTGCAAAGAACTGATGAGTGACAGTGACAGACAGAATGCTGGGAATTGAAGTCAAATGTGAAGGACACCGTGAGAACGAGGACCTCTAGTGATAGACAAGGGAAACACGACCAGACACTGTGACATAACCCCCCTTCTACGGAGCGGCTACCAGACGCTCCACGACACCACTAAAACACGATATAAGAGTTCAGGAGGGAGGTGGAACGGTGGAGGATCAGGGGGAGGGATGGTGGGCCAGGTCCGTGACGGGAGACAGGAACAAGGGGTGAGGGCTTAACCGGGAACCAGGGCAAAGTAGACAGTCCATCGAGCGGCCAGGGCGAAGCAGACAGTCCATCCGGCGGCCAGGGCGATGAAGACCCCTCGGGCGGCCAGGGTGGCGAAGACCCCTCGGGCGGCCAGGGCGAAGCAGAAGACCCCTCGGGCGGCCAGGGCGGTGAGACCCCTTGGGCGGCCAGGGCGGTGAAGACCCCTCGGGCGGCCAGGGCGGTGAAGACCCCTCGGGCGGCCAGGGCAAAGCAGACAGTCCATCGGGTGGCCAGAGCGACGCAGAAGACCCCTCGGGCGGCTAGGGCGGTGAAGACCCCTCGGGCGGCCAGGGCGGTGAAGACCCCTCGGGCGGCCAGGGCAAAGCAGAAGACCCCTCGGGCGGCCAGGGCAAAGCAGAAGACCCCTCGGGCGGCCAGGGCGGTGAAGACCCCTCGGGCGGCCAGGGCGGTGAAGACCCCTCGGGCGGCCAGGGCGGTGAAGACCCCTCGGGTGGCCAGGGCAAAGCAGACAGTCCATCGGGCGGCCAGAGCGATGAAGACCCCTCGGGCGGCCAGGGCGGGGGCGACCACGGCACAGGAACAGAAACCGGCTCAGGAGCAGACACCGGCTCAGGAACAGACACCGGATCAGGAACAGACACCAAAACTGTAACAGCCACAAGAACAGACACAAACACAGAAACAAACACTGGCTCTGGCGCTGGAACAGGCACTGGCTCTGGAACAGACATTGGCTCTGCCTCCGGCTCTGGAATAGCAGACACTGGCTCCGGCTCTGGAACAGGATACACGGGTATGTCCAGGATCCGAGCCAGACGCTCCAGATAGTCCGTAAGTGCCTTGGCGGCCACACAAATGGGCATTTCCGGATCTGTCTCAGACTGGGCAGACTGGACGTGCTCAGTCTCTGACTGGGCGTGCTCAGTCTCTGACTGGGCGTGCTCAGTCTCTGACTGGGCGTGCTCAGTCTCTGACTGGGCGTGCTCAGTCTCTGACTGGGCAGACGTGACGTGAACAGTCTCTCGCTGGGCAGACGTGACGTGAACAGTCTCTCGCTGGGCAGAAGTGACGTGAACAGTCTCTCGCTGGGCAGACGTGACGTGAACAGTCTCTCGCTGGGCAGACGTGACGTGAACAGTCTCTCGCTGGGCAGACGTGACGTGAACAGTCTCTCGCTGGGCAGACGTGACGTGAACAGTCTCTCGCTGGGCAGACGTGACGTGAACAGTCTCTCGCTGGGCAGACGTGACGTGAACAGTCTCTCGCTGGGCAGACGGGAGGTGAACAGTCTCTCGCTGGGCAGACGGGACGTGAACAGTCTCTCGCTGGGCAGTCGGGACGTGAACAGTCTCTCGCTGGGCAGACGGGACGTGAATAGTCTCTCGCTGGGCAGAAGGGACGTGAACAGTCTCTGACTGGGCAAACGGACTGTGTCTCCTCCTTCTCCTCCGTCCATGAGAGCGAGAGGGCGCTGGGTTGGACGGCACCAGCGGTGAGAGCTCTGGGCTGGGCTGCACCCGCGGTGAGGGCTCTGGGCTGGACGGCGTCAGTGGTGAGGGCTCTGGGCTGGACGGAACCTACGGTGGATGGAACTCTGGGTTGGACGTCGCCAGCCCAGGGTCGAGGAAGGACCGAAGCGGAGAGTGGTGCTGGCGCTCACCTCTAGCACCTCCTCTCCTGCAACCTCCATGGGTTCCAGAAAACCTAGCCAGGCGGGTTCCCTTGAACGATTGTTCAATCCTGATGGAAGGAGACTCGGGGGATTTGGCCGCCATGATCTCCTCCGTTTGACGTGCCCATAGCGCAAAACATTGAAAAATGTTCATCCGCGGAGGCACCTCTTCGGTCTTAGAATTCCCCCTCTCGATGGCTGGGGAAGAGCCACGAAAATTCTTACAGCTGGATCTAGACATGACGGAGTCCTTCTGTCACAATCCACATACGGGAAACAGAGAGATCCAATTGCTGGTAAGAATTTATTGGGGAAATCCATAATCATACATCCAGTCCAGGCAGGGGTCAAAACCAAAGTAGCAATCCAAAACAAGAACAATACAAACGGTCAAGAAGGCAGTACTCAGAAGTGGGGTGATGAAAAACAAGGACTCCGTGACACACACTGAAACAGACAGGGTTATATACACATATTTAACAAGACTAACACAGAACAGCTGGTAACAATGATTACGGGGAACAGCTGAGTGCAATGAACTGATGAGTGACAGTGACAGACAGAATGCTGGGAAATGAAGTCAAATGTGAAGGACACCGTGAGAACGAGGACCTCTAGTGATAGACAAGGGAAACACAACCAGACACTGTGACAATAGTATCAAACTAAATTTTACAGATGTAAGGGTCAGACAAGTCCATTTAGCTGAAAAGGATTTATTAATTAATTTATAGGGAATCTTGAAAGAATCACTTATATGGCCGAGCAAATGACTCGTCCAGCGTTCATTTGAACAGGCCGTAACTATCAACTCTGCAGCGGAAATAAATATTCAAACTAGTGAAAACACTCTTTATCAGCAAGGTAACTTAGATCAGCAGTTTAAGACATTAAATTTGTAAGCACATAACACAAGAGCACGTATCTTTAATATACAAACAAGACTTTATTGATTATTCTAACACATAAAACTAATATCTAACACAAACACACGCACACACACACACACACACACATTCATATGAGTTGCAGGAAGAAAGAGAGTGAGGAAAGAATGAGTTTTACGAGTGAGATAATGAAATCCCAAGTATCTACATGCACTTATAAGACATGACCTGAACGAACCATCAATCATTAATTTACCCTTCTGTCGTTTCTTAGGCGGGGTTATTACATTTTATATCAAAGCACCAGTTCAGATAAGAGTCTGGAGGCTACTTCCTTTTCATTGTGTTCCTTTTGGGGATTCCTTTTTGTCGGCATCAAAGGGGTTTTCCCGGGTTTGTTGATTGGCCGGCGGTCTCCTCGTGCCTGGATAGATGTCTTGGGCGGCCAATAACGTGTGTGTTAGCGGATGGATAGAATGTCTCTGAAGTTGGAAGGAGGCTTTGGTGCTGAATCGTTTAACCGAAACTTTCAGCAAAACTTACTTAGAACCGAGACTCTCAACAGAAAAGAAAAGAAAACTAAGAAAAAGAAAGAAAAGTGAGATGAGTAGTTAGATGGCTTGAATGAAGCTGTTTAACCCATGTTCTTCTGATCTTGGTTTGGGTTTATTTTGTTTGCTCATCTACATGGTTACTCTTCCGTCTTTTTACTCCGTCATTACTTACTTCTCCATGATCGTCTGTAAATCTACTAATGCATTCTGGAGTCTTCTCCTGCATTCTGGAATCTTCTCTAGTGAAACTCTAAGGCTTTGTTCGGATCCTAAGATTTTAAATTCAAATGTTTGTCCAGCCTCCTGGATGAGTTCTGACCAATTAGGCACTGTCTTTATTTCAGAGGTGGCATTCTCTTCACCTCATATCCTAAATCAAGCGTTATCTGTGATCTCTTTACTCTCCAGCTCTAGCAGAGAGTACAGAGGGTACAGTTTAGACATGATTCCTATTATAAGAATACAAAACATTTTACACAGATTTCAATCAAGCCATCTTCATAATTGTGAACATACGATCACACCGATAGGAAAAACACACTTTCATTCAAACATCTAATAGTTCTAACCATTACATGACTTATATGTGATCTAAGCATAATAGACACATAAATAGGATGTAGACACAATATAGAATTATGTAGTTGTACGATGTTTGATTATCCTGTAAGTCTGCAATAATTGTTTTGGGATGATTTTATGTATTTTTATATGTAAAGGTTTTAAGATATTTCAACCCTGGGGTGTTTAGAGGTCCTAAAGAACAAGGAGGTCTGTTTGAAATCCTTTGTCTTGGGATCAAACAATCTCTGCCGTAATCTTGGTGGGTCCTAAGCTGTGCCATCTCTGAACCAATCAGTCTCTTCCAAACTATCTAACATTGACACGTTCTTCCTTTAGCTGGGCTCATCTCTTTGAAGCTTGCATGGCTGTAAAGTTCTTAGCTGGGGGTTTTCGTTGGTTACCGTAGACTGGCTGGAGCCTGGATTTTATGCTTCTGAATTGTTGATTTTGGGTCTGAGGGTTTGAGTTTTGTGTGAAATTATGCTTGAACGAATCGTCTGGAAGATTTATTTGTGTTTGGTTCGCCCACAAATCCTACACAGAAATTATACAAAATACGGCAAAATGACGTTGTCAATACTTATAATAGTGGCCAAGTAACCCAGATAACATATGCATACATGATTTTTTTTTCCATTTTCCAAATCTTTAATTAAATCTTTAAAATAAGTTAAATATTTAATGCTCTAATTAATGCTCTGGAATAACCTATGTTGCCATTATTCTCAATTGAACATGACAAACATCAGTAAAATCAATAAGTCATGGCAACATTTTTTTTCCATTACTTTGTCATCAAAATAATTTAACAATTTATTTGGTTAAAACACTGCAACATTTTCACATTTTATTAAAAAAACTTAAGTTCGATTGCTGCCTTAAATGTGTAAGTATAATCAAAGTGACTGTACAAGTCATTTTATCTTACATTTTTAAACTGACTTGAATTGAGTTGATTTTCGCATTTTACAATGTATGTGGTTAAAAAGGCAGAAACCCTTTTCAAGGTCATACTTCATTCCAGCCAAAAAAAAGAAACAATATCCTTAATTGTACCACTTTGAGCATATTTTATAAAACAATTATCATGGAAAATTTCAATTCATTCACATTTACACGCTTTGTAAATATTGCCAGTGCGAGCAACAGTAATAAAGGGAGGCAGAGCTTTAGCGAAGGGTCATTCCACATGTGAAATCCACAAATGATCGTAATAGCTTCTAGGTTGAGTACAGACATCCTAATATGACTAGCAGACAGCAAATGTTTCCTATACTGTGCAGGTGTCTCTTGAGCACACAAATAGAAGTGAAATTCAACTACTACACCAAAACAATCTGACTCAGAAACACTTGTCTTGCGTCACAGGCAGGGCGCTTCATAATGTGATCCGCAGAAGTGGGTTGAGGATCAATACTTTCAGATTTGCTATTATTTGTCATTGTCCTGTGTGGGAGACTGTAAGTATTTCAGTAACCACCAGATCAGCCACACGTATTCAATAAACTCATCAGTGTTAAAAATCTAATATTTGTATCTTTGTTTTAATACAGATATCTGATAATGGATGTTCTGGACACTTCTAACAATGGTTCTGCTTAAGTTAGACACATCTTCAATCCTGCTCATGATGGATGGATGGATAGTTGCTTAGTCAACACATTAAAATAAGGGTACTTCTAAAAAAACAATTGTGAATAATCATGAAAGGTATTTTTGGTACACTTAAGTGCCCTATAGCACTAATATTATATGCATATCATACAGTGTTTCAGAAATATACTTTTGAGATTTTAAGTACACCACAAGTGTACATTCAATAGAATTAACTCTTTACCCGCCATTGTCAAAAAAAAAAAGATGCCAGTCACCACCAGCATTTTTGATAATTTTCACAAAATTTTCATGGCCCCCAGAATATTTTGTTGTATGAATATCTGAACATGCAATATATCAAAATAAAAGAACAGGGCATTGGCTTTTAAACAAAAAGTCTGTTTTATTCTAGCTTCATGCATTCTTTTTTTATCAACATGAATGTGGGTAAGTTTAAAGGGGTGGTAAAACGCATTTTTTTGAAGGCTTGATTGTGTTTGTGGGGTGCACAGTAACATGTGTTCATGCTTCGTTTTTTAAAAATTGCATTATTTTTCATATATTTTACCTTTATTCTACACTGCTCTTCCCCTCCTTGTAAAAACAGTCTGATGGTTTCCTGGTTCTGTGAAGGCAGTCCCTCAAAACTACGTAATGGGCTCAGATCGGTTAGCTGGCCGAGTGTGTTGTGATTCGCTAACCGTCTAGTGCATGTTTCCTGGAAACGCCACGCCCCGTACCTTTACCGGTAGTTTGCTATGGTAGTTTGTGCTTTGGTGTATTATAAACAATGGCGTCAATAAAACCAATCGGACCCGGGGAAACGTTAGTGAAGATGATCGAGCAGAACCTGTTCAAGAACGGCTGTTAAACGACGTTTCAGAAAGTTTGTTTTTTTGTTGTTCTCTCATTACTTTTTAGATATGCTGTTATTTAATTGTACTAATTATTATAGAATTACAAAAAAATAAGCTTCATAAACAAGAATTTCATATAATTGTTCTAACAAATTATACTACAGTCCTCAAAGGGATTTTTTTGAGTAAAGACTGCGGATCTATAGTGATCGTTTCTGACTGTATGCCACCGTTACTTTTGTATTTTTAGAACGATTGTAGACAAATATCTGTCGACAGAACTATTAACCCAAAACGAACACTAAACATTGGCTGCCAAATCAAACACAGAACCATGTTTAGCATGCCTGTAGATAAACAAGCATGTAGATAAACATAAAAGCTCTAATCAAAGAATAATTTACACTAATTCCAAGTTCGTAAAAAGTTTGTAAAGTTAGGTGTTTGTCAGATAACGTTAAGTATGAATGAGCATTTAACAAACCAGCAGAGCCAAACAGCGTTGTCATTTGTTTACTTCCTTGCTACAACGTACAATTAACAATATGAACTATTACAGGAAAACACATCGATGAAAAATTAATCATACTTACAGGTTGTGGCCCATAAACAACAGCTTCTGTTCTTAAAGTTGGAACTGCTCCATCTTTCAGGACAAGCCGTTGTGTGAATCCTGCATTGAACTCGCCACGATTGTGGAAGCTTTTCTCTGTAACATGTGCAGCACAGAGAGCGAGATTTGGGTCATAATCATGAGGGACCGAGTTAAAAATAAATTTTAACCATTGATCCCTAACTCCCTCATCCCTAGGAAGGCTGAACAAAGCGGACCTGCAATCCGGATGAAAATAACAGCAGCGTTTCGACGGCATTGCGACAACTCATCTCCAAAACAGCAATATAAAATGGCCTCGCCCAGCTTATTAAGTATTCTCGGAGGAGGGGTATATGTAAATAATGGGATATGCTGACGTCAGCATGTCCCATGGAATGTCGTGTAGTCCAAAACCGGTCATTTGCTGTAGTCCTTAGAAATTGATTTTTTAAAAAGCAAATATCTTCCTTTGCTTTGAACTTTGAGCGCTGTAACTTTGCAGATGTTGTTTATGCTCAAACAGCAACATTACACACTAGCTAAAGTTAGAAAAGTGAAATCATGTTTTACCACCCCTTTAATAGAGAAACAAAAACAAAAAGTCTTGAGCAAAACGCTGAGAAAATCACTTTTTTGTCAAAGACTACCTCCAGATCAGATTCAGAATGATGATCAAAACATAGATGAGTAGATTGAGTCCTTCAACACCCCTAATGCTTGCACAGTCATATAACTCGTCCTGGGTCGAAATTTCATTCAGTTACATTAGGCAGTTTTGATTTATATGCTGTTTAACTTTGATGATTGAGCTATTTTACATTTGTGACTGCTTCTTTGCTTCTTGTTCACATGTGTTTTGATAAGGAGATTTTGTACTCTTTCAGAAGATGTGTCATAGCACTCCCTTACCGTATAACAGTGAAAACACGGAAAGCCGTAAATTGTGTGGAAGCTTTGTCTCATAAATGATGAAAATTTAAATTAATGGCTGGGTAAAGAGTTAAGTACACATTTTTTTCAAGGGGAGTTGCACACAGATGATTAATACTTAGTAAATTGAACAAACCCCGCCCTAACACTAACACCGCAACCAAAAGTAATAATCAGTCTCTATTCCTGACTACTTATTACTAAAGTTTACAGAGCAGAGATGAATGCTGTGACAGTTCTTCCATATCAAATGATCCATAATTTAAAGTACAGTATAATTATTAATAATGTAATGCTCTCAGGTTGGTTTTGTGACTAAATCCACCTGTGTAATTTGGTATTCTGCCACAAAGAACAGTTAGCAAGTGCTCCATGAATAACCCAAATGTAGAGAGCCTCGTCTGACATTTCAGTACTGTATAACTTGCATAAAACCTCTATTTCCACAAAAGCATTTAGAAAGACGGAGCTCTTAATAACACCCACACAACCCAGGAGAACCTTTAATCCATCCCTCCAAAGTACAGGTTTTCTCTTTTAAACAGCTCTGTATATTTATCCCAGGCTTTGGTTTAGGTACCCTAAATGCAGAGGGCATTAAAATGGCTTTTCTTATCAAATAAAACATCTTGATTGCATCGGAGAAGCTCAGTTTGCAGGTTAGTTGCTTGAAAACCGCTGTGCCACGTGACTGTACCTCATTAAAGTACATGGCCATTAAAAACGTGTTCAGCTTTAGTTAGCTTGTGCTGTTCAATGAGATATTTGCTACTCTGACATGACTTGATCTAAGCATCGCTTTCTCTTTATCTCCTCGTAATAGAATTATTCAAAACAGGCTGTCAGAGGCAATCAAATTCCCTGCCAGAAGTGTAACCAGTCAAAATATCACTTTTTTTTTTACTAATCTGACAGCACTTTATGTGGTAACCCAATTAAAAATCCCCCTTAGAGAGAGTGTGTGTGTGTGTGTGTGTGTGTGTGTGTGTGTGTGTGTGTGTGTGTGTGGAAACAACAGATTAAAGCAAAGGATATAATACTCCTCTATTTAAGAGTCTTGCAATAAGAGCAGCATCCATTGCTTCAGCTAAAAACTATGGCATCAAATAAATGCAGCAAGAAACTAAATTTAGGTTATGAGACTCTTCAGCTCAATGAGATACAAATTACAAGTTCTGTCATACATAGTTTCAAGTATGGAAAATAAAAATCATTTCGGTGTTTGCTTGCTTTTCTGAATAAAGCAATAAGCCATGGGAGGCGTTCTGCATCAATTTTACTATGATTAAGGACTGTTAGACGTCAAGAAAATGCAATATAAGACAGTGATGAAAAGGATAATATTCATAATAAACTGGGTAAATAAATCACCATGTAATATTCATTAGCCTAAATATAGGCTGTTTATGGTTGCCAAGCAACATAATAATCAAAAATCATTTGGCCAATAGATTGCTGCTTTGAATGTGACAACCCATCAGAATTAAGAGAAACTCTGGTTTTAAATTCCAAAAAAATATATAATTTTGCTATAAAATTATACGAGTGATGTCGTATGAATTCGTACGAATTAGCCACCTCATAAAATACGTACGAATTGCCGTGAGATCAGATTGTTTTTAACTCAAGTAAATGCAGCCGTGGTGAGCATAAGAGACTTCTTGCAAAAAACGTACGGTCACAGTCACTAACTCAGTCACCATCAAGCACTACATTTCCCATCATCCCTCTTTCTGCTCACCTGCACACTTTCAGCTGTCAGCTAGTCACACCATCGCCTGATTACTAATCATCACCAGCTGTCACCGATCATCTCATCACCCCAGCACCAGTTGTACGGAGGGATTTGCCCCACACACAGAGAGATTGTATGGTCTGGTCTGGTCTGGTCTATGGCTCATACTATATTCGTTTGGATTGTTACTTACCTGAAGTGTATACCTCTTTGATCTTCTCCTCGTTCCAGTTCCCAGTCTCCTCCTACAAGAGAAAAAGAAAATTGTTTAGTGACTGTTCAAAGTGTGCGAGTGAGGCTACTCTCCATTCTTCTTCATCATCATCATCATCTTCACTGCTTGTCATTTCACTCAGATTCCTGTTTCCTCACTTATGAAAATAAAGAATTTTGAATACTTACCGGTCAGCGTGTGTTTCCTGACAACCTCAAACCTTAAAGGTTGCATATATTATTAGCTATGTCTGTGTAGTAGTTGTACTACTATTGTCAAACAGCTACCAAGCATTTGTGTGATTTCTAAGCAGTCATGCTTACAGTACAGTTAAGGAACCAGAGCTATATCTAGAACATAAAGACTGCGCTATTTTGACTTGGTTCAGTAAAATAAAAGAAAAAAACTACTGTAGCAACCATCCAGATGCCCTTAGCAACACTCAAAAACACCTACAGCACTGTAGCATCTTTGCAATTCCCTTTTTACCATCCCTCTCAAGGCTTCGATGAAGAAATGACCACAAATCATCATGGAAGTCATATTGTGCATTGTAAATTGGTTCCTGAAATTATATGTAAATTATATGAAGGTAATAGGGTTGAAATGGTAGCATACTACAAAAAATAACCTAACTGGGCAACTTGTCCATATACTGTATTGCATGTCGTCTTTGCTCTAATAATGTCTCTGATTGCAGTCGTTCTGAGGCTTTTCAGCCTGGGACATTATCTGACTTGAATATGTCATGTAGCAAGTAATGACTCAATCAATCTTACTCTTCAGCTTAAGTGCACTACCCATCATGGATCTACCCAGCATGAGCCTGGTTCTAACAGAGATGACACCCACCTAGTGACTAGATTAAAAAACAACCCACATCTAGCTCAGGAACCCCTGTTGAGATTTGTTAGCCCCCATATTAGACACGGAGAGCTTCCCTTCTCACATTACAGTGGAAGTTAGCCATGCATTTCAAGTACTCATCATAAGGTCGTCAATTATTACAATGAGAATGTCAACGATTTTTCGTTAATTACTTACAGGATACCTCCCTGTTTATGCATATCTTGGCAAAGGAGATATTCTACCATGAGAAAACGGACCGTGTTTATTACAGGAGGCGTAGATGATTAAATGACCCCCTCATTTTTGTTATTTGTATAGTTTGCATAGTAATTACAGTTATTACGTTCCTGTGTATTTTGCGTGAATGAGGATTGGTGTTTGGACAGAGATTGTGTTTTGCGGTAGTATGCCATACGGAACCGTTGCCACTGACCGCTTTAACGTCCGCAGTGAGGCTCGACAGCCTTAGTCAAACGGGTTGGCGCGAATGGTCGGGTTGTGGAGAAGTTGTGAGAGATTGTGGTTAGGTCACATGTGAACTACGAGGAAGGAGCAACCTCAGCAGCAGGAGGGATGTAAAGGTCAGTAAGCTGGGCTGAGTTGAGTGGGGGACGGAGGGGGGTGACTCTGGGACGCCAGAGTCACTGTCGAGCCCTCTTGAGGTGTCGTGGGCTAGTCGACGAAACACTGAGGACGGAAGGTGCCCACTTGAAGACCCTAGAGATGTCCCCTACTCTGCTTAATCCAGACGGTTGTCATGAGGGGACCGCACTGTGGTTGCAGCCGTTGTGTGTGCAAATACACTGCAGCTATTAACACCAGACAGAAGGAGATTCACATCACCATTTGGAAAGAAGCGTAAATGGATGGAGAAGCATAGGTTACTGTAAAGGTACATCTTAGTTGGTGCTTATCTTGGCGAAAGCCGAGTACAAATCAGCATGAAGTTTTAACATCTACTCTCGTGTAATGGAAATCATTGTAACAAGTTCTTGAAGTCAACATGACTGGGTTTCACAACTCAATTTAATTCAGGGTTACCGTATAAAGAGTGGGATGATGGTACAAGATGAGATGTTTAACAAGAAAAAAATAAAATAAAGTGTTAGTATGTGATTTTATCTCTCAGGAATTTATTGGATGTTGAAAAGCACTTTCTACTGTAAATGACAGGGTGCTAGTGAAGTGACCATTTATGCACAATAAGACCACGATTGTCAGTAAAGAAAGTAAAAGTGATCATTATTTACTCACCATCATGTAACTCCATATGACATTCCTTACACAAGATTATAATGAAATTGATGAATTCCATTAAATGAAAGACGTTCGTCATATGTGAAAAGTGCCCATGCAGGCTTGTAATGACATTGGGAGAGAAAATTATGACAGAATTTAAACTATTACTTTGAGTGTCAGTTAAGTTGTTCCTTTTTCCCGCTTTTGTTAAAGTTCCATGATGGTGACTCCTTCACAGAGTATGTGAAAAACCACTGGTTTCTACCTCCGTCAACGTCCCTTTGAAAAAAATGAAAAACAAACAAACACATCTGCAGACCTTAAGCTGCTTAAGTTGAATGTCGCACAATTCAACACAGCAGCTTAAGGGTGTATATGGGTCTAAAGAGACATTTTGCCAAATAGGCAAAATCTTTTATTTTTGCCAAATACATTCCACGCACACGCACACACACACACACACACACACACACACACACACACACACACACACACACACACACACACAGACACACATTGGGTTTTCATGTTTCATAGGGACATTCCATAGACATCATTATTTTTATACTGTACAAATTGTATATTATATCCCCTAAACATACCCATCACACACACACACACACACACACACACACACACACACACACACACACACACACACAGTGTTTTCATGTTGCATAGGGACATTCCATAGACATCATTATTTTTATACTGTACACATTGTATATTATATCCCCTAAACATAGCCATCACACACACACACACACACACACACACACACACACACACACACACACACACACACACACACACACACACACACACACACACGCACACACTTTCTTTTGAAATAAGCAATTTATTCTCAAGAAGGCTGCATTTATTTTATCAAAAATGCATTAAAAGTAGCAATATTGTGAAATATGATATATTTTTTATATTTCACTTTAAAATGTAATTTATTCCTGTGATTGGACAATTCAAAAGAATATCGTGTACCAAAATATTGTGTAACATTATAAATGCCTGTCACTCCTGATTTACTGTCACTGATCAATTAAATGCATTCTTGTTAAATAAATGTATTAAAAAACATCTTTAAAAGCCTCCTGACCACAATTCTATATGACTTACATTGTAAAAAAGGATTAACTGTACAACAATGTGAATGCAATTTAGCACATTTTCTAATAAGAGACATTTTCATCGAAAGGATGTGTTTCTGTGTTTCACTTAAAAACAGCACAGCGATCTTGTGACACATTTAGCTCTTAGCCTCTTACCACGTGCTAAAGTAGCACTACTGTTTGGTGAATTCAAGGGGCGATAATCACAGGAGAGGCTCAAAGCCAACATGGAGTGCTTGCCAAAGTCTACCTACGATTTCACCTTCTTGTGTGAGAGAACAGTTGGGCTCACCAGATGGTAAAGCTGCCTATGTCTTCCAAAAGAACGCCAGGGTCACTTAGCATGAAATAAATATACGTGACACCCATCGCTCCTGTGGCCTTTTAAGTAATACTTACAGAATACGCTTCAGCTTGCACGACTGACCCAATATCCCAGAAGACTCTTTTCCCCTCATATCATAACCTCTTATTCCGTCTCTCTGCTGAGCTAAGCTAATCTACGGCACTTCATAGCTTTAGTCACTGTGTTCATATCATAGTCATTTCAGAAAATGCCTGAAGAAAAAATGCTTTCACATTACAGACAGCCTTGGGTCTGAAAGAAGCATTCTCCTTTATAGCCAATTTTTGTGTAAAATTTGCTTGGACCAACATGAAAACATCACACTGTGCATGATCTGAAGAACACTGTATATGTATTGAGAGCCTTATAAAATATTTATAGTTGATTAGATGGCACAACAGATTTTGTGATTGTGGAACGAAAAAGCAATAAAATATGCAATTGTGCTTTAAAAAAAAATTATTCGAAGACAATATCAAAAATGTTTTAATATATGTATCTTTTAAAAAATGTATACACTATCTTTGCCACACATATTATTGATTAAAGAGTCTACACAAGAACTTAACTATGGATATGAAATATGTTTATAATATGAAATCAAAACTACTAAAATGCATTATGTTTAATGTGTTCCTGATCTCACTGTGTAACATTGACACTTTAATCTAAAACAAAATACCTGCAAGTATGTCATATTCTCACAGGTCAAATATTCCTCAGGTTCATCAAAAAATGAATTGTTAAAGGGGCTATATGTAAGAATTTTCATGTATTCATCACTTTTTAATGCCAATGTGTGAACAGCATGTAATAAAATCTTCCCTAACTTTCTCGGTTTTCTATGGAAGCATGAAGACTGATTTGTATGTGAAAGACTCGGGATGTTTTTTTTATGGGAAAATCAAAAAGATACAATGAAAACAATGTTCAGGATAATGCAGAGAGAGCCATTCTGTACTGTAATGTCCATTGGTCACGAACAGAAAGTGGATTAATTGAACTACAGTCTCACATAGTCAGATCTTTATAGTTTTTAGTCTATATTTAGTCTTAAAACTAATATAAATATAGCCTGGCTAACAAAAACAAGAAAATGTACATGTGGTTCCCAGACCCAAGTCTCAACGAGAATTGGGTCTGGGAACCACATGTACATTTTCTTGTTTTTGAGGCGTGGTTTACGAATGCCCGGCGCCGTTTATTGGGTGCTAAGAATGTCTATCAAATGCGCCTGTACGTAGCTCATAGCCAATCGTTTCAATTATACCAGATGACGTATGTAGAGTGACAGAAATTAGACAAAGAAGAAGACGATGGGTCTTAATAAACTTGCATTCTAAACTACTTAGAACAATATCTAAGGCTGCATCAAAAGGTCGCGTCTGCTGCCATGTTGAATCCATAGAAATAAACAAACTGCTTCAGTGTGTCGCATAGATGTCGTCATCGTCTTGCTGCTCCCTCCCCGTTCTGTGATTGGTTCCCTAGATGAGGCGAAAATCTGGACCATGGTATCCATACTGCCTTTCAGCGTGAATAAAATCGTGCTGCGGGAAGGCAGCATGGGTAAAACCCAGACTAATATAAATATGTCAATGTATAAATACAATGGATGACTGAATTTTAAATTGAGATATTAAAAATGTATTATTTATAGAATGTATATGCATGTAACCCCCCCCCCCCCAAAAAAAAAAAAACCCTTTACCCAAGATTAATACCTGCGTCATTGGCATTTCATGTTAGCTATTGCCTTAAAAATGTTAATAAATGGAACCTTACAGTAAAGTGATACATTATATTACCAGATTCGGCTCGGCTCTATCCTTCAGTGTAAATGCATGGGATATTGTCTACCTCTTTATTGCCTGCTAGTCAAAGATTGCTTAGAAAATCAAAAGCACACCTCAAAATGTCACATAATTTGAGAAATCATTCATGTACATAGCAATGGTAAAAGTTCTGCTTACCTTAGCAGACACTTTGGGTACAGAATTGTGAGATAATGTATATTTGGGAAGGGTCTATCGATTCTATCAAAGCTGATCGTGTTTGAAATGTGTTATGGACCTGTCATATTGATGCATTGTTTACAGGGAAATGGCAGCTGTATACAGTACTATATGTTAATTGAATTCATACGCCACAAGCCACACATTCATCAAAATGACAGAATGGATGTGAAGGGGTTCAACGTCCTGATGCCCATGAACCCGTGAACAAACGATGAAGCGTTTTCTCATTCCGGATGATTGGTGCAGTTAGATTCAGGCTTTGAGTAAGTGTCATAGTAAGATTGACGTGAAGGTGAAGTTTATTGACTTATATCATCATATTTAAACAGCCTAAACTCTCGGAAATAATTTTTCTATTTGTCTTTTCAGACAGAGTTACTTTTCCCAACGCCGCATTACAAGATCTGACCCCAATCTATTTTATCTGACTTATTCAAATTTCTGGAGTTAGTAAAGTAAAGCTATATTTAATTGATGTGGTCTGATGGATGGAAAATTAATATATGATAATATAATGAGATCAGTGAAAATCAGGAATATGGCAGAGGGTTTTAATGGATATCACAGGCTGTTAAGACTTTTAAAACTCGCTGAGGGAATATTGAGTCACATTTTCTTTATCTTTCAGGAAATACACTTTTTAAGCTGATCACTCATCACGATATAATATTACAAACTGCTTGGATGGATGGATGGATGGATGGATGGATGGACGGATGGATGGATGGAGGGTTTAATTATAGCACTTGTACTGTAACGCTTTATTAGCTGGTTGTCCTACATCCTCAATAAACAAGCTACAGTTAGTGCAAAATGCAGCTGCTAGAGTTCTTACTAGGTCAAGAAAATATGATCATATAACACCAATTTTATCATCTCTGCACTGGTTACCTATTAAGTTCCGTATCAATTACAAAGTACTATTACTGACCTATAAAGCCCTAAATGGTCTAGCTCCTGTATATTTAATGGACCTTCTATCGCCCTACAATCCATCGCGTTCTTTAAGATCCCTAAATTCGAGGCTTCTGGTCATTCCTAGGATATCCAGATCCACTAAAGGAGGGAGGGCGTTCTCGCATTTCGCTCCTAAACTCTGGAATAGCCTTCCTGATACTGTTCGTTGCTCAGACTCGCTGTCCCAGTTCAAAACTAGATTAAAGACGCATCTCTTCAGCCAAGCATTCACATAATGCTTGCCTCTTATACTACTGTTGAATCAGATCGAATGCATTAATATTATGAACAGCAGCTACGCTAATTATTTCCCATCTGCTTTTCTGCTGTTATCTCGGGACGCTAATCCCGAGGTAAATAGCGTTCTTCAGCTACAGTCTGTATCCAGCCTCTCACGGAGACTTCAGAGTCCCCAACACCTGCGATGAGACGACTCGACGCCTGTGAAGAGACGACTCAACGCCGGCGATATGTTATGCCATAAATTAATACATGATGATTAACTAACTGTATTTTTTACGTACATTTCTGAAATGCACTTTCTGTAAAGCTGCTTTGAAACAATATGTATTGTGAAAAGCGCTATACAAATAAATTTGAATTGAATTGAATTGAATTGAACTTGCCATATAAGCTCAAGATTGCTTTTCCTCAGCAATGTAAGTTTTATTCAACACACTCTTGTGCTAACTTGTTATAATTTGTACGAGATGAATGGCAAAATCAAAGGCTATTGTACTTCTGTATGTCTTCTCATGACACATCATTGGTTGAACTTTGTACACTTCCTGCAAAAAGAAGACATGGAAACTGAACACAAACATGCAGTTTCATAATCATCATTTAAACCAATGCCGTACATGCTGAAAAGAGGCAAAAAGCCCCGAAACCAAAACAAGGATAAACTGAACACCTTATTTTGCAAACTGCTCTGAAAAATTGCAACAACGCTTCAGCGTTCTCCTGTGATTAAAAAAGAAACCATATGAGTATGTGAGCAGTTGCCAAAGTTGATGTTTTCATGTTAGTAGCAAACCTTCCTACAACAGCTTCATTTTATGTTTCCATGCTCTCACCCAAAGACTGCAATATTAGCATGACTATAAAAAGCACCCAAGTGCTTTGATATATCTCAGAAAATCTTCTGGCAATGTTCAGAGCGGACACATTATTGCAAACAATCTCTCTGACTTCCCCACTGGCTCTCTCTGTAACTTTGCATCCTCTTATCTAAGGCAGCATAATGATGGTGTGCCTTTTGAGGTGTAGCAGACCAATTACAGGTCTTGAGGTCGCTTGTCACCTTTAAAAAGGAGTGTGTGTTTAATTTTAACTTAAAATTAGTAACCTTGAGGGTGTTTATTTTCAAAACTGTGCCCGTTAAGTCACATCACAGCAAGTCAAGGAGCTGTCAAGCAGTAATTAGAGAGTTAATGACCCTGTCAGGAGTGATCAGAATATACTTTTAGATTTCTTCATTTGGAAATGAAGAGGCACTTCTGAGATAATGACATGACTGCAACCTGAACCTGCTTCAGAAACCTTTTTAGACCTCAAAAAGTAAAAAGTATTTTGACATTTTATGTATTTGTTTTATATTTAAACAAATAAAATAATAATAGGTTTAGATCTACAAAAATGTAAAATAATTGATAAATTCCTCGAAAACACTACAAATAATAATTTACAAAGTATTTTGTAATTTGAGATAGAAAAAAATGGAAAGATAGACAGATAGACAGACAGACAGACAGACACAACAGACAGACAGACAGAAAGACAGACAGACAGAAAGAGAGAGAGAACACTTTCACAACTTATCTCAGACTTTTGGACCCCAGTGAATATAATGTATTTAATTTTTCAACAAATAGCGATCAACAGATTAAAGAATAAAGGGAAAAAGATGAAGGGTGAATTACTACTGGGGTCTCCAACAGTCTGACATCTTTTATCAGTAAAATGTATGTTGTGACTGTTTCCAGAGCAGTCTTGTCAGTGTGAGCATCTGCCACGCTGTGCTGAAGACGATTCCAGCGGCGTACAGCAGGGAATCTGAATGCAGTGCACTTTCCCCGGGGCTGCGAGGACTTGTGTGCAGCCTTATTATGTGTGAGATGAGCCCTGTTATGGCACACGCTGAAAATATTGATCACTGGCGAGCACAGCAGCAGTAACGCAGAAGCAAGCCAGCCACTTGACACGACAGGAATAAAAGTGCGCGGCAACAAAAATAAACACATACACGACTTGTAGACGCACAAGGAATGCCGATTTAGCTTTTCGTGGGAAGTGCATCTAACTACAAATGGATGATGTTGTATGTAGAGATGCTCATTACAAGGAGTCTTGGATTTAACAATTTTTGCCGCAACGTCACATTGTCAGGGAAAATACCATTACATAATTGCATTGAGTGGCCTCGAGAGAGAGAAGAAAAAACACCGTACAAATTCCACTTCATCCAGCAGGATTTTCATGGAATCCTATTGGGTACTGTATTGTTGTTGTTATTATTAAATCACAAGGAGATATAAAAAAAAAAAAAAAAAAACTATTATCAAGTCGAATGAATGAACAAACTAGTTTTTCACCATTTTCCCCTTGATTTGGAATTTGGATGAAAAAAATAATAATTAAAAAGGTATTCACAGCTTCCACTATAGCCACAGGCCCGTTCAAATTTTGACTGATGACCTCTCCACAACACTTTGCTTAAAGGTAACATATTATGCCCCTTTTCCCAAGATGTAATATAAATCTACAGTGTCCCCAGAAAGTGTCTGTGAAATTTCAGCTCAAAATAGCCCCCAGATCATTTATTATAGCATATCAAAGTTGTCCCTTTTTGGGTGTGAGCAAAAACGCGCCGTTTTTGTGTGTGTCCCTATAAAGGCAAATGAGCTGCTGCACCCTGCCACCATTTAGAAGATGGCCGATCCTTTACACAAGCTTTGCATACTCCAACAATAACAAAACAAGCACATTTAAGAAATACTGTAACCAGTAGCGAGTGCAGCCTCACGGAGAGACTCAGGAAGAGGTTGCAACTTTTAGACGCACCTGGACGTTTCTGAATGGTTAGTGGATACATTTATGTAGTTGTTGTGGAGTTACATTGATTCATCTCATCGACTAGCATGTACTGTCATGTTTAACTTTTACACAAGTTGACAGTTCCCTCAGGTCTTTATAAGACAGTTGTGAATTTTTTTGGTCAAATATTGTTCTGTGCTCGTCTATGCAGCAACGACAGAACAGTTTACTGTACATGCTTTACTCAAACTTTTGCCATTGCATTAGAAAAGGTTACACTGTTGTCGCTTGTGAAAACCTAATCGCGGCGCATGGGTGGAAACGTGCAGATTAAGGGACGGTAATATTATAATAAGATCCCCTTCCTACGTCAGAAGGGGAGCAAAATCTTCTTATTTTTTTACATGCTTGCAGAGAAAGGCTTACCAAAACAAAGTTACTGGGTTGTCACTTTTCACGTTTTCTGGGTTGGCAGATACCCAGAGACCCATTTATATCACTTACATACGGACTTAAATATCCCCTTTAATGTAGACCTTCAAGGAAATGCAACTGAAAACTACATATGATCTGTGTATTGGCAATTTGCAAGAGTCAGAGCCTCAGACAGCATGCCAGCCAACCGCTCATGGACCAACTGATATGTTTCACAAATTAAAATAGCAAGAGCTGGCTGAAAACTCCAGTTAAACTTTTCTGGGAGTCAGTTCATAGCATTGAGTCTTCAAGATATTCAAGAGTCCAACTGTTCCCTAAACAACATGTCAAAAACCAGCTGTGATTGGTCACTTTTACATGCCAGTCTCTTTATTCTTAAGTGGACAGCTCTTGACCATAATAACCTACAAATTGGACCAGATTTTTTGCCGATCTAGTGAAAAGTCTGGCTTTGTGAGCCTAGGAATCAAGTGACCCCTCTTAACAGCTTGCCCCATACTGCTACATTCCTCAGCTGTGATTACGGCCCCAATCCTCTCGCAGATTGTGTCAGAGAGCATCCCTGCACAGCAGAACTACAAGGAGTGCCCTGCTGCTTAAACATGCCTATCCTTATGCAATGGCAATTATGCCATCTATTCTGGGAAATGTGACACATGCTCAAGAAATGCAGCTAGTATAATGAGCAGCAGCACTCCTAATGCACAGTCTGTCTTGTGAATGTTTATTCAGCACTTCCACATGCACTTAGTGAGTATATGATTAAAAGAAAATAATGAACAGTGCTGTTTCAATGCAGCAAAATATGGATAAAAAAATCTCACAGTCCATAAAATTGCACGACAATAAGACTGTTGTGACGCAAGCATCTGAATTGTTACATACATGTCAACCAGCAGCTCTTCTACACCACAGGAAGAACATCCATATGTGGCTTCCTGTTGACCCGAACTGTCCACCACATGCAGATGTTCTCATTAACAGGTTGGTCATCTCAAGATCATCTGTCTCCAAGCCTGCTATTCTCCGAGCATGCATTGCACAGCACATCTACTTTTACATTTATTCATGTGGCAGATACTTTAAAGTGAATTCAAATACATTTGATCAGTATGTGCAATATTTGGGAATCATGCACTTGGCATCGCAGGAAACAAACTTAAAGGGCTAATGCGTTTACGTATCTATGTTTACATTTATCCGTCAGTTTAAAACTGTGGGCTAAAAGTTTTAGGTGGTCCTGTCTGGGATGTGCAAAATAAAAAAGGATAGAACAGAAACATGTGTGCGATTACGAATAGATCAATGGCTTAGTTAATTGTCTGCATAATCTTGTAAATCAGCAACGCTCTAATCAATGCATAACATGCAGCTTCTGGAATGAGTGATGTGAAAAAAAAGAAACTGGTTGAGTTTTTCAGTGGCAGCCAAGAGAGATGGAAAAGTCGGGGAGGATGGAAAAGAAAAAAGGAAGAGATAAAAAAAACCCGTAGTGAGATAATCAAAGGAGCTCTTTAACATGCATTATGTATTCTCGATGGCGGGGTAAAGCCCTTTGTGTCTCATTAAGTGAGGTATTTGGAGTATACTCTTTGCATGCAAGAGACTACTGACACATGAGTGATGTGAAAACATCCCACTATGCATGTATGGGCAAGTATATGTATATGTTGTAGGATATATGCAACTGCTATGAAGTATGTGTATGTATGTAGAGTATATATATATATATATATATATATATATATATATATATATATATATAAATAATCAGAAACAACTACTTCCAACTTCTCACTGAGCATAGTATTGCATAGTAACATTCCAGCGACCAGCTAGAAAACCCTTACTTTCAAACAACCAAAAATACCAAGCAACACCCTAGCAACCACCCAGCAAACCGAAGAAACTACCTAGGATGTCAGTAGGTCAGAATACCCTAACAACTCCCTAGCAATGTCCTAGCAACCAGTCAGAACACCCTGACGTTCAAACACTAAGAAAGCTCTAACAAATGGCAAGCAACATTCAAGCATCCACCAAGGATACCCTAGCAACACCCTAGCAACCACCCAGGATACCCTTGCAATGTCCTTGTAACTAACTAGAACACCCAATCTTTCAAACACCAAGAACCATATAGCAAATGGCAAGCAACTAAGTATTCAAAGAACGTCTCGGGTTATGACTATAACCCTTGTTCCCTGAGAAGGGAACGAGACACTGCGTCGAGAATCGACTCTTTGGGGACGCTCCCTTAGCGTGCACCTCTGAAGTATGAATGAAACTATTCCAACCCTGATTGGTGTTGCGTCATGACGTAACATGTGACGGCATAACCGGATGCATAAAAGCGACGCCGGCACACACACACACTAGCCTAGCGATGAAGCAAGACGCTCTAAGGCCTCGAGGGGCGTGGCAGGATGACGCAGTGTCTCGTTCCCTTCTCAGGGAACAAGGGTTATAGTCATAACCCGAGACGTCCCCTTTCGAGGGAACTCAACACTGCGTCGAGAATCGACTCTTTGGGGAACGAATGCCCACTAGGCCACGCACCGAAGACAGGCCTGCCCAGTAGTGAAACTGATTCAGGCACTCAGCAGGACGAGAGCACACATGCGCCAGGCGTACTGGGGAGGTGCAGACTATAGAACCTAATAAAAGTGTGTGGGGTAGCCCAACCGGCTGCCTCACAGATCTCCTGGAGGGGAACTCCCAAGAGGAGGGCCCTAGAGGACGCCATGCCTCTGGTAGAATGAGCCCTTATGGCCAGAGGTGAAGGCAAATTGCGCACCTCATAAGCCAAGGCGATAGCCTGCACAATCCAATTACTAATGGTTTGCTTGGATGCCGGGAGCCCTCTCCTAGGTGACTCGAAACACACTAACAGTTGGTCCGACCTCCTCCAAGAAGAGGACCTCTCGAGATAAATACTCAGAGCTCTGACGGGGCAGAGCAAATTAAGCTTCTCTTCTTCTGCCGACACATGAGGTCGAGGATGGAAAGCCTGAAGGGTCGTAGACCTAGCCGTATTAGCGGGCACTTTAGGCACATAGCCCGGTCTCGGGTGCAAAAAGGCCTTAACCTTGCCAGGGGCAAACTCCAAGCAAGCCGGTGTCACTGCCAGGGCTAGGAGATCTCCCACCCTCTTAAGAGAGGTGATGGCTAAGAGAAAGACCATTTTATAGGTAAGATCTTTAGGCGAAGCCGACTGAAGAGGTTCGAAGGGGGCCAGGGACAACCCTTCCAGAACCACTGCCAGGTCCCAGGCAGGAACCCTGGACCTGGTTGTCGGTCTCATCCTCCAAGTACCACGGAGAAACCGAATGACCAGCTGGTGCCTCCCCAGAGGCCCATCACTTAGTGGCGCGTGGAAAGCCGCAATGGCAGCCATGTACACCTTAAGCGTGGAAGGGGAGAGACCCGCAGAGGAACGATCTTGAAGAAACTCCAGAACTGAAGCCACCGGGCAGTTAACTGGATCTAAATTATGTTCTCTACACCAAGTGACGAAAACATTCCACTTGAAGCCATATAATCTCCTAGTAGACGGAGCCCTAGAGCTAAGTATGGTTTCAACCACCCCGGCTGATAGACCAGAGTTTAGGTACTGGACCCCCTCAGAGGCCAGGCCCACAGTTTCCACAGCTCCGGGTGAGGGTGGAAGATTGTGCCCTCCACCTGAGACAATAGATCCCTCCTCAGAGGAACCTGCCATGGCTGAGCTATCAGGAGCGAAATTATATCTGAAAACCTTACTCGGGTCGGCCACATTGGGGCAACCAGAAGTAGACTGATGCCCTCCTGACGGACCTTCTCCAGGACTGCCGGAAGCAGAGCAATCGGGGGAAATGCGTACAGGCGAAGCCTCGGCCTGGCCTGTACCATGGCATCCAACCCCAGTGGGGCTGGATGTGAGAGGGAGAACCAAAGTGGGCAGTGGGACGTCTCTCGAGACGCGAATAGATCCACTTCCATGGGCCCAAACCTCTCCCATTTCAACTTCACTACATCTGGATGAAGTCTCCATTCCCCGGGCCTCAGCCCCTGCCTCGACAGGATGTCTGCTACCTGATTCTGAACCCCCGGAATATACATAGCTCTGATAGACAGTATTTTCCCTTGGGACCAGAGAATAACCTGATGCGCCAGTCTGCACAGAGGGCGCGATCTGAGTCCCCCTTGTCGGTTCAGATAAGGTACCACTGATGTATTGTCCGATCGTACTAGGACATGGTAACCCTTGATGTCTGGAAGGAAGCTCCTCAGAGCCCTGAACACAGCCAACATCTCTAGACAATTTATGTGCCAAGAATGATGATGGTCCTGCCACAGACCCCTGGCAAAGCGGCCGTCCATGACCGCGCCCCAGCCAGTGAGGGAGGCGTCTGTCGAAACGGTTTTCCGGCGACATGACGCTCCTAACACTGGCCCTTGGGACAGGAACCAAGGTTTCTTCCAAATTATTAGAGAACGAAGGCATCTGCGCGTTACTCTGATCGTACGAAATGGATTCCCCTTGGGGGAAAACCCCTTGGCTTTCAGCCACCACTGAAGGGGCCTCATGTGTAGAAGGCCCAAAGGTATAATGTTGGATGCCGCTGCCATGAGGCCCAGCAGTCTTTGGAATTGCTTTACAGTAGTGGCCTGGCCTAGCTTTAACTTGGACACCATCGCCAGAATGGACTCGATACGCGCCGGAGACATGCGTGCCTGCATCGTAGTCGAGTTCCACACAACACCTAGAAACGTTGTGGACTGGGATGGTTCTAACACACTCTTCTTTGTGTTGAGTCTCAACCCCAATTTTTGAATGTGGCCAAGGACGACATCTCGATGCCGAACTGCCATTTCTCGAGACTGGGCCAGAATGAGCCAGTCTTCGATATAATTCAGTATGCGGATGCCCTGAAGTCTCAGTGGAGCAAGTGCTGCATCCATACATTTGGTGAATGTGCGGGGAGAGAGTGCTAGGCCGAACGGAAGAACCCGATATTGGTAAGCTTCGCCCCCGAAAGCGAACCTCAGGAACCTCCTGTGACATGGAAGGATGGATAAGTGAAAATAGGCGTCTTTTAGATCTATCGTGACAAACCAGTCCTCGGATCTGATTTGACTCACGATGACAGGAATAGTGAGCATTTTGAACCTGAGCTTCATCAGAGACAGGTTCAAAACCCTGAGATCTAGAATTGGCCTCAACCCCCAACCTTCTTTGGAACTATAAAGTACCGGCTGTAAAATTCGGACTCCCTGTCTGAATGAGGAACACGTTCTATGGCCTCCTTTAGCAGCAGAGATTGCACTTCTTGTTCCATCACCCGAGCCTGGTCTGGAACCACTGTAGTCTGCAACACCCCAGAAAATTTGGGGGGGTGGTGCCCGAACTGCAGTCTGTACCCTGACTTTATTATATGCAGGACCCATGCAGATATGTTGGGAAGATGATACCATGCCTCTACAAAATCTACCAAGGGAACCAGCCTCTCGAGACTGGCCTCTGGTGTTTTTCGAGCACCCTTCTCGACCCCCTGAAGCAGAAGACCGGCAGGGTGTAGTCGATACGGTTCTCGTGACCATAACTGATGCTCGTTTTTTATTTTTCGAGAAAAACGACCCACAGTGCGTTCGCTGGAATATGATGCGGCCCGAAGCGTCACCGACGGCGGGCAACTCACATCGTTTCCTAGAGGGCTCCGCTGTGAGAACAACCTCGGTTGTTCTACAATGGAGGGGACAGCCCTCAGAGGTCCCACCACTCTGGCTAGGACCTCTTTCCTGAAGCCCTCCTAGCCTGAAGGACATCCCTTAAATCGCCCTTCTGGCTAGGGGGGCTTCTGCTGGGAGCGTTTCCTCCGTTACCAAGCTCCCGGAGGAGGGGCTCTAGAGGAAACGCTCTCCCTTTGCTCTGCCCGGTGTGAGGAGCTGGTTGATGGCTGGGGCTGATGTTCTTGCCCCACCCTACTTGATTTGGACTTATATTTTCGGGGGAGGAACTGCTGGAACGCCGCAGATTGCTTCTTCGCCTCCTGAAACCTGTCGACGACCGATGTAACGGCGTCGCCGAACAGGCCAGAAGGCGAAAGCGGCGCATCTAGCAGAACAGATTTATCTTTCTTCTTCAGACCAGATAAATTGAGCCACAGATGCCTCTCCGTGGCCACCATAGCTGCCATAGAGCGGCCAATAGCGCGGGCCGTCTCTTTAGTGGCACGGAGAGACAAATCTGTGGCTTTGCGCAACTCTGCAATATCTTCAGGAGTTGGCCCCTCCCCCTCGTCCAAATCTTTCAGGAGATCGGCCTGGTATGCCTGCAAGATAGCCATAGATTGCAGACATGAACCAGCCCGACCTGCCGCCATGTAAGCCCTGCCTATTAAACCAGATGTATCTCTGCAGGGCTTACTAGGTTTTAAGGGAAGATGCCGACTCAGGAGATAGATAACCTGCTAGAGCTTCTTCGACTTTAGGCATCTTCCCATAACCCATATCCCGTGCCCCCACAACATTGCTATAATCGACAATAGATGGGTGGGAGACATGGGACGAATGCGGTTTATCCCACGATCTCGAGATCTCTTTGTGGAGATCGGGGAAAAACGGCAAACCCCGGCGCTGAGGCTGTGACCTGTGCCGCAGGAAACGCTCGTCTAGCTTGCTTATGACTTGCGTTCCCTGCTCATCTTGTGGCCAGCTGATGTGAAGTCTGGCCACGGCACGAGTCACAACCTCCACCAGCTCCTCATAAGCTTGGCCGTGAACTGGCGCGCTCGACTCACGGTCATCCTCGATGCTGATCACCTCTGCCTCCTCGGAAGCAGAGACCTCAAGCACCGGGACCTGGTCGTGGGCAGAAGAAGCCGCCGCGCGGGCTTCTGCACCACTCACAGGGGCTTCGGGATCTTCAGATGAATAATGAGAAAGTGCCGCAGCAGTCTCATTGTCATCTGCAAGATCCCGCTGCAAACCCCACGATCTGAGTCGCCGCGCCGCCTCAACAGACGCGGGACCAGAACCACGAGGAACGCGAGCCTGACCGAGCTCATCAAAGCACGCCAGCCGGGAGCGCAGCACCCTCATGGGTAGTGCTTCACAGTGTACGCAGGCAGCTCCCGCGAGAGCTGCCTGGGCGTGCTGCGCTCCCAAACAGTTCACACACAAAACATGCGTGTCCCCATCCGTAATAAAACGAGGACAGGGGTGCACACAAATTCTGAACTGCTGGCTGGCCATAATATATATATAGATGATAGACAAACAACACCAAATAAGACAGACAGTCGTAACATAGAGTGCTTGCTGAAGAGCGAAAAGCTAGTGTGTGTGCCGGCGTCGCTTTTATGCATCCGGTTATGCCGTCACATGTTTCGTCATGACGCAACACCAATCAGGATTGGAATAGTTTCATTCATACTTCAGAGGCGCTCGCTAAGAGAGCGTCCCCAAAGAGTCGATTCTCGACGCAGTGTTGAGTTCCCTCGAAAGGGAACTCAAGATTTGCATAACCTTGAAAAATCAAATTGCTTCTTCAAACCACACAAGTATTCAAACAGCAGTAGCCTATAGGAAGATACGTATAAATACCTGAGGACAAATTTTGATGAATGAAGGACATTGCCTAGAATGGCCACTATTTTCTGTGCACCTGCTCATAGATAACTTGTAGGTTAATGCATTCCTTCATTCCCATAATTTTCATAGATATTTTTAAAAAGGCACGCAAGGTGAGATTCTAACTGATCATAGAGCTTTTCGGCAATTGAGCTTTTTCTAGACCTTTGTTTTGATTGTTTTGATTAACATATACTGTACATGTTTTTGTAGTTTTTTTCATAATTTGTGTATCGTGCAGCTGAGTGTGCAAAAATAAAAGTTTGGTGGTTACATTCTTAAATGAATGTTGACGTGCATCAGCTCTCAGAGATCTAATTCACAGCAGAAGCTTGGAGTTTCCCACAATGCAGCTGTGCCTCTTACTGCTGTGGCAGCTAATTCAGGTGTTCTTTATCTTCCCGGTCTTCCCAGGAGTTGCCAGGTAATACTGATTGGCACTGTGAGGTAGTTTGACTTTGCTTTGTCGACACTGAACGGTTGAACCTCCTACGCAGCACGTCTAATGAAGAGTCCACATGTGCCACATACCATCAATCAACAGTAGTTAGCTAGTTAAGATCATGATTAATTTATTAGCAAGCTTTGTGGAATAGCTACCGCAGGCTTCACCCCCATAGAAACCACAGAGTTAACTAGCAGGCTGAAGCTGTCCTGGTTACTTTAATTGTCACAGCTCTGTTGGGTGCAACCACTTTCTCTGCAAGGAAACTGATGCCACTGCATTAGTAAAAATTCCACATTGGTTTTGTGTTGAGATGCTTTGATCAAGAGACCTTGTAAATATGTTGGATATTGCTTTCCTCAAAGCCAAAGACTTCCAAACCAATACCAGGCAGTGAAGCAAAGCACACTGTATAAACTGTGGTGTCCCCTTTGTTGACAGCTAGGAGACTGATAATGAAGCCCTTCATTTCTTAACGGTGGGATAGAGCTGATTTTAATACCCATTTCTCTCTCTCTCTCTCTCTTGTTCTAAATTTGCTAGCAGGCACAGTTGTACATAATGATTATTGTGATATTTTTTTCCAGTTTTTTGCACATGGTACAATTAAATTGGGTGGGTGGACAGTTAGATGGACAGGCAAACAAAAAAATGGATAGACAGGCAGGTGGATGGATGGATTTTAACTTTATTTAAACATTACAATAGAGATGGATGGATGGATGGATGGATGGATGGATAGATATATAGATTCTAGCTTTATTTAAAAATGACAATAGAGTTGGATGGATGGATGGAATCTAACTTTATTTAAAAATAACAATAGAGACGGATGGATGGATGGATTCTAACTTTATATAAAATGAAAATAGAGATGGATGGATGGACGGATAGATTCTAACTTTATTTAAAAATGACAATAGAGATGGATGGATGGATGGATTCTAAATTTATTTACAAATGGCAATAGATATGGATGAATGGATGGATGGATGGATGATAGACAGACATTAACTATTTAAAAACGACAATAGAGATGAATGGATGGATGGATAGATAGACAGACATTAACTATTTAAAAGCGACAATAGAGATGAATGGATGGATGGATAGATAGATTATAACTTTATAATAGGGATGGATGGATGGACAAACAAATAAATGGATAGGTAGTAAGGTATTGTAACAGTTATGGTGCCCTTGAGAGCCACCAGAGGGCACTCCACATCAGACTTATTGTCATTCCCTCACAAACTACATTTCCCATAAATCTCTGCCTGGACTCATCATCCCTGATTGCATCCACCTGTGTCTTATTACCTTGTTTAACTCACCCTATAATATCCTGGGGCCTCATGTATCAATATTGCGTACGCACAAAATCTTTGCTTACGCCAGCTTTCACGCTCACGGTCGGATGTACTAACAGTGAAATTAACATGAGAATGTGTGTTCCTCCACGCCAATTTCATGTCTGGCGTACGTACATTTCTCATAGTTTTTGTCAGTTGGCGAATCTTACAGGCAATGAAGTTAAGTTGCAAACATTACACAACGAATTGTTCTACAAGTCTATCGCACTACCACCTGTGGGAGGCATTGCTATTAATTTGCAATTTATAAAATAATTTACATATATTGTCACACGAGCCTTATGGGAATATTCTATCAATTATGCAATTAAGTAAGAACATATAAAAGCATATGCAAATTGATACAACCCTTAGTCTATGGCAATGGCAGCTTTGGCCTTATTAGAGGACATTGCTAATGGCAGAATCCGAAGAGAACGAGTTTTTAGGGACCACAATGATTTTCTGGCCCAGGATGATGACTGGCTTATCAGCCGTTTCAGATTTCCAAGGGCTATCCTCTTGGCGCTCTGTGTTGAGTTGGGTCCGAATCTAGAGAGAGAGACAGCGAGGAGCCACGCAATACCCGTTCCCTTGCAGGTGCTGACAACACCTGGTTTCCTGGCAACTGGTTCTTTCCAAAGGGAACTGGCAGACCGCTCAGGAATAAGCCAGTCGTCTTTGAGCCGCGCAATGCCAGCGGTATGGGTCGGGATCATCCGCATGTCTACCAGGTATATAAGGTTCCCATATGATGCAGTTGACCAGTAAAACGCAATTTTGCAGCGATAGCCGGTTTTCCTGATGTAATCGGAGCGATCGACTGCACACACATTGCTTAAAGGCGCCATATGAAGAAGAATTTGCATATGTGAATCGGAAACATTTCCATTCAATAAATGTGCAGATAATATTGGTTACCTCCGTGGCAGTCCTGTAGTAAATCTGAGTCTCCCACAGCAGCAGATACTACTCCAGAGAGTAAAGTGTCACCCATAATTGAGCCAACTCTCTGCTCAAAGGGTGTAAGTTCATCGACCCCTTTACCACTGCCTGTTCTGCCCACACTTTGTTCTCCATTTAACGTCCACCTTTATATCAGACCATTTCTTTTTAAGTCCATTTACAGTGCGACTTTCAGATCCCACCGCATTGACGGCATCAGCCAAACTCTCCCACTCATATTTTTTTCCTTTTGTTATTAATTCCAGAGGACAAAGTTCCAAATATTTTTTTTCTCGTTTCTACCTCCGATAATAGCATCTCCGATTCACTTTCTGTAAAGTTTCACTTCTTGCCGCTTGCTTTAGCCATTTTCTTACTCCTTTCTTTTGCCAAAGTGGACTCATTACCATATTTAAATGTATTTAATTAAGGGAGGAGACTGGGTGGGGCATTGTGCTCGTGCATGTGCGCTCATTTTTACGTTAATTGGGATGTACAAAGAGAATATGCGTGGGATCCTTCGTACGCAGAGATTCATACATCTCTTTTTTTTGTGCGTACGCACATTTACAGCTTTGTCCGTACGCAATGTTTTAGTATGAATTCAACGCAAGTCTTTGTACATGAGGCCCCTGGTCTCCACATTCATTCCGTAGACTCGGAATTAAGCCTTTTTATTTGATTCACGGGACCGGACACCAGTTAACTTACCAAGGAAAATCTTTATTCTTATATGTCAGGAGAGAAACTTGAGAAGTATTCTTGCAAGGTCTATGCGTTTCCGTGTTTCTCTGCCATAGTACAGTAAGGATTAAGCTTTATACACAACTGAGCAACTTTCAACTGCCTTGTAAGGTAGAAAAACATGTTGCTTATGTTTAAAAATGGAATGTATACCTCATGCTTACACACGGTACAATCCACTGTTTTTTCTTTCTTTTTTTTTCCTACCCTCTCGTCAAGTGCATCGTGAGATGAAGATGGAGTGAGATAAATATAGTGAAACAGACCACTTAACACACGGGATATACACGGCAATAAGTCTTAGTTATTGTAAACTGCCGTTTGCGATTTTGCTTTCCTTTGGATAAGTTTAATAATCTCCGATTGTTTTTGTTTTTTTTTTGTGCATATTTTGCCACTGTTGAGAGAGAGATCCTACGGCGAGCCAGTAACCAGTGATTCAGCGATTCAGTGACTCATCGATTCTGGAGTGTGACTGTAACCAGTGGCCATCAACTCGCCAAGCTGGTGGACTGCATGTTTTTGGATACATCATACAGATAAGATTTATGAGATCTCCAACGCTATCACACACTGCCTGGGTAGTGATTTGAAACAAGGCCTTTTATTCAATAAACCAAACAGGAACTGAATTGAAACCCAACTGAGGCCCCATCCACACTACTACGTTTTAGTTTAGAAACGGAGACCTTTTGCTATGTTTGCACCTCCCGTCCAGACTAAAACGGCAAAAACGAAGACCTAAAACGGAAAAGTTTAGAAACGCTGCCGACCCCGTTTTGCATTTTGTATCTCCGGAGGGCGTTTTAGTGAAGACGGGTCAAAACAGAGGACTTTAGAAATGATGACGCAGAGGGTCACGCTTGGCTCTCTGATTGGGTGTCATCAGTCATGGCCTATCCTTCCCTGATTCGTCAGCCACCCATCACATGACCCGTCCCCGGAAGAAAACATACAACAACAGCCTGGACTACCAGTTATGTTAGTGACTGCAACATGGATAACAAATTACAAGCGTTACTGACTTTGATGTCTTTGCTAGCAGCTGTTGTGTAAGTAAATTCTGCTTTTTACAATGCTATAACTGCCTACATGCGCCGGAGGCAAGCTATTATTCGAGCGATCTGTGACAATTCCCGTGTGCAGTGGCGGTATCGACCGTACATGGACCGTTGGTTTTGGGTTAAGCTGGGAAGAACCAGCGCATGGTGGGATAATTTTGATGAAGTTGTGGTTCCTGAGGAATGGTGCGAAAACTTTCGAATGTCCAGATCGGCACTTATCAACCTCAGCGAAAGACTACGTCCGCACGTGGAAGGAGCAACAACAAAAATGAGGGGCCCCGTGGATATACTAACAAAGGTAGCATGCACGTTGTATTACCTGAGTGACGAGGGGAGAATTCGGAAAACTGCAAATACATTTGGACTATCCCAACAAGTTGTTTCAGTAATTATCCGACAGGTCTGTAAGGCCATTTTCATGGGTCCAGACTACATTAAAACACCGAGCACAGAGGCCGGGGTGAAGGATCTTGTTGTGAACTTATATCGGACATACGGGATGCCACAATGCCTGGGGGCAATTGACTGTACACACATCGAAATCAAACAACCCTTAGCCAACTTAACAGACTACATCAACAGAAAGGGAAAACATTCTTTGAATGTACAAGCTTTGTGTGACCACCAGTATCGTTTCATGGATGTTGTTGTAAAATGGCCGGGGAGTGTGCACGATGCACGCATATTTGCCAACTCGAAACTGTGTGCTGACCTGAAAAATGGGACAATACCCTCCTGCCCTAGAGAGTTAGTGAAAGGCGAAGATGCTGTCCCCGTGTTTCTTCTGGAGGATCCAGCTTATCCCCTTATGCCGTACGTCATGAAGGAGTACCCCAACGGCGGAGTTACTCCACAGGAGCAGTATTAAGGCCTATCTCTTTGCAAGGTGCGCATAGTGATTGAATGTTCATTCGGACGTTTGAAGGCACGGTTTGCGGCTTTTAGAAGGCAGATGGACATACACATGAAGGACCTTCCTTTTGTGCTCTATGCTTGCTTTGTTCTGCACAATTATTGTGAAATGAACAATGAACCTGTAAACGAGCAATGCATAAATGCTGCTCACCATTTCCAGCCACACATGAGAGATTGTAATGTGAGAGCAGATAACAATGAAAATGAAGGGAAACGAGTGAGACGTGTGTTGAAGACATTTCTTGACCCTTAACTAAAACGTTTATTTTTTAAGTTTATAAAAAACAGGTTTCCCAGTACAGTGAAAGTATTCCTTTGCCTTTTGCTCTGACTGCCATGTGTTTTTTAAATGTGTATACGGTTATTAAATGTAACCTAAAAAAAGATGTGATAGAATAAAAAGTATTTTTTTTTTTTATTCTAAAATTGAGTATGTAAGTTTGTACACTGATGGAACAGATGTTGTCATCCTCTGTCTCTGGTGTGTATACATGTATCTAAATATCTCTGTAAATATATCTATATACCTAGAGATATAGATATTGATAGACATGATTTTCAGTCGTTTTAATGTGGACGGAGATCAATTCTAATATGCAGCTAAAACCCTGGTGTGGACGGAGATCGTATTCATTTTAATTTTCCGTTTCTAAACTAAAACGCAGTAGTGTGGATGGGACCTGAGTTGAACATTGAACTAATTGACTGGACTGATTTTTTCTTTTAACCGACTGACTATTTTGGGGGAATTTGTTATTGTTGTTTCCTATGTGTGTTTCACAATCCTTGTGGAATGTTAAAATAAATGTTTTGATACTGCGTTTGCTATTCAAACAGAGGTCGTAGCCAATTCATTTCAAGAGCCGAACCTAATTCTGATTTCTAATGCTTAAATATCATGAATATAAGTCATTGTGATATTCTCATTGATGCCTTAAGTTAAGTTAGTTACAAACATATACACATTTAATATATCTTCATCATTGGAATATCTCTGCTCAGTTAACGTGGCATTGCACAGCACACATACCTCTAAAACAAAATACAGCTCCCCTCCCTGTGTCTAAAATATGCTCATTAAACACGTGTCCATGCAATCTATAGTCCAACTCATGCATTTTAAACTTCATAAGATAATACAACTGATTATGAATACTAATAAATAATAATAATACAGATACATAATATTAAATTATATTAAATTATGAAATATTAGTCTTCAATTACCAGCCAAGTCTTGTTTAGTGTTACACTGCAATTCCAAGCATTCTCCCTGCTTTCATGTCTCTTGGTTTTGGATTTCTTGCCTGTTCCATAGATTACTCTTTTGCCTGTGTTTGTTTGTATGGACTGCCTGCCTGTGTTTGCCTGTACTTTGGATTACGTCTTTGGATTACCCTGTTCAATAAATACTGCATTTGGATCCTCAACCTTCTTGTCTCGAAGCAGTTCGTGACAGGTATGTGGATGGATGGATGGACAAGGAAATCTTTCTAGTTAGACTTGTAAAGAAGCATTGTGCAACAAGAGTAGGAAACAACTGGTTTCAGCAGAGTCTACATTCATAATACATCACAGGTAAATAGCTGTGTGCTGTGTTAGACTCACTACAAGCCTGTTCAATTTCAAGACTGAGTTTTGGAGCCCTACAGTATGCGAGTACCTGGAAGTATCTTACAGCAATCAATCAGGTCGCTCCTCACGGTGGATGACACGACTTTCCCACTTGACTGAAAATATAAAGTTTGTTAAAAAACGCTGTGTCACCACATGAACAAATGTTTGAACTTCCTCTGGTTTTTGTGTACAGGCTGTTGTAATATTGATGCTGTTGAACGAAAACAAAAATGAAATTTACATTAAGTAATAAATCAAAGTTCCTGGTTAATGCAAGGCAGGCAGAAGCAGGTGCGAACAATCTGCAGAGACCTCAAGTCAGAGTTATATGAGTAATGACGTGCACACAGGAGTGATAAGTATACCACATAAACGTTACTGAGAGTAAAGAATACCTGGATAACAAAGGAGTCCTGGATCCAATCAATCAAAGACTCAATACAATCTGCAAATGTCTTTGTATACATTTTGCTGTAGGCACATGGAGAGAACATGTATTAAAACTGTGCCCATGCTCTGTGATCACAGCATGCTTTTAGGGGAAAAAAAGTAAATCGTTTATTTTTCAGGATCCATTTACTCTCATAAAATGCATTTATATACCTCTGTTCCACCTAAAGTGATTAAAATTAACAATAACGGGGAAACAATCTTCTGAATAACAATAAGAACAGCTAAATTATTCATTTATTTTTTTTCTGAAGAAAATGTGAGTGGTGCTTGCCCATTTAAAAGTGGTATTAGCACATTGCTATGAGGCTACTAGGGTGTTTTGAGTGGTTGAGTCAGTGCTGTCTTGTTTGTTAGCACACTACTAGTGTACATTGCTAGGGTAATCCAAGTGGTTATCGCAGTGTGCTGGATGGATGCTATAGTTGCAAGAGTGTCCTGCGTGGTGCTACATTGTTCATAGTGTACTGAGGTTGTTTTTCAGTAAATACATGTAATATCAAAAGCACTATTTCAAACACTACTCGCCATAAGCATGGTCAATAGGTAGCAACCTTACAAGCACCCCTAATAAACACTAGTAGTACACAACTGTGGCTATATAACATGGCATTGTCTGCACAGCTGCCTAGTCATATCTAGAAATGGTTTAAAAGCACATTTCTAGCACAACTAATAAAATGTTGGCTTAAAATCAGATATGCACAATAGACCATGATGAAATCACTAAACCTGACTAATGCAACCCTCCTTAAGCTTCCATCATTTAGAGACTCAAATTAACTATGCCATCTCCAAACCCATCGCTAACGTCCAGGCAACATCCTCAACACCCCATAAAACCCGCCTTTTCCGTCTTTGATGTATCTTCGATATCGATGTGCCATGTTCATTAGCGCCAATCACTGAGGCTTGTCAAAAAAGCCAGCTAAAGTGATTTCAATAATGACTCGCGAGATGGATCAACGTGATGCACGTGGGAGGCTCTAGCAGAAACGCCAAATAATAGTGCCTTCGCTCAACACAGGGTTTATATAATGTGTTCGCTTCACTAACAACTCAGGAGAACTTCATTGTTAATTCTGGTCGTTCAAAGATTTGCCTACAACTTAATAAAAGACCAATTAGAAGAGGCACTCTTACTGTTTTTTTTTTTTTTTTTTTGCATTCTTGAATTAATTGAAAGCTTAATTAAAGTGCATGGGATTCCAGTGGTTACACTACACAAGGATTTTTTTATTATTACTATTATTGTTGGAGAGCATCTGTAGGCGACATAGAGAAATTACATTTCCTCACCCCTTGTTTGAAATGCATATTTTACCCTTAAAGCATTCATGCATTCTGAGGTTTTTTTTTATTTTTTTTTTTACTTGCAGCATGTTGCCGACTCAATGGGAAGCCCAAAGGTCCCTATTAGGTGAGCTCGCAGGGTTTGGTGGAACAGAAGATCAGTGCCTGGCAGACATACAGAAGGTAGTGGACTACTTATAATTACATTATACAATGAATTATGTGCTAAGGGCGATGCCATTGTCTGTTTTGCCCTCATATGAAGACTACAACTGACATACATATCCATAAACAACATCACCATAATGACTGAGCAACTCTCCCAGGTCATTATTTTGGTTGGCAAACAGGCGACTTTAATAGAAAAAGTCACATTCTACCCACTAGGGTTCAGTTATCTCATCTTCATCTTTTCTTTTGTTTGTTTTTATCGTCTTTTTTTTTTTTTTTTTTGGTTAAATCTAAAGCGCTGTTGTATCCATGCATACCAATCATTGTTTTTATGATTTAAACAATTACATTTTAAAGTATTTTTAGTCTCACCAAGGCTGCAGTTGTTTGATAAAAAAACACAGTAAAACAGTATTGTGAAATATTTTAACAATTTAAAATAACCTATTTCTATTTTAATATATTTTAAAAAGGTTATTTTTTCCCTGATTATTACCAATGTTGAAAACAGTTGTGCTGCTTAATATTTTGTAGAAACCTTGATACATTTAATATAAATGTAATGATATATACAAACATAAATGTCGTTATTATCACTTTCAATAAAAAACGAAACAAAAAATAAAAATTTTTAGCCAATAATACTGTAAAAGTATATAATATTTAATTAATTATAAATTTAAATTTTATTCAATGTTATTTTTTCCCTATCAGCTGAATGTGGATACATAACTATAATAAAGCCATTTATTAAAACATTTGCTGGGCTAAGGGTATGAGTTCAAGGTGAGATCTGTTTGGTCAACCAGTGGCAGATGGGGGAGAAAACCTGTTTGAAAAAATTTATCATCTTCACAATTCAGCACAGTCCACAAATTGGCAAGTTCTGCAGAGCCAAAGGACATCCAGCTCCACCTCTCTGTATGTAATGGGTGGAGTTGAATCTGATTTGGTTTAGGGATAGAGTTATGCTGTGGCTAGACCTTCAAGCTCTACCCATTACATTAAGAGAGGGGGAGTTGGACGTAAAGCTCAGCTCCACTCACAGCCTCTCCAATTTGAAGAATTACTGCTACTACTTACTTATCATCACTATTGTAAACCAACCCCATGTAGTACATCCATACAAATTTCTGTGCACCATGAAAATTATGAATGAGAAACAAAAACAGGCTAATCAAGCACTTAAACCATCTTTGAAAATAGAGTACATAATTACTGCAACAACATGCATCACTTATTAATACCTCAGCGCACCGTGTGCACGCATGTCTCTTTAAAAGGCTAATTCTTATATATTCTGTGTAACTGCAATGGTTTCTCCAAGGAATGATGTTTATTGGTGCTTGAGGGGAATGGGATGTTTTATGACACTCAGTGAGGTTTATTTATTATTATTATTACAACAATGCAAGCCCATGTGCCTATGTCACAGGAATATATTTTCCAAGCTAAAGTACTGTTTTCATACGTGTGTTTACGTCACATCTGGTGATTAGCTCTTTGTCCGTGATGAAGCACATAGAACTGAGACGCAGTGAGTGACAGAAGCTATTATCTCTGGTTTATAGCCTCATTTGTACTGTGCTTGGAAAATATTATTGACTCAGATAAGGGAGTACGGTTTCAGTTTGTATCTGCAAGTAAGAGCAAGTCTTAAATGGGGGGATACTGTGAATTTATCTAATGGTTTATTAGTTTTACTTCGCATGGAAACCTGAAGAGCTGTTAGCTCCCTACAGGGAATGC
The DNA here is from genome assembly GCA_026230005.1 of Gila orcuttii. Lineage (NCBI taxonomy): Eukaryota > Metazoa > Chordata > Actinopteri > Cypriniformes > Leuciscidae > Gila > Gila orcuttii. Next base: position 65,111,051 of record JAPDVR010000002.1, on the reverse strand, counting down.
TGTTTTGCTATGTTTGTCTTACAATTCAGAACTGGTGTGAAGAAAGCAAGGTGAAAGCGAACAACTCAGACATTATAATGAAGTAGGGTTGTGCGAGGACATTGCACAGCATGCTGGTTGCATATCCTGTTGCTCTTCTTTGTGCTGTCTATAAATGCTTTTAAAACAGAAATCTGTCTGGTAAAGATGGCCACATAGGCTCAACATGCAGTTTGTTTGAAATTGTTGTTAGACTATTGTTACTTAATATTTTTCTTCAGATGAGTGATGTAGCAGTAGCAGGATGAAGAAGACTAATTTGAGTACTTAGCACAGTACACTATGTCCTGAATGATGCCCTCAGCCCTTGCAGTAAACACTTTGGTGATGTAATTCCTTATATATGTGCTGTCAGAGGGCTTTGCTAAAGGTTGCAATGAAGCTGCTAAGAGGGCATGTGAGCATGTAACATGACAAGAGACACACTCAACAGTCTCAGGAACGTCATGGACACGTGAAGGCAAACCAATTAGGGTTTTTATAGCAGAGACACGTAAGCTATTGCCTTTGTCAATGTTCAAAGAATAAGGGGAGGCAAGTGACATAACAATCCCGTATTTCATGACAAACTGTTGTTCGAATACAGACAAAAATGACAATTTTCTTCCATTTCATTTTATGTAAAAAGAAATGTCACAAAATAAATTGTCCATGAAATGCTTAATATTTTAATAATATGAAAGGATTTTTTTGTGGATCACAAAATGCATTTTGTCTACAAATGCTCATTCTGTGAATAAGAAAATATAGGCTATATATTGATGAAGTAAATGCATAAATGCATGCATTTTGTGACCTGTGAAAGGCATTTTCTTTTATCCATGAACTGAAAAGTTTATTCAAACACAGTTGCATGAAATGCTGTGCTGACTTTACATTTCCATTTATGAGGTGCAACTGTCTTTTGTCTTTCTGAGCACCAACACTGTTAAACTAAACAGTTTAATGCTGTATTTCTGGTGAAAATGCATGCAACTGACAAAATTAGTGAGGTTACACTTGGCACTACATAAAAGTACCCTTTGCTTTCCTTCAAGTTGGAACAGGCTGCTTTGGAAGCAACACTGAGGAGATTCGTGTACGCCACTAGGATATTTCTGTTTGCTTGCTTGATATGTTTCTCGTTTCAATATATATTTTCCAAATAGGCTACCCTCACCGATGTACACAGAATAGATTAATTTTAATACATGCCAGTTTGAATTCAACACTTGGAGGCCCCCCTGCTGTTCAGGGGCCCCCCACAGAGCCCACCCGGCGGGACCTTTCTATTCCCCTGCTTCAGGTTTCTTTATACGAAAATCCTCATGCCATGTCTTTAAAAATGCATCACAAATTCCATATGAAGAAAACCACTTCTAAACAGATAAATATAGGGCTGCTGATATGTGTCAAATTGATGCATCTATATGCATGCTAAAGCTTTTTCATGCATCACAACTGATGCTCATGGCATGTGTCACTGCACACAGAAGAAAGTTTCACTGTATAGCTCAAACTTAGTATGACTTAGTACACTTTCAAAAGTATGCATGCCTTATGTCTTATGCATTTGTTTGTATGATGGTCGGGATCTCAAAACATAAACATGAAAGATGGATCAACATAAGTAGCCCTTTTGTTCAGGGGCTTGGTACTAAGACATGAAGAGGTCTGAAATGGTTGCTCTGGGTTTAATGAGATGGTCTTACCATGGGCGTCCCCTACAGAGAGCTTTGAAAAGGCACAAGATGATTGGATAACATGATAGCACTGATTCCCAAGGCAGCACTGGCAAATAAATCTTTGGCCGTTTATCTTATTGCATCATCAAACAGGGCCAGTGCTCCAGCTGTGACACTAATTATCTGGTGCTCACTGATGTTGAAAGGTAGGAAAACACTGGCTCTACTTTTAAGTCCTGCACACTGGATCGGCTCAAGGGCTGAGAGTCTCGTTTGGGGGCCGTCACGAGTTACGCTGCTTTCATTTCACCCCCTACTCTCTTTCTCTCTGCTTCATGCATGACAAAAACAAATCACATAGTATCTATATGACCGTGCTGGAGGAGATGCAGATGCTACTAACACAACTACAATTTCCAATAGTTTGGAAAGTGAAAAGGCTGGGAGGGAAGTTTCCAGTATGGCCGACTCCTTCTGATGTTTTCTCCAACTAAGAAATAAAACGGGTAACTGTGAGCTTAAGATAAGAAACAAAATCACATTGTTAGATATATATGATTTTTTATATACCTTTTTTAAATTATAATTACTTTTATTGTTTACTCTGAGGCAAAAACAGGCTTTAATAATTCTGCAATTATAAATAAATAAATAATAAATTTGATAAAAAATGTGAATTGAATTAATTACGTGGTATGCAGATTAATTAAATTAATTATTCATCATTATTGTGGCACGTGGATAGAGTTTTGAATAAACGTTAGACATTCGAAAGAACATTTAAATATGGCTGTTTAATTTTATATATGGTTTATTGTTTAAAAAATAGAAAAGGAAACAAAATCACATTCACAATAACATGTAAAGTTCATTTTAATTATAATTAAAAAAAAATATATCTCCATATATCTTCCATATCTCACAATTAATATATAACATAAAATTAGAAATACATATAGCAGGTATACAGCTATAAATTCAACATTTATTTGTATTCATCCATCGGTATAACTGAATCCATAAAGCATAAAAGCAAATTAATTTCTTCTTGTAGATTACGTGCTTTTTGGACTAATAGTTTTTCTTGCTCAAGGTCAGTTGAGAACGGTCAATTGAGAGTTCAATTAATTTATTCAAATAAGCAGACCTGCAGTGGATTTAAAAGAAGAGCAATACATACAACTTTTCAAAAGTACAACATCTATGATCTGCTTTTGAGGAGACATACTTTATTATGCTATTATGAGATTATGACCAGATTTCGAGCTAATTTAAATCAAATTAATTTATAATGGCAGCTAATGGCCACTATCATTTCTCTGATAGTTTTGAATGGTCTGATGCTGTAAGATATAACTCAGCAAGAAAATAACAGCGCAAAACAGTTCACCATTTATGAGACATGTCAAAGAGTCCATGAAGAGGTGACAACTTAATTTGATAACTATTGATCCCTTGGTGTTGATAATGTTCCACAATATAATTTGTAATATACCCTGGGGGGACAGCAACTCAATGCAAGACAATTAGAACCAATAACCTCTGTGCGTTTGTCAGCTCTCATTTAATAAGACTTGTTAAACATAACCATCTCTATCGTGCTTTTGAAGAAGTCCATCCAAATATAAAGCAATGAGAGGAAACCTTTTTTTCCTCAAGGCTGTACGACTAATGACCTGAACTGACGAGTATCTGTGATCTATATTTTGGCCACACTACCCATTTTAACTGATGTGGGACAAGTACTACACTGCTGGCATTCAGGAATAAGCAAAACAGCATGTACATGGAGGGAGAAGTGAAATGTTAAAAGTAAGGGTGTGTAATAATTAGTGCTAGAGTCAAGAAGGATCGGAGACCTTTTCAAGCATGCATATTTTCAGGTCCGACCTGGAATAAAGTGCAACAGAAAACCACTTTATGTGAACTTCATTCTGTCATTAGTGCGTAGGCATTTTATCTGGAGGCTAAACAGATAAATATGATAAAATGTACGGTCAATTTATACAGTACGACTTCCTAAATGAGATACCCTAAGTGACTTTATAATTTGACATACAATATTCATGAGATCATCTCATTTTAAGCAAAAGTATTGTATATTGTATGAAACACACATAAATGCATTAGTATTTATTATTTCTAGTGATGCACCGAAAAGAAAATTCTGGGCCGAAACCGAAACCGAAAATTTAGGATGCACTTGGCCGAAAACCGAAACTTAAGCCAAAAAATGGCTTCTTTTAAAAACTTATACTAATATATACAGTACAAAACCTAAAATATTTTTAACAATAAATATAAATAATAATACCAAATAATATTATTCTTCAAGTTTTATGTTCCATCAAATAAAATAGTTTAACAGATCCACAATTATCTGAATAACTGCTCACAAAATCACAGAATGGCAGTGTGCCTCTATTCTGCTGCTGCATGTAAACAATTTTTTACTTACATTTTAAATTGCTGTGCAAAACAATGCAAAACAACAATGCAAAAACAGCACTAGAACTTAATCCAAACTCAAACTGTAAACAACATGTAAGCCTATGTAGCCTTAGGAAACACAGTTGTGCAGTGCAACGCAAATTTTAATGTAACAGCTATACACACAGAAAATTGGACTGGGGGTCTTACATGCGCTTCATGTGGCACACTAACACACACGCAAGGTCTCTCGCTCTCTCTCTCCCTGTCTGGCGTGCGCGCGCTACACGGTTTGGAGCACTCGCTCTTGCTCGCTCGCTCTTCCGGGAGATTTTAACTAATTTGCGGACATCAGGGAGCCGCTATCAATATGCGGGAGACATCCTATCTTTGATAGGCAGATGCGTGATAACAGCTTGACCGTGAGTGAAACCTAAGCGCTTGCGCACGGATGGGAGGGGCGGGTGACATTCATTTTCGGTTTACGTTTTCGGCTGTTTTTTTTTATTTCGGCCCGAAACCGATAATGCCATTTTCGGCCGCCGAAATTTCGGTGCACCCCTAATTATTTCACCATCTGCCATGTATCACTTGGAATCAAGACTTACTGTAGTTATGAAACTTCATTTCCACTAAATGCAACTCAAACCTGCAAACATCTCACTGCCTCTTCAACACGTGAATGCACCATTGGTCTCCACTCTGGTGGCAAATTTTCAGCACGAATTGACACAAGGAATCCAATAAGCATCTTTAATTTGCACCACAGAGTCAGGAACTAAAATTGCCTGTTGGTAGATTGACCACAGCTGTGGGGACCCAAGCACAAGGAGACATGCTTTTTAGGTCACAGAGGCCTCGTTTACACTGTCAGTGAAATGTGACCCCATTCCGATTTTTTGCTCATATGTGAGACAGATCGGATGTGTCCTATGACCGTGTAAACAGGAAAAAAAAACGCATGTATACGGATATTTCGAGATCGGTTTCAGGGCTCATTCATATGTGGAAATAAATCAGATGTGCCAATGTGACTGCCATGTAAGCAGGCAGATCAGGTTTTCTGAAGCATTAGGCTATGTCTCCGCGGTTTAATGACGAGAGTATCTGTGAAACGTTGTGTCGTCGTAGGAAAGAAATGTGGACAAACGTTGACACAACATATCAAAGGTTGGCTGATCATCCTAAAATTTCGGACCCACTGCTCTGCGAGAGTCTCAGAGGAGTCAATGGGAAGGGAAATCAAATAATGCATCTACACTTTGAGATGCAGCTGTGCAAAAGAGCAGTAAAAACAACCTGAAATTTATGTGCACTGCCATTCAGAAGTTTGAAACCACAAATATCCAGTGAGCGGCAGTTCTGTGGGTGAAAATGTCTTGTTGATGCCAGAGGTCAGAGAAGAATGGCCAGACTGTGTTAAGCTGATAGAAAGGCAACAGTAACTCAAATAACCACTCGCTACAACCGAGGTCTGCAGAGGAGAATCTCTGAACACACAACACGTCAAACCTTGAAGCAGAAGAGCTACATCAGCAGAACACACACCGGTGTCACTCCTGTCAGATGAGAACAGCAAACTGAGGCAAACCAAAACTGAACAATAGAAGATTGGAACAACATTGCCTGGTCTGATGAGTCTCGATTTCTGCTGCAACATTCATATAGTAGGGTTAGAATTTGCTCAAAAAATACACCCAAACTTAAGCATGATATAATCAGTCATGACAGCCAGCAGCATTTTACAATTAAGCCACAAAGCTGACATAATGCTTCTTCTAGCAACAGTGAATGTGGGCACAGAATCTGATTCTAAACTTTATGGCCGATGGAGACGGTGATCAGTTGTGTGTCTGTTCCTCACACAAATCAATCGTTTGGCCTCATAACACTAAATAGTTGTACTTGTATTTTGTGACTAGTTGTATCTGCCAGTAATATCCTGTCTTTTATGTTATATTATATTATATTATATTATATTATATTACATATATTATATTATATTATATTATATTATATTATATTATATTATATTATATTATATTATATTATACAGATGGTTAGGTTTACTGGTAGGGGTTGGGTTATACTCTATGCTCAAAAATGTCTAAATATTGCAGTGGAAATACAATTATTGTAGATGTTTAAATTGAAAATCATGCACCAACATATGTCACAATGGCAAAATGTTACCCCATTTTCAACATGAAGATACAATTCCCTTGTCAATCACTTATGTGTATAACACCATAGGTTTCTGATTGAAACCAATGGATTACCCTGGACATCGATAAATGACTCTAAAGGGGTCAGCTGTGCATTAAAAAGTGCCATATGTGACAAGTTGGGATTGAAAATGTAGTATATACTGACACCCCTTTATAACCATGTATAAAATACATTCCAAAACATTATTAGCATTAATGCAAATTATTATTATTATAAAACAAATCAAAACTACAGTCATTACTTGTGAATTTTACAATGCAATACAATACAATGTATTTTTTCCTTTTCTTTTTGCTGCTGTAGAGCAAGAACGTAACTTAATGCCAATACACACACGGCACAATGCTGTGAGCAAGTAAGACATGCTGCTGCTGTACAATATAGCGTACATGAATTACCTGTAGCAGATCTATACAGGTGGAGCTGGGGAAGGAGGAGGGTTTCTGAAAGCGCATTGCTACAGCAAACGCTGACCAAGTATTTGAAGGTTGAGCAGCGAGCTCATTGGCTACTGATACAGCAGGAACCAATCAGCTGTGCCCTATAGAGAATGATGTGATTGCAAGCAGATTGAATTAATAACCTATTAGCCTGCGTCATCTAGAGTTTCATGACAGAACTGTATTTTTTAATGATTGAACTGTTCCATGCACTGCTGTCTTGAGACAAGAAATCAAAATGGATCTAACCAGGACAGAGCGGCATGTGGAAGGCCCAGGTGCACAACAACAAGATGAGTAAAACACCAGTTTGGAAATGCGTCATCAGGCCTTGGGTCTATTTGAGAGGCTCTCATAAGACGTCATGTGAACGGAACAAAAGTCACACCTGTTAGTAACTACAGTTGTCAATCCTAAACACTGACTGTGTGAACATAGCCACTAAGAGTACCTCCAACTAAACACAATCTGACACCCGTGATCCACAATAAATCAGATCTGCTCCGAACTAGCAGGCTCCCCTGAGGGTAATGGGGAAAAAAGCAGTGAACTCAAAATGACACCAGATAATTTTCTTCAATATTTGAACTTATCTTGGAGGCAGATTACTAAAATAACAGAGACAGTTATACAAACTGAGCAGTGATTGACATTTCCAACTGTTTCGCTCCCACCTGCTTCAATTATCACCAAGTTCTCCTGAGAGCGGGTGTCTGCTTAATGACTCTCCGGATCTGGGGGAAACAGAACACAAACGTGAGCAGTTGGGTATGTTTGTCTAAGAAAGTACGATGTGATGATTTCAACAACCCAAAATACAAAATGAACTTTGAAACTCGCAGATGCAAAGCACAAGGGAAGAACATTTTTAATGAAGTTATTTGGCAATAACATATCTTCATTCCTGAATTCTCATTAAGATATTTTAATAAGACCAGTGCAAATTTTATTCAATAAAACTGACAGTAAACACAACCGTTCAGACGTTTGGGGTCTGTAAGATCTTTTAATGTTTTTGAAAGAATCTCTTATGCTAACCAAGGCTGCATTTATTTGATCAAATATACATAAAAAAAACATACAATTATACACATAATATAATTGAATATATAGTAAAATGTAATTTATTCCTGTGATCAAACCTGAAGCTTCATTACTCAGTCTTCAGTGCCACATGATCCTTCAGAAATCATTCTAATATTTTGATTTGCTACTCAAGAAACATTTCTCATTTAGGGCTGGGGCGGTATGGATTTTTTCTAACTGTGGTTGAAAAGCAAGATTTTCCCACGGTATGGCGGTAAACCGCTTTAAATAGCCAGTTTAAATAGTCACATGATTTTGACCACTTTATTAAGTTTTGTTTTGTAGAAAGCCTTTCTTTAAATTAAATTTCGTTTTGTATAAATTGTACCTTAATTTTAATCACTGTTTCATTAACTAATTGCCTGGAATTAAGAATTAAGAAGCAAATAGCAGACATATAATCAGTGGAAGCGCAGGTGCGATCTCTTGTGCGTGAACTGGAGCTCGTCTCATAAATGAACCGAAACTCGGCGTAGGCTGGGCCTAAATGTCTACTTTTAAACAAAATTCAAAACGAAATGATAACATTTTAGTGTACAGAAGCCTAGTCAGGTAAGGTCAGGTTTGCCGATGTGCGTTATAGGCTATTTACTTATTCATATTTATCCCTGTGCGCCGATCGGAGACGGAGTTCACTGCTGATATTCTGGGGACACAACATAGCCAATATACTAGGGACTTTAGCCTTTAAATATCTTTGCTGCATTGGATCAGTGTTCTTTCTAGAACAGCCAAAAGCTTTCTAGCCTCGCGACAGCAGCGCCTCGCATTGCTCATAGACCTTAAAACAGTCAGCGGATGCGGTTTCGAAAATTGATCAAAAAACGTTGGTGCGGGTGGATGGCGGACAGATGATGAGTTTTGTGATGCGGTTGAGGATGAAATAACAATAGCCCATCCGCGCATCTCTAATACGAATAGAATGTTATTATGCGTCATGGAACATTGCGCTCCTCAACTCGCGAAAGGTCGGATTTGATTAATCTTTTGATGAGTTTTGTTTATAAAACCTTGAATCCATGTAAGCCACAATATCATTAGACATAATCCATGTCATTAGAATCAATGAATCCATGTCATTAGACACAACGTGCACACATGTGCAGGCCAAGGTTTTTTTTTTTTTTTTTTTTGCGGTGATGACGGTGACGAGATCAGACCCGCGGTTGGAGTCACGAGACCGCGGTATTGCGGTAACCGTTCCAGCCCTATTCTCATTATTATCAATGTTAAAAACAGACCCAAAACTTTTGAACGGTAGTGTAGTTGATGCATTTTGAGGGACATTTATAACTAGACAGTAACTAGATATTTGAGTACGGTTATGTGGCGAGCAGGACACTCTCCACAGGTGACAATAGTTTTTAACATTGTGCGGCTTTCCTAGCACCATACAATGGATAGCAAAATTGGTTTAATTAAAAGGTAATTCAGTCAAAAAAAGAGAACGTGCAACTTTCATTCATCCACAAAAACAAGTTCTGTGCATAGTTTAACTCATGTAAACTATATATTATACTATATGTCATGTTTGAAAGTTCAATTCATTTCAGTGAACTATTTCATTCCAACAATCCATGTAAATGAACTGGTTTAAAAGCAATTAGAGTATTTGCATATAAATAAAGTATATTTCTTATATTTTATAAGAAGTTACCTGTAAATGTGTCTATTGAATTATAATGCCTCCGTCTGCTGGTATACTCTGCTATACTACTACTGCTACTACTTCATGTCATGCAAATATTGAAAAATATAGCCTACCATATCATCTGACAATTTATTTATACATTTAAAAGATATTTCTCACTTAACTTTAAGTGTAGTGGGTGCTTAAGATCCATGCCTGTAAACAAACTGCAGAAACACAAATTGTGGACACTGAACACGACATGAGCTGAAATTGAGGTCAGATTGGAGACCTAAACTCTTATAATACCTATAAAAAGACTCCAATATTCCATGGACATTTTTATAGGCTTCATCTCTATGTACCTGTAAATGACAAACACCCTGTGTAAACCTGAGCAGTTCAGGTATCTCTGCACACGTCTTACAAAGCATGACATGCAATGCCAAGCAAATTGTTAAAAACACAAGCTACATCAGGTCATGCTTTGAATATCACCCTCGCAGTGTGTGCCATATTGTTCTGCCCTGCTCGGTGCTATAAATTTCCACACTGCATTAAACTACACAACCTAATGCGCTGTGAACTTCAGGCGAAGAATGAGGTCTTCTTTCGCATAATAACTTCAGCAGGCCTGAAGAAATACCAAGGGCTGCCCCGTTCTTGACATGTATTAGCTCGCCTTGGAGAACAATTGGTTCCGAGGAAGAAAAGTGAGCTTTTTACCTCTGAAAACGACTTATCAGCACAAATATGTGGTTCAAAGCCAGGCTTAACTTCACAGACTAGACAAAATGTGCAAAGAGAAAGAGATATAGGACTTCTATGCAAGGTAAGCTAGTGGATTGTACTGTATAAGTGCAGTATGAACAAAGGCTGCTGAGTATGCAGTGTTACTGAATGTTACGCCCTGCGGATAATTACATGAATATGGACTCAGTACCATAACTAACTATGTAATGATCCCTTATGTCCTTTTCATATGAATTGAATCAGAAACACACTGCTTTGACCCATATATATATGTGTGTGTGTGTGTGTGTGTGTGTGTGTGTGACTTTTGATCTAAAAAAAAAATATTTGAACCTCCAAACATGTTCAATTCACATTTTTATATAAACACATTCCCATATTCACAGTTCTCTGTCAGCTAAAGGTCACATGACATGCAGGTAAATAAATAAAATATCTATCCCTGATATCATATTATATATGTATATATATATATATATATATATATATATATATATATATATATATAATTTCCTTTTAGTAAGAGTGCTTTCTTTAATGTTTTTTATTTTTTTAAATATTTATTTTTATAAATTTTTATGATTTAATTATTAACTTTACATCAACCCACAATCCTCTCAATTACAAAAAAGTATGTAAAAACATCAGATGACAATAAATATACAATGTAAAAAAAATGTTAAATGAACAAAAATAAATTATTTCACAATGTTCAAGTTTCTGTCATTGCAAGGTCAGCAAGAAACAAGGTCAAAGTTGAAATTGTTTGAACTTTGAGCCCCATGTTACACCACTTGACTGGCGCACAACACATGAATACAGGGTTCAATGCTTTGGGGAATGACAGGAGTCATACTAAAGAGCGAGTTTCCAATTATAGCCCTATTATTGGGTGTTTTGTTAGTTTTACAATAATGTATTTTATCTCTGGTGTAATGAGTTCATCTGTAATAGAGAATATAATTATAGTTTTCCCCAGATAGCCTGCACTTTAAACACTGCTGCTATTGATTTGTAGTGCTTACGTAATGCATACTCTGTCTAATGGGTTTTGGTTTATCTTGTAGTGGATATGCAGATTTGCTAAACATTTCTGCCAGTCTTGCTATATATATATATATATAATTTTTTTTTTTTTTTTTTTTTTTTTTTTTTGGGTTGTTGGATCTGTGGTGCAGCAGTTTTTGCCGTAGGCCAAGGAGATGTTAGGTACTGTATGATGTTCACAATACAGAGTCGACATTAAATAGAAGTTGCAATTGTCTTTTCATCCCTATTGTGATGTATCTGAAATGGTACAAAAACAAATAGGGTGGGGCTTGATTTTGTCCATCAGGAATTGATTGGATGGTTAGATGGTTGTGATTTGCTATTGGTGGATCTTATGTGAGTGACAGGATGCCCCGCCCTCACACCAAATAACATGTCATCAGAGAAGACGTTGCTGCAAGAAAGAGGGGAAGTTATTTAGATGAGGCACTCAAATAAAACAAAATGTGCACAGATAAATAATTTATAATAAAAACAGCAATATTCCATAACAAAAAAAAATGTATCTATTTTGATGGTGACTTTAAGCTAAAAAAAAAAAGTAAAAGTAATGTTAAAAAAAAAAAAAAATCGACATAAAAGTGGTCAAATACGCTTAATCATCTTGCCTGCCACAGCCCTCAATTCTCATTCCCGTTTTCTGTGCCATGACACAACAAATTTGAATATGCACATATTTATAAGTTAAATAGTTTGTTAATCACACAAAGTTCATATATGGCTTCAGAACACTTTCTGTTGTGACTTTTCTTGTAGCTTTATGCTATTTTATTTTTGTAATAGTTTTTAGCAATTTTTTGACAAGCTGGTCACCAAATGAAAAAGAGCAATGTAAACATTTTTCTAAATGTCTCTTTTTGTGTCCACAAAAGAAAGTCATAAAAAAAAGGCTTGTAATGACATGAGGTTGAGTAAATGAGGATAATATTAAACTATTCCTCTAACTTTAGTACATATATGTGTTAATCTGGAGCCCTCGGACAGTCTGTTGTGCAAACAATCAAGTGAAAATTGCATAAATTTTGCAGTTCAGTTTGGAACCACTATGGTGCAGAAATGACAAGCTTTGTGGAAGTATGATCTCTGCAAGCACACAATGCAGATGCACCATATCATTTATATTTTGATGCCCTAAACCGTTAAACTCTGCAGTCGCATAGCCATTAACCCAAATGTATTATAAATCAGATTTGATATTATGTGATGTACCCATCTGCCACACAGAGCCAAAGTTAGTAATCTGACCAATGAACCCGCAGTACGGCGAGTGACTGTCAGCTCTATCAGTGGCGCTGCCTCTCCAACTCATTTGCTTAAATGAAATCACATTTGCTGGGTGGAAATAAATTATGCTGCCACCTTTCAGTCCGTGTACCATCTCTCTGCGTGCAAACCAAACACTGAAATGTGTACCGCTAATTGTTGCACTTGAAAGCACTCTATACTGGGAACACTCAGCTGTCTGACTCAGCTGCCGTATCTTTACTGTCTCTCCTTTACCCCGTCTCTCTCTCTCTCTCTCTCTCTCTCACTCTCTCCGTATTTCTTTTTCAAAGCACCACAGTGATCCAAAAACAACAGTCTAAGATTGATCCAGAATGAACTCAATCGAAAGTGACGATTAGATTAAGTTCAGAAATTCAGCTGGATGGAAAATTGTTACAGCACAAATGATTTCTAATATAATTTCAAAAGAGACTTCCCTATGGTCAATAACACTTGTCATCAATTAAATTCACATTTATTTGTATAACGCTTTTCACAATACATATAGTTTCAGAGCAACTTTACAGAAAAGTGCATGTTTCTACATTACAATTTAGAGTGATCTGTTATCAGAGGTGACTAGGGGTGGCACGGTTCACAAAATCCACGGTTCGGTTCGTATCACAGTTTTAGGGTCACGGTTTTCGGTTCTGTACGGTTCTTGTTGTTATTTTTTCTTTTAATCTTTAACACTCCAGAAATGTACTTCAGCATATGATATAGGCTATAGCTTAATTATCCACAATTCAGGATACAGTATTAAAAAAAAATGTATATCATGTAATCATGCACAAACTGAATTTGACTTGACTTTAAGCACATTATATAGACCATCTCTGAGGAAAGCTAGGTGACATTTTGATACAGCAAGAGAGAAGACATAGATGAAATGCTTTTGTTTATTTGGCAAAAAAGGAGAATGTGTATTGCTATCTCTACAGGGACTTATGTGCATTTTTAGCACACAAAGATTAATATTAACTTGCTATAACAATAGCAAAGGCATAACCATAAAGTGAAATATAAGTTCAACCTCAACACAAAAACAGTATCAACAATGCTTCTATTCCCTGAGAGTGAGGATACATTTTTTCACTTAAAATTAAAGTGCAGTATTTGGAAACATATGACTGGAGTTCTTATCTAAAGGTGTCACTGTATATTTTTAAATATCATAGGTAACATGAAATCCAAAATGTTCCCACACACCAGACTTGACGCTGGCGCATCCTCCAACTCCGGTTAGCCTTCCTTATATCTCCCACTTGCCATTTCTATACGTGACGAGACCTGCAGCACTCCATACTCCACTTTTACTGTCTATAGGCTTGTTCGACTTGAACCGGCGCTGCACAGACCGATCGACATCAAAGTACCGCGAGAGTGATGGAAAAGCATACGGAGCCGTTGCTCTCGCGGTACTTTGATGTCATTCATCGATCGGTCTGTGCAGCGCCGGTTCAAGTCGAACAAGCGTCATATGTATGTCCATTGTCATGTCCACACATCTCTTATTTCGCGCGAAAAGTAAACACACTGTCTGAGGTCACGGGCACGAGGTTACATTGCGCATGGGTCGAACCGTGCGACGCACACACGCACCGAACCGAGACAAGCGAACCGAACGGTTCGGATGTTTTTTCATGTACCGTGCCACCTAGAGGTGACTGTGTCTAAGTTATGTATGTTAAAAATGTCCAGTTCTAAGATGATACAAATCATGCAGTTAGCAAATATCATGCATTTGTTTAGGCAGAAACAATGATTTCATTAAAGCAATTATTACAAGTTGTGATCATAATGATTACAATATATGTTGGGGCATCTGAAATCTTCGTAAGAGGCTGAATCCAAACTGGAGCTGGGCATCCCGAAGTAGAGGCAGAAAATCAAATGGAAAATAATTAGCGTAGCTGCTGTTCATAACATTTCAACTTAAATAATAAAGAGATTGAATCTGGTCGTGATGAAATATATAATATATTGTGTATGATCATTGACATAACGGAAACTAATTCCATGTTTTCTAATAATATATCCAAGAGGCAGCATGTATATTTCAAATAGCTGAGGCCTAAAACAGACCCTTGTGGCACTCCATAATTAACTTTTTGTTATTTATAATTTAAAATAACATTTTTTAACAACATTATATTTGAGAGCCTACCTTTCATACTAAATAAATAATATGCATATTTATTCAAATTGCTTAATTTGACATCAATACAAGTTCTTATATTGATAAAGGTGCTAAAAGAAAGTGCCTAAACAAACAAACAAACAAAAAAAAACATCAACAAGAATATTTTTACAAAGATAGCAAAATGAATGCATATACAACTGTTAACACCCAGATGCCTAACTGTTTACCTCCCAAAGAATCACTCAAAATCATCAGCATATTTAAAAATAAAACAATTAAATCAAAAGTTTGATTTGTGAATATCCAAGCAGTACAGTGTAGCTTACATCTTCAAAAGTGTAAGATCACAATCACTGCATCATATATATATATATATATATATATACACACAAAGCAAGACTGAGCGATCCAAACAGAACAGAGGTCTGTGTTTGTTTGATATGGTAAATCCTGGTATAAATGCATGCACAGAAAGCAATAACCAATGCAAATGGGCATACATAATTATTGACTTGGTTTCTAATTGAAATATACCCTTCACTGAGCTTTCCTTGGCTGAGCCCCAAGTGTTTATTTGTGTCCTTGTTTGATAACCTTCCATTTCCAACTTCTATCAAAGATGTCCTTCCGCTGGACAATTAGAAGCTCCATTTTAAACAAAACAGAAATGCTTCAAGGAGACAATAATGCACAGGGAATACAAATGTAATTTCCATTTCAGAGGTGGCAACTTCAATGGCAATTGCTTAATTTACAATTTTAACTTTGTAGTGCATGACAAATGTGTACGTCCTTCAGTTTGATATCATTAACGGCAAAGGGTCAAGGTTTGGCTGGTTAGCATGGCCCCATTATCCACTGCTTGTAGATGCCTTAACTACACCATATGGCAGATAAAAACTAACAAGGCAAGGCAAGTTTATTTATATAGCACATTTCATACAGAGTGGTAATTCAAAGTGCTTTACATAGAAGAAATTAAAATAATCAAAAGAAATCAGAATAATTAAAACAGTTTTGAATAAAAAATAAAATAAAATACAGTACAAACAGTCGGACAAAGAGTGGCACAGTGCTCATTCACTAAATACACAGCTAAACAGATGTGTTTTGAGTCTGGATTTGAATGTGACTACTGTAGGAGCAAATCTGATCTCTTCTGGAAGCTGTTCCAGCTGTGGCTGGCATAGTAGCTAAAGGCGGACTCGCCATGCAGAGTGAACCCTTGGTATTTCAAGCTGATGTGATCCTAATGATCTGAGTGATCTGTTGGGTTTATATTCAGTGAGCATATCTGCAATGTAGGGATGTCCCGATACCACTTTTTCACTTCCGATACCGATACCGATGCCGCAGCTTTGGCTATTTGCGATACCGATATTAATCCGATATTTTTATTTTATTCTATTTTATTCTTGAACTAATACTAGGCCTAATAAAATATATGGAAGCACTTTGCTCAATTAGCAACCTAAAAACATCTCACTCAAATGGAGAACAAATACTTCTCCAGTATATAGTCCACAACAACAGTTGATTATGAAAGACTGCCACCCTTTATTCAAACACTACAAAAAAAACAAAAACAAAAAAAAAATACAGGCAGGCAGGCTACTTCAGTAGGCTACTTAAAGCTACCAACAGGTTTAAAGTTTATCATTAAAAAGCTTTAAAATTACCCATTGATCCGTGTACTTTTGCGTCCATTCGTTTTTCCTTTTTAACCCATAAAACGAAAAAATAACGGTTGTTGTATTTTTAAAACGCAAAGTTGAACACCAAAATTTTAATTTGAACTGTATGCACACCAAAAGCTGCGCAAAAAAATAAATATTGACGTAAGTTATATATAAATAAGTTATTTTCTGTATGACCAGAAATGATAGAGTATTTTAAGTTGTTTCCACTGTTGAAAGGAAAACGGAAGTGTTCGCGCCCGCGCTCCGTGCCATGCAGTGCGCGCTCCACACTCTGCACAAACCCTTGCTTGGATATGCGTCAAAATCCTGTGTAGCATACAGTTTACAGCCTACGGTTTATAAACTGAGGAGACAGATTGCAAAACCGTGTTTATAGTACACCGAAGGTAGTGGGATGGAGTGTCTGTTGTGAGTTTAGGGGGCACGTCAGCCAGAGATGTGTGTGCGTGAGTGAGTGAGACAGACTACTGCCTGCTGAACGGAGGGTCGCCGAAAGAAGGATCTGAAGTGCCGGTGTTTCGGCTACAAAAACCCGCCGAACTGATCCGAAACCAGCCCAATTTTTATCCACCCGCCCAAACCCATTTTTTGCCCGCAAAATAGATTGCAAAACCGCCCAATATACGCCGCTTAATTGGATGTCGCAGCAAGGGAAATGCTATATTCAAGCATTGTTGGATAGGTATTGGATCATATTTTTTCTCTCCTCCGATCTCCGATCTAGCGTTCTGGGCCAGTATCGGCACGATACCGATGCTGTGGATCGGATCGGGACATCCCTACTGCAATGTATTGAGTTCCTAGGCCATTTAGTGATTTATATACCACTATTAATACTTTAAAATCAATCCTATATGTAACTGGCAGCCAGTGTAAAGACCTGAGGACTGGTGTGATATGTTCATATGTTCTGGTTCTGCTCAGCGTTCTGTATGAGCTGCAACTGCCTCATGGTCTTTTTGAGAAGGCCAGTCAGGAGTCCATTACAATAATCCACCCTGCTGGTGATGAAAGCATGCACAAGTTTCTCTAAGTCTTGACTGGAAACAAAGCATCTAATTATTGCAATATTTTTCAGGTGATAGTATGCTGATTTAGTTATTGCTTTGACATGACTACTGAAACTAAGGTCTGACTCCAGAGACACACCAAGATTCCTGACTTGATTTTTAGTTGTTTGACCCCTAGAGTGAATGCATTCACCTTGAGAACTTCATCTATGTTTCCAAATGCAATGACTTTTTAGTCTTTGTTTAACTGAAGAAAGTTTTGGCACATCCAATTGTTTATTTCATCAATGCATTGGCACAGGGAGTCAATGGGGCTGTAGTTGTTAGGCGATAGGGCTAAGTAGAGCTGTGTATCGTCTGCATAGCTATGGTAAGCGATTTAGTTCTTTCTCATTATTTGGCTCATTGGGAGCATGAACAGGTTGAATAGGAGTGGCGCAAGAATTGAGTCTTGAGGGACTCCACACATGTCATGGATGTCCATTCAGACTTATGGTCTCCGATACTCACATAATAACCTCTCCCTCCTAAGTATGAGCTGAACCATTTTAAGACTATCCCTGAAAGCCCGACCCAGTTTTCCAGCCTGTCAAGAAGTATGTTGTGATCGACAGTGTCAAATGCAGCACTGAGGTCGAGTAGTACCAGTACTGATTTCACACCAGCTAATATAGACCTCCCTGACTAGCATCCTATTGTGTGTATAATAATAATGTTTAAAGTGTACTGTATAAATAATAAATGATTTTAATTTGTTTTATATTGTTAAATTATTTGTTTAGATTGCATTATTATATCATATACATTTTTATTTATATTATAATTAAAAATGCATATACATATGCATGCATAATTATACTGACAGCTCTCCATACATATCAAATACACAAAAAGTGCTTATTTGCTTAAAAAACAAATTCAATGTTGTTGTTGTTCCACAACATACTGCAGTCATTTCTAAAATATATTAACTCCTGATTACAAAGTTCATCCTCAAATAAATAAATAAATAAATAAATAAATAACGAAAGTTGCAACGGGGAAAGTTTTTTCAAAGTTTGATACCGGGTGATTGGCTTCGTTGTAGTCTTTAATTATAGCAATTAGCAATAGATGACAGAATGATTCAATGCAGCACACAGATCTAAACATACAAATCATCCATCAAAATATGTCAGTCATAATATGAACAACAACTGGAATTAAACAACAAAAACATTTTTTGCTAGGGAAGGCTATGATGATTGATGAATCCATGCATTATAAACCACATCTAGCCTCTTACATTTGGAGATCTTAAGGTTTGTCAGTTTTAAAGATGAAATGTGCAAGTTTTGCGACAGGAACACAAAGTTTTGAGGGCAGTACTGGCCTAGCAATGACTAACAACCCCTTAGAGACTGCTTAGCAACCATATAGAAACATGCACTTTAGTCTTATAGGCTCATTCCGTCAACTCAGCGGTCCCTGGCTAAAAATGTCGATTTTGATACTTTATTTTCTGGTGAAAGAGTCATGGATGAATATTTACTGAGTAATTCAATATTTTGTAGAGGGGGGTGAACATTTAAATGTTCACCTTATTTTTAGAATTATTTGACTTTGGAAAGCTAGCAGCATCATTATTTTATTTTTGCACAGAGATTCATAGGTCTATTAGTAAAACATGTTGACTTAAGCAATCTTTGTTGCATTATGTCAGTTCAAAAATGGGGAGAAAATCACTTATGTTGTTTCTAAAAGGATATTAAGATATATGTAATACTTATTGAGTTACAGGCATGCAAATGGGGTTGGGGGGACTTGAAAACGATACTCGGTTACCAACGTAACCTCGGTTCTCTCTAGAGAGGGAACAAGTATTGCGTAAGTTTAGCTTACACTACGGGTAAGATTTATCTTCTCGAGATACTGAAGCCAAAAATTATCCTTAATTTTGTATACCTTGTCAACGCAGTGCAGCAGCTAGCAGACCTAGAGCAGGCTATCTTGCGTGCTCATTGGCTGCCCTGCGGGCAACTGCTGCAGCCTACCAGTGAGCTCGGCGTGACGTCACGCCCAATGAAGGGCGCCCGCGCCTTCATAGCGTCACAGCCCGCCAGAATGGGCGTGGCTTAGCCTATAAAGGAAAGGGGCTGTAGGCTGCTTCCCTGGTTTTTGTCGACTGAAGCGAAGTCGCTCGTGGCGCGAGCACGGCCGGTTACGCAATACTCGTTCCCTCTCTAGAGAGAACCGAGGTTACGTTAGTAACCGAGTATCGTTCTCTTACGAGAGGTTCTCTCGTATTGCGTAAGTTTAGCTTACGCTACGGGAACACTTTGTCAACGCCGTGCGCGCCAAGCATCCACATGAGACCCCGATCTTTCTAGGGGGGAACCCCATAAGTGGAAAGAATAAGGTGGCCGGCCACGCGGGCCATCACTTGTACATAAGCACACATAGGGAATACAGAGCAGCGCGGGCGCGGGGTCTGTATAGGCACATGGCATAATCCCATTTAGTGTAGCTCAACCAGGAGAGCTGTGCAGAGCATGTGAGAGTGATCTGAGCAGGAGATCTGGGCAGAATACACCTCTCGTTCAGACTGACAGCAGTTTAGCCTGCAAGGCGGGAACTTCTAGGTTATGAAACCTGACAAAGGTAGACGGGGAGCTCCAGCCGATATGTCATGGATAGAAATCCCGCTGGACCATGCCCACGAAGAGGCAACGCCTCTCGTGGAATGAGCCCTAATGCCCAGAGGGTATTGCAGACCCTTTGATGCGTAAGCGGCCGCTATAGCGTCTACTATCCATCTGGACAGGCTCTGTTTCGAGGAGGCGAAACCCTTGGTGCGCCCACCAAACGAAACAAATAGCTGTTCCGAGCACCGGAAGGAGGCGGTGCGCGTAATGTAAAACCTCAGCGCTCTGACGGGGCAGAGGAGGTTCACATCCCTTTCACTGTCAGATGCTGGGAGAGCAGACAATGAAATAACTTGCGCTCTGAATGGAGTGCCAATCATTTTAGGGACATAGCCATGTCTAGGTCTGAGGATGACTTTAGAGTCATTTGGTCCGAACTCAAGACACGACGCGCTGACAGACAGCGCATGCAGATCCCCTACGCGTTTTACTGATGACAGTGTAGTCAGAAAAAAACGTTTTCAGTGATAGATATTTCAACCCCACGGAGTCTAGTGGTTCAAAAGGAAAAGCTTTCAGGGCCTCGAGGACCAATGAAAGATCCCACATAGGAACCGACGGCGGGCGCGGCGGATTCATCCTTCTAGCTCCTCTAAGGAAGCGGATGACCAACTGGCCGTGCGTTGATTCTGCAAACGCTGCCATGGCCGCCACATATACTTTGAGCGTGGAAGGGGACCTTCCCTTATCCAACAGCTCTTGTAGGAAAGTGAATCCGGAGAACACCGACCATTTAGACGCGTAGAGCCTTCTCGTGGAAGGGGCTCTAGACTGCGTGATCGTGTTCATCACTCCTTCTGGCAGGGTAACGAGTACCCGTTGATCAACCATGCATGCAGCGACCAGCGCTCTGGATGGGGATGCCAGATCGTGCCGCGAGCCTGAGAGAGGAGATCTGCCCTCACCGGAATCGGCCACGGAGCTGTAAGTGACAGCCGTGCTAGTTCCGGGAACCAAATCTGATTCTCCCAACGCGGGGCTATGAGGAGCACCGAGTGGCGCGTTTCCCTGATTCTCTTGATCACCTGTGGTAACAGAGAGACCGGAGGGAAAGCATATAGCGGGAGGCTGGGCCAAACCTGGGCCAGCGCGTCCTCGTCCTTCGAGAAGAACATTGGGCATTGAGCGTTGTCTTTTAACGCAAATAGGTCGACTTCCGCTCTGCCGAATAGGCGCCACAGTTTCTGGACCGTTTGGGGGTGCAAGGACCATTCCCCTGGGGGAACATTGTCTCTGGACAGTCTGTCTGGGCCGTCGTTCAGATGGCCAGGCACATGCGCCGCCCTCAGCGAGCGCAGGTGCATCTGAGACCAAATAAGGAGGCGTTCCGTCAGATTGCAGAGATTTCTGGATCTGACACCGTCCTGACGGTTTATATAGGATACCACAGATGTGTTGTCCGAGCGGACAAGAACATGATGGTCCTGTATGAACGGGAGGAAGCACTTCAGTGCGTTCTCGACCGCCATCATTTCCAGACAGTTTATGTGAAACTCTTTCTCCCAGTCTGACCACTGGCCAAAGGCCGGTCTGCCCTCGAACAGCGCGCCCCAACCTGAGTTGGACGCGTCTGTTGAGATGACTTTTCGGTAAGAGATGGTTCCCATCGCTACTCCCTGCTGGAACCAGTTGGCCGATAACCAGGGCTGCAGAGCCGCTATGCAGGCCTGAGTCACTCTGATTTTCTGGCCGCCAGACACCCAGGCTCGGGGGGGCACGCGAGCATTCAACCAGCGTTGGAGCGGGCGCATGCGCAGTAGGCCCAGCTGGAGCACTGCTGCAGCTGATGCCATACAGCCCAACATCCTTTAAAAAGTTTTCAAAGGGAGGAAGCTGCCCTTCTGGAAAGATGCGGCTAGGTGGCGAACACGGCGGGCGCGCTGTACCGACAAACGAGCCATCATGGTTACCGAGTCCAGTTCTATTCCTAAAAAGGAAACTGACTGGAGTAATGAGCTCTTGGTCCAGTTGACCGTGAAACCCAAGCATTCCAGGTGAATGAGAAGCACTGTTCTGTGAGATAGAAGTTCCGTCTCTGACTGTGCCAATACCAGCCAGTCGTCCAGATAGTTCATTATTCGCAGCCCCTGACTTCTCAGGGGGGCGAGCGCCGCGTCCATGCACTTTGTAAATGTACGGGGTGCCAGGGACAGGCCGAACGGCAGGACGGTGTATTGATATACCTGACCGTCGAAGGCGAATCTCAAAAATTGCCTGTGACGGGGTACTATCTGAATCTGAAAATATGCATCCTTCAGATCTAGAGAAATAAACCAGTCCCTCGGGCGAACGTGCGCGAGGATTTTTCTGGTCGTAAGCATTTTGAACGGTCTTCTCGCAAGCACTTTGTTCAAAGGTCTCAGATCTAGGATGGGTCTGAAGGCTCCGTCCTTCTTGGGCACGAGAAAATAACGGCTGTAAAAGCCTGACTCGCTTAGAGAAGGCAGTACCCTTTCTATAGCCCCTTTGCACAGCAGCTTTGCTATTTCTGCGTGAAGTAGGTGTGCTACTTCCGCATTCACTATCGTCGCGGTCCAGGCTCGAAAGCGCGGGGGACGGCGAATGAATTGAAGTGTATAGCCCTGCTTTATTGTGCTCAACACCCATTCTGAAATCCCTGGGATGTTTTCCCACGCAGCTATGTGAGCCGCTAGAGGGCGAATGGCCTCCGGTTTCAGACCGTCATTTGCTGGCCTGTGAAACTGAACCGGAGCCGAGAGCACGGCGTGCGCGCTCTCGGTTCTGGGCAATGGCGGCTCGCTGACAGCCGAAACCGGCTGATTTATGTGAGATGTCCCGATCATAAGGGATGGGGAACAAATTTTTGCCACGCGAGCAGTGCTCCGGGTGAAAAAGCTCTCTGTAAGCGTGAGCGCGTGAACGCGGGCACGAGACTTACAACTGTATCTAACGCCCCGATCATAATAGAAGGGGAGCGTTTTATTAACGCCCTGCGTTTTGTGATAACGCTTAAGCGCGCGGGCGGGGCCCGGGGAGAGGTTTGTGTTAGTAAGCGTGAGCGCTCTCTGGCGGGCACGAGACTTACATTTATAACCTGCTTTTTTGACCGTGTAACAGAGCGGGCAGATAGTGGGCACAGATTTGTGGACACATTTCTTACATTCAACACTCGAGCGGCTTTTCTGCGCTTTATGAGAGTGTGCTCTGTGAGTGACACAGAATTTTGAGTGCTTATGTGTAGGGGTGAACACTGGGGCATGGGCACTTTCACTACACTTAAAACATTGACGGCGTGAGCCGGACCAGACATTACAATCTTTTTGAGATTTCTCTGGGTCGCCGTGAAAACGGCGTTTGTGTGCAGGCGAGAGGATGAATAAACTGGCTCGTTGGCTGCTAGTTGAACCGCTGCAGTAGCCTGTTTGAAGGGGACTGACAGAGAAATGAACTTTGACGGCGGTCCGGCCGCAGCGGGACACGCGCGTCTTTTCTCTCTTACTGTTAGGAGGGCTTCGCGTGCTCAGATTTCAGCGTGATTCTTTGCCGAGGCCCTCTGGGAGGCAGCGGTCTGTGACGGCTGTCTGAGCGCGATCTAGGGCGGCCCTCCCTGATGTCGCTGCGAAGGCTGAGGCTGGGGCTGTGCTGGACGCTGGGTGCTGGTTCGCACAGGAGGCTGGCTTTGTCTCTCACGAGAGCGGCCTGTGGCGGAACTCGAGCGTCGCGGCAGGAAGAGATTCATGGCCTGTGTGGTCTTCTGTACCTCAGAAAAGCAACGCTGTGGCTGTGGCTACAGGTTCCGGCTGTCTCAGGGAACGGCGCTTCATCCTGCGCGGTCCCACAGAGGTCGGAGTGACTGCTGCGGAATTGAGAGCTTCGAGTCGAGCCCGCAGGGTCGCCAACGGAAGCTCCTCACAGAGCTCGCAGCCCCCGGAAGCGAGGGCGAGCTCAGCGTGTTCCAGGCCCAGGCAGAGAGCGCAGATCAGGTGGCGGTCTCCGGCGCTGAGCGGGGCTCTACACGAGCCACAGGAAGTGCGAGGCATCTTGAAAAAGACGCTCGCTGCTCTTTAGAAAATATACAATCTAAATAGCAAGGCAAAAGAATACGTCGCAGGATAGCGTAGCTCGCATGGATGGCTGAAGGTGGCGAAGACGGCCGGCTTCCTCAGCGCTGTCCTAAGCTGGCTGTTCGCTGTTTGACGGCGGCGGTGGCTTCTCTCAGATCCAGCGATGCGAAGAGCTCGCTGAAGAGACAAAAATCAGGGAAGCAGCCTACAGCCCCTTTCCTTTATAGGCTAAGCCACGCCCATTCTGGCGGGCTGTGACGCTATGAAGGCGCGGGCGCCCTTCATTGGGCGTGACGTCACGCCGGGCTCACTGGTAGGCTGCAGCAGTTGCCCGCAGGGCAGCCAATGAGCACGCAAGATAGCCTGCTCTAGGTCTGCTAGCTGCTGCACTGCGTTGACAAGGTATACAAAATTAAGGATAATTTTTGGCTTCAGTATCTCGAGAAGATGAATCTTTTCCGTAGCGTAAGCTAAACTTACGCAATACGAGAGAACCTCTCGTAAGAGAACTGCTTTTTTCAAATTTTTTTAACTGATACCACTGGCATACAAAATAGTGGATTACTCAATAAATATTGATATATGACATTTACTATTTAGGTTTTTTTAATCATTATTTATGTTTGTCTTTCTTCAGAAAAACAACATGAACAAAATCAAGAATTTGAGCCAGAGAAGTTTCTGCAATTTGGTTGATTTAGCCCTATTTTGGAACAAGAGCCAAACTCCAATACTATGGCAGTTTTGCACCAGTAAGCAATACTCATATTTACTTCAGGAAATGCATATCTAGTTTTTGCAATTCCGTTGGATACCATTAGCAGTGCCGGAATCCTTTAACATTTTCTCTGGGGCATGATGGGAAGTGTGATATCGTTTTGTCAGGCTGTCCGTTCTGTTGGTGGCTGGATGCTGAAATGAAACATATGAATCAAAGCGGTCGGGGTTCAGGAAGACTGATGGTCTTCACTGAAGATTTTTTTCATCACCTATCCTGCAGTGACCTGAATGGAAAAGGTCAACCTAATTAAGAGTAAATGTGTCCCTTCCATGATCTTGTCCGAGAATAATGAAGAACTGAGCTTTTCATAGAGCTTAAGCTGAGGAGACATAAGCTCTGTTACAAAAGCCAGTGCCTACCAATACAGCGTTTTAAGGCAGCGTAAGTACACTATTGTAGGCGTATGGTATATGTACTCCTGGCACTCCCGTTCCATTTGAAGATGCCTACATTAGGCCAAACTCTAAGGTAGTATGACCTTAGTCAGTATTGCTATTAGTAATAAAGTTATTAGTATAAAGTAATAATGGTAACACTTTACAATAAGGTTCGTTAGTTAACATTAGTTAACTACATTAGTTAACATGAACTAATAATGAACTACACTTATACAGCATTTATTAATCTTTGTTCATGTTAATTTCAACATTTACTAATACTTTATTAAAATCTTGTTAACATTAGTTCGTGCTCTGTGAACTAACATGAACAAACAATGAATAGCTCTATTTCTATTAACTAACGTTAACAAAGATGAACAAATACAGTAACAAATGTATTGCTCATGGTTAGTTAATGTTAGTTAATGCATTAACTAATGAACCTTATTGTAAAGTGTTACCGTAATAATAATACAAACGAATAATAATAATAATAATAATAATAGAAATGTTAAGTTTACTAATTAAAAATTTGAATTTTAAAGTACTAAAATTACTAAAACTGAAAAAAAAAATCAAAGCTATATATAAATATTACAAATGACAAATAACTGTTGCAAAATTGCTAAAACTAAATCTGAAATGGAAACTGAACATATACAAAAGAAAGGCAATTCAAAATATTAATAAACAGTGTATTACTAAAACTAACACAACTTTATTCTTTCATGTCTCTTTGAAGCCAATCCCAGAATGCACTGCAACAAACTCATTTACATTTAATCATTTAACAGACGCTTTTATCCAAAGCTAATTTCAAATGAGGAGAGTAATAGCAGCAATCAAGCCAACAATAGGGCAACAATAAGCAAGTGCTGTAACTAGTCCCAGTTAGTCTAGCACAGTACACATAGCAAGGTTTTTATTCATTCATTTTAATATATATATATATATATATATATATATATATATATATATATATATATAGTAAGTGTTACTATTAATGGGTCGTGTTGACGAAAAAGGTGCAATGGCTAAATACTCAGCATCTCTGGTTGAATTAGGCAAGTCATTTCACTTGGAACAGTCCAAGTAAAGGTCCATGAAAGTGATTTTGTGCCTCTTTTGGATGGCACTACAAGACACTGTTAACTTGCAGAACACAAGCTTCTGGAGGGCACATAGGTCTGAAGTAGTGAGTTTAGGTATAGGAGAGCAGAGCCAGAGGTTGTTCTGTAGGCAAACATCAGTGCCTTGAATTTGATGTGAGCGTCGATGGGCAACCAGTGCAATTTATGAGGAGAGGTGTGATGTGCACTCTCTTCGCCTCGTTAAAGACCACTCTTGCTGCAGCATTCTGGATCAGTTGTAGAGAACAAGAGCTTGGACAAGAAGTTGTGTAGAATGCTCTTAAAGGACGGGCCTGATACTCCTAATGTTGTAAAAGGCAAATCTGCAGGACCGGGCAGTTCTAGCAATCTGGTGTGTGAAGTTTAACTGATCATCAATCACAACTCAAAGGTTTCTGGCTGTCTTTGAGTTATGATTGATGAATCTAGCTGAATGGAGAAGTTGTGAGGAAGTGTTGGATTGGCTGAGACCAAAAGCAGTTACAGTATGTCTTTGCAAGATTGAGTTGAAGGTGATAGTCATTCATGCAGCAAGACATGTCTGTCAGGTAGGCAGGTGTTTTTAGACGTATTTGAGTACTGCATTGTAAGCTTGGCAACATGCTAACATCAAACTCTATTGGAAGCTCTTATTGTGTGGTTCAAGAGTAGCACTATTTGAAGTTGTGGCCTAAGAAGAGCGTCCCAGATCAAATTGCATTTCAATTGCAATGCTGCCTTAGGGCCAGTTCACACAGAATGTGATTTTGCTGTTACAAATGTGAGATGCAGGTCAGTGGAACAAAAAAAAGCGCAAGGTAGAGACGCATTTTTAAAAGAACTTCTTTTAACTTGAGTGCCACGTTTTTACAATGCCGTGTCATGCACGAGACGCTGCAAACGACGTGAGATGTGAACACAACAGTTAAAGACGTCCATCTAGCACGTTTAGATTAAAAAAACAATTGAAATTATAGCGCAGTGGAATGGAAAATGTTCTGTGTGAACGGCCCCTTAGAAGTCAGCTGCCTATGTAGGGTGCAGACAGCAAGGCAGCTCACTGGGTTTTGTAATAGAGTTGTGGTTAGTCAAAATATTTGCCTTATCAAGCAATAATTAACCACCTATCAACCATCCAGAATACCCTAGCAACAGGTTAAAATCCAGAAATGAACCTTTAATATCAGCCAATATAGCGGTTAACCTCACATTTTCTTCCAATCCCACCCAATTCCCAATATTGCTGTCCCTTTATGAATCAAATAATACAAATACAAACACAGAGTTTATGAATAAATGGAGCTGCCAACCATATTTAAAGAGCAGAGCTTATAAGCGTCAGCGTCATCTTACTGATTTATCACAACTTTAACATGATGTAGTTTATTAGACAGCCTACTAAAAACTTGATTAAAGAGAGACTCTTATAACCTTTCTCAAGTTGACTACTGCAAAAGCTGCTCCCTGGCAGAGCGTTGCGATCTCCGCTTCCCTGAGACTCAAGCACCACCGGCCAGCTGTTCACACGCCTGCCAAGAATTCTGTTCTTCTCAACATCTGTCTGGTGAATTAAGTAGCACCATGATAGCTGAAGACAATGTTTGTTATCTGTGTTATCCAAGGACGAGCAGCTGGCCACGGTAAAGCCCCATATCTTAAAGCATAGATATAATCATTGATGTTGGGCTGCTGACAAAGTCTATCAGCAACTCTGGTCAATCTCTACCAGCTGCCGTTGTAGTATAATGCTAATGAAAATTGTCAGTATACTATTGTTCATGGAGAATTGAGTTCTGTTAATGTGTGCATATTGCATACAGACCGTTCTCTTACATATGCTACAAAAAAATCGAACCCCTTTTATCAAACTGTAAATTATGCAAAGTAATTTATTCACATTGTATTTGATTTGGTTTTGGTTTAAAAAAATAATTAACACTGATGAAAAAAATACAATAAACTAACTTTAACTTCTAGCAATGCCCCTTTCACCGTAAATTATATATATAAATTATGTGTTAAAATATCAGTTGAAGGATATATAATATATATATTATTTCTCCTGATATTTCTCCTGATATTAAAGCATTTTTCCATAATCAGGTATCGGTTTTTGCTTTTTTTTTGTGACAGTGCAGTTATTTTATTTAATTTTATTATTATTATTTCAGACTCTATTTATTGATGTAGAAGTGTGTTTTGTTTTGTATTCAAGCAGGGAGTAAAATGTTCCGTTCAGTGTTGTAGTTATAATCATTACAAACCGAAATAAATAACAATAAATAAATATCAGTTCCCTTTCGAACGGTCACTTCGTATTGCGTAGCTATACGCAGTGGGGAAACTCCTTTTCCTCGATTTACTGCAGCCTATATGTAAAACGCATTTGCAGCTGCACAGCTAGCACATTGAGCGTCTGTCACGCTCATAGGCTGTGCTGCAGCAACTGCACATCCAATGGCTCGGGCGACTCTGACACGCGACCAAAGAGCTAGCCCAACGTCAGAGTCCGCCGAGGGGGCGTGGCCCAGCCTATATAGACCCCCGAAACCGCCATTATAGCAGATTTTTACTCCTTCAGCGACAGTACACATGTCCCTGAGCTCCTACTGATTATTCGCCGTCGAACAAGCATTTCAGCCTGAGCGTGGTTCTCTTCAGCAGACTTCGCCTGCACGTCGGTTGTCTCCTGACGCCGTCTAAACTGTGGCTATCCGGCGACAGCCTATATCCTTTTACAAGCATTGTGTTATTTTCAGATGCCTCGTTCATTCTGCGCCACGTGCGGAGGCCGTCTGCACGAGGCAGACCAACACCCGAGCTGCATTTCCTGCCTGGGGATCGACCACGTGGAGAATGCACTCTCTGCCGGCGGATGTGCGGCCTGCGAAAGCATGCCTATCTCCGTGCTGCGCAATCGACTAGCTCTCTCCCGAGACGGCGATGCCGCTTCAACTACGCTTTCTGTTCCAAGGAAGAAGAAGCGTCGCAGCCAACGGCAACCGGAGGGTTTGGAAGTTAGTGAATGCACGCCGGCCGCGTCCCCGCGTGCTTCACTTTCTCCTACTCACACGCCATCACCGGTCCTGTTCGTAGGAGACCAGCGCCCCCACGCCCACGTGGCAGGCCTCGTCTCCTTCGGCGGGTCTCTCGAACGCGACGACAGCCTGTCCATCGCCGCTTCTGAGGAGAAGTGGCCGGGCTCTCTCGACCCCGTCACCGCTTCTCAGTCTGTGGCCAGTGGTTCAGCAACAAGGACAAACTCCGACGCCGAAATGCTTCGGATCCTGACGAAGGCCGTCGCGAACCTCGAGCTAGTGTGGGCCACGCCCGAGGAGCCGCCTCGTAGTCGGCTGGATGGATGGTTCCTGTCGGGGCGCCAGCAGGCCCCTCGTCACAAACAAGCGCCATTTTTCCCCGAAGTCCACGAGGAGCTTACCAAGGCCTGGCGCGCTCTTTACTCTGCACGTGTGGGATCTGCAGTTTCCGGGACGCTCTCCTCCGTGGATGGCGCAGTGGAAAAGGGTTATGAGTCTTTGCCGCCCCTCGAAGAGGCCGTGGCCACTCATCTTTGCCCGAGCACTGCAGCTAGCTGGCGAGCTAGAGCCGCTCATCCAAACAAACCTTGCCGAAACACTTCAGCCCTCGCTGGACGCGCGGTCAGACTGCTTCGGCCCTGCACACGATGGCCGTGTTGCATGTGTAGGATTACAAATTTTATTTAAATGTTTAATTGAACTTCCAATACTAAAGTATTTTAACTGAGAAAGTTGCACATTGTTTTGTCCATTTTGAGGCAATCAGGGTTTCGGACATTAACCTCTTGTCACATCTCAAAGATCAGCTGGGCCTTTTGTTGATCTAATCAGGCTGATTGGATTAGCATTTCAAGACTCTGAGTAACACGGTTACCTGATGAAATCAGGTAACCAGCTGAATCAAGAGTCCCCTTCTCTATGAAATTAATCCCACCCCCTTGAAATGTATATAAACTGCAATGTAAAGTTCCCTTAGTTAGACTTGGGTAAGATTTTGGATGAAGCAGACTACAGCAAATAAACAATCCTGCTTAAAAGATACAATCCCAACGTCTCCTGGTCTTCGCTTCTAAGTCTCCTACACTTGAGAAGAACAAGGTTTACAACAGATGGTGCCTGTGACCCGGATAGAGCTACTCACCAGAATCCAGATTGAATCAACAAAAGATCTCAACGAAGAATGAACTTTCTGACTGAGTTCCAGACGGAATCTTGAAAACCTCAAGCTCAACAAAGATCTCAACAAAGAATGAACTTTCTGACTGAGTTCCGGAACTGAATCTCAACTGGACCTCAACTAAGCTGACTGAGTTTTCCAGACTGAATCTTTTCCTTCAAACAACGATTCGGTGAGTTTCACTCTATTCAAAGAACCAGACCAGTACGAATTTTGTGCCTCTGCGCCGTCAGAGAAAAGGTTATCAGACAGCTGTAGTGTTTGATTACCTAAAGTTATCCTTTAAAAGTTGTCTTTTAAAGATGAAAATATATCCTCTGTTCAGGCAGGGACGTTTTTAACATCACATGTTAAAAAGATATCCTCTGTGTCAGGCAGGGAAGATTAGTATTATTTAGCTAATTATTTGTTTTGTTGTTTGTTACCTTGTGGTGTTACCCTCTAAAAAATTTCTTTTAGAGAAGAGAGTTTGATCCTCTGTTCAGGCAGGGAAGTTTTTTAACATCACGTGTTAAAAAGATATCCTCTGTTTGTCAGGCAGGGAAGATTAGTATAATTTGCCAATTATTTGTTTTTTTTTTGTTATTTTGTGTTGTTACCCTCTAAAAAAATTATATAAGAGAAGAAAAGTTTGACCCTCTGTTTCAGACAGGGAAGATTAGCGTAACATGCTAATAGTTTGTGATGTGTTGGTAACAAGTCTGTGTTAACAAGTGTAACCTCTGCTGATCAGAGAAAGTTTTAGTGTTTGTTTGTGTGGTAACAAAGAAACTCAAAAAAATGGTTAGAAGGATTGCTAGGCTAG